>CM060845.1:102655000-103080000 GCA_030762175.1 Metallyticus violacea | reverse complement strand
GAGGGTATATACATAAACACTGTATGACCAATAAAATATTTACGTTTATATTAGCCATAACTTCCTTA
Source organism: Metallyticus violacea (assembly GCA_030762175.1). Taxonomy (NCBI): domain Eukaryota; kingdom Metazoa; phylum Arthropoda; class Insecta; order Mantodea; family Metallyticidae; genus Metallyticus; species Metallyticus violacea. The sequence continues at coordinate 103,079,932 of CM060845.1, read as the reverse complement.
GTACACTACTATGCGTGTGGGGATTCAACAACCGTTTAGCGGATAATCGTCTTCTATCATGTTATCATAGAATATGCATTTTTACAATCCTTTTACATCTGTTATTTATTTTTTTTTTCAAGAAACTAAGATTGTATTAATTGAAAACTTGCTTGTATTTCTATTAATCAACTCAATCATGGCTATATCACTTGTATTGTCCTATGTACATTCTAAACAGTGAACTTATATGCAATAACGGTCTTCATAGGGCCAAAAAACAATATGCAATTTTTCTGCAAACGTTAATCAAAACTACTAAATGCGATCCTTTGTTACAAGTTTATGACACAAAATCACGAATGTTTCTACGACATTGAAAGTAGTAACTGGTAATCATATTAATGTTCTAAATATTGTAAATATCTCGAAACTTCATGATCTTACAAGTACTTTGGCATAAGAACCTACTAATTACAGGTGTTCAGAAAGTGCACGAAAAACGCAATCTTTACACATTCGCGGATTGGCTATTGGAACAACGATGTCGGAGAAAAGAAAACGTAAAGACAACTTTTCTAATCATAAACAAATAATAATATATTATTCATATCAGGCAAGCTTTTATTGATTGTATTTATTAACTCAAATTAGTAAAAGAATACTCGAGCGTGTATATAAATTGCAAACTTTGTGGAAGCCACAAATTGCTAAATTAACAATAAAAACATTAAATGCATCTTATTCATGAAACTGTAAAGTTTTTACTGAAAGAAGTAAAAATAATTTATATAATTAATAAATACAATAACAAAACTCAGAAAAACCTTTTCTCCTCTATGCAGTGTTATTGGCATTGCAACTCAATTTATTCTCTGGTTTACAGTGCATATCTTTGGGCATTTCAAAAGAGATGGCCAACCCAGTTTCAATTCTCTGAATTAAGACAAGTCCTTATAATTTTTGAATGCACGTTCTTTCTAGTTAATACCTTTATAGGTGAATCATCACTTGCTTTTTTCTAGTCCATGTAGGTGAAACGTTTCTTCTTAAAGCCATCTCGAACACTATGATATATTAATATCATAGAACGCTTAAAGTCCCACGTAAATAATTATTTATGTATTCATTTATAAATATGTGCGTTTTTCAGTTAGTTACTTAACTCTGATTCAATATTAACATTTGTTCTATTTATTGCGTTTATTTAAATATATGGGCACTGCTCTCTTCATCATTTATCAGCACTTCTTCCACATATTCCTTAAAGTATCTTCCACAAGCTCTATGATAAGTTGATTGATAACATTCATGTTCGAGTTCTTATCCCTAGTTAACGGAATTTTATTTATTTTAGCATCGTTCCGCAAGCTTTAACACTAGAGCTTTTAATTTTCGAATACTCATATTTTTACTGTTTTTGGAAATATTTTTCTATACTGTGGTGACTTTTAATCCCTTACAAAGACGTTTAGCTCACTTTTCCCCCCATTTCAGCGCAACTTTTAAAATAATAATAAATTTACCATCGGTTCCGGAGGTGGTCAATTAACTGCTTCCTTACCCACGTTTCTTACGACGTATATTGCGTTGTAAGCGACAATAATCATCACTGCACAACAAACTGATTGTAGCATAGTGCGTATGCGTATTTTAATTTAGCTTAGCTTTTCATTTTCACGTAGCTTTCATAGACTACTGTCACCATCACTCATTGCTCATTATAGGGAACATCTAAGGCCGCTAAACACAAGACATGGTGTCAAATAGGGTTATGTAAGAAAATCAAAACCAAAGACAGTTGTTAGATATGTAAACAATTTGTATGTGGTTCTTGTATAATCAAACACTCGGCAAAAAGTGGCATACCAATATCTCTGAGAATGTTTCAATGTAATAGCATTTTTCTGTATAGATATTACCCTGTTTGTATAACTTATGTCTTTTTTGTACAATATAGCACACAGCAAACCCAATTCTTATATTAAAACATGTCTTATTTTCGAGAAAATATGCCCTTATATGGGGAAAAAAATCTTTTAAAAAAGAATTTACCCCTGATGACGTATAAAGATGAACAAAATAATGAACAAACAAATGTGTGAATGAACAAACAAACAAATGATGTTTGAATTACAAACAAATTAAATGAATTAGGTAAGGGGGCCTGGCCACATAAAGTCACAAACATACGTGATAAGTTAGCAAAAACCATGAACATAAAAATATCTGAAACCAGAAGCTCCATTCAAGCTGGATTCGAACCTGGTTCACATCTCAGAAGCCATATTGTTCCTTCCACATAACCACAGCCGTCTGACTAGTAAGAAATTTCATCGTCCTGAGACAGAAGAGCACTTAAATGTGTGCTACTGAGCAGACATTAAGTACATACAAACTCGCTCCGGAAGTTAAATGTATATTGGATGCAAACGTGGCTTCCAATTTAGAAGCACAATCTTTCCTGTGTATCATTAAAGTACATAAGCAAGAATTTTCATGGTTTTCAATGAGAAAAGGTGTTACAAATACGACGTCTTTTCAAAAAGTATCGCGAATTTTGAATTTCCGCGGGCTACGTATATTCGATTTTCGATTGTTTTGTGGCGTTATGTTGGTACTCATGCCCCTCACTTATGTTGACAAGCTCGGCCATTTTGAATGTTCTGTTAATTGTTGACAGCTATTTTGCTTGGACGTGTTTTGGCTCGTCTTCGATTTTTGCCTATTCCAAAAATGGAGCAAAGAATCTGTATCAAATTTTGTGTGAAAAACAAAATTAAGTGCGCGGATGCATTCCAAATGTTGACTGTGACATATGATGAAGCTACCTTGAACCAAAGCAACGTTTATCGGTGGTACAAAATGTTCTCAGAGGGTCGAGAAGATGTGAACGACGAAGATCGTCCCGGACGCCCGAGCTCGTCAACAATAGACGAAAACATTGAGGAAGTGAAGAAAATAGTAATGGACAATCGTCGGATCACCGTTAGAGAAGTTGCTGAGGACCTAAACATATCGATTGGCTCGTGCCATTCGATTTTTACCGATGATTTGGGCATGAGACGGGTCGCCGCAAAATTGGTACCAAAGTTGCTCAATGTCGACCAAAAACACCATCGCATTAACGTTGCTAAGGAGCTGTTGAACTCTGTCCGCGACGACCTAAATTTGCTCCAGAGGGTCATAACTGGTGACGAATCATGGGTTTATGGTTATGACGTGGAAACTAAAGCTCAATCATCCCAATGGATGCTGCCACACGAGTCAAGACCGAAAAAAGCGCGCCAAGTTCGGTCGAATGTGAAGGTTTTGCTTACAGTTTTCTTCGATTGCAGGGGCGTGGTGCATCATGAGTTCTTGTCACAGGGTAGAATGGTCAATAAGGAATATTACCTGCAAGTTATGCGCAATTTGCGCGAAGCAATCCGCCAGAAACGGCCGGATTTGTGGAAGAGCAAAAATTGGCTTTTGCACCATGATAACGCCCCTGCTCACACATCGTTGCTTGTGCGCGAATTTTTGGGCAAAAATAACACATGCCGCCGTCACCGTACTCCCCAGACCTGGCCCCCTGTGACCTTTTATTGTTCCTAAAATTGAAGAGGCCCATGAAAGGACGACGCTACGCCACGATTGAGGAGATAAAGACGGCATCGAAGGAGGAGCTGAACAAGATCACAAAAAACGATTTTTAAAGTGCTTCGAGGATTGGAAAAAACGTTGGCACAAGTGTATAATATCTGGTGGGGATTACTTTGAAGGGTACAAAATAGATATTCATGAATAAATAAATACTTTTTGAAAAAACACAAAATTCGCGATACTTTTTGAACAGACCTCGTACATAAGAAAGTATTAGCGGTCAATTCACCAATAACGGGCATTTTAGTGTTAACGAACTATTTCCAATGGCAATTACGTTTCGTATTGTCAAGCCATACAATATGAAAATTGATATCAAACAATTTCTCGTAAATCTGGCCTGCAACAGGAAGCAATCTTGAAGCAAAGGGGAACTCTGTCTCTAATTCTCCAGGACCCACAAATAGTATTCCAGACACGCGATGTTAATATGAAAATTATCATAATAATAGCTTTTTCCAAAGTTATATAATCGACAACCTAGTGAGGTGAGCGCCTTCGGGAGGTCCGGCTTCAACTCTCGTTAAGGCTACCCATCCTGACCTTGTTTATTTTTCTTGGATCCCTTATCACTAGCGAATGCTGGGAAGACCGTTTATATTCCATGAATTTCTCATTTTATATCATTTCATTCCGTTAATTCTGCTACAAGGTCTAAAGTACTAGTGTGAGGTGGGCTGGTGCGGTGTGCTTTCCCGGCGTCCGGGTGCTCCATCTCGAAACATGTTAGGAACTCTATTTACACCCGTGCAGGCACCGCCAGTAGCTTCTGATCGCCTGGTGTCTCCGTCCCCTTCCAGCACGGCTCAAGTACTCCGCCTCAATCTATCTATCCATACATATTCGAAAACTTACCAAAATGCTAAGATATCTGTTTGTAAACAAAGTAGATCTGTTCATCTAACAACTGTTACCATGAAAAAGAAAAGTAGATTACGTATAAGAATCTATGGGGACAAAATTTGGGCAGTGATTGCTGGCAAGACAAGAAATATAAAAGTTCTTCTGAAATATACATACAGTAAATACAGTATTTAGTATTGCATGCTACCATCCGCCCCATCACAGCAGGTACCAACTTTGTTGTTGAGGTCGTTAAGGCACGGACTCGTGGCGGGAGATCTAAAATGTTATTTTCGCTAGGACTGTTCTCCCTGACTGAGGTTTATTCCAACTTTTCCTCAATCCTCATTAATGCTGAGGAGGTACCCTAAGCTTAGTTTAGACCTGGGACGCTTCATTCCTCATCCCAGTTTATTATTTTATCTCATGTATCATCAGTGTCCGCCACCTGTGGCTCAATAGTTAAAAAGGGCATTAAACGCTATTTAAAATAAATTAGAGCACATCGCTCAATGTGACCGCCATGATTGACAATTGAAATGTCGAAGCATGGATTGGTAAATTCTCTAAGAGATTTCAGGTTTATTTCCAGCATCTTAAAAGATATGCAGACCTTGCTCCAAAACATCAGGAAATATCTCAGCATACCCGTTTGTCCTCAAAATTAAAAGTCAAAAGGATTAAGACCGGCACTTGAGCAAGCCCTGCCGGTCCGCCTTGATTAATCCAATCCAATCCAATCCAATCCAATATATCCTCCATGGAATTTACGGTTCAGAAGCAGCGTATCAGACGACTGAAATGCGCCGAAACTACAACGTGGAAAACAAGTTCTGTACAAAATGTCCATTGGAACTTTTATTCTTGTCTTGCCAGCAACCACCCCTTAAGTTTATCCTTACAGTGTAACACACCGTATATTATGTTTATTATAATAATTATGTGTGTTTTGAGATATATTGATGATGTAGCAGATTTCCTTACCTTTTATTGTTGTTTATGTTAATAATCTTATATTTGAAAGGTTACGCACACAGCATATATGCAGCTTTTTTATTATTATCAGAAATTTGTTAAAAATATCGACATAACATTTTAATGTTCTGCTTAAACCTCGTGAACATAAGTTTAAACACATTATTTTTAAGTTATAGGTATTTGTAACGCGCTGTTATGAAAAAAAAAAAATTAAGCTTCGGAAAGTTTTCTTGCTCCAGCTGACTTGAATTTTACTACAGTTATGTGATGTGTTTTATCTTTATCTGTTTCCTATAGTTTTGGGCTTAATGACCAGTCTTCTTTCCGAGTGAAGGCGCACAACCATCTTAGTGAAAGTTTTTATGGCCGTTTTCATTTTCAAACGCAATTTTGTTCTGCAAGCAAACGAGTCTATCCGGAAAGTACCAAACAGTTAAATACTAAAAGGAGAAGTCTGATAGTATCCTTGTAGTTCCATGCTTAGGACCTCTACACTCGTTCTACCACTTTTCAAATGTCTGAAAAGTACTTCTGAATCAACACAACTGCCATGTCCCGTTCCCTTTGAACTCATTCATTCCTATCAACGACAAAAAGTTAGAATTCGAAGAGAACCAAATTACGGTTATGGCATTGGAGTCGAATATTTTGTCAAAATACTATGTACATTGTGTTAATAATGAGAAGGAACGATAATTATAAACGTGGTACCCACATAGACTCACTCTGCACTGAGAAATTCAATAAAAATATGCGCAATAAAGTTCCGTCTGACAAACTGCCAAGCTACTTCAAGGCTACTTGACCTAAAGCTTTTCAAATGCGTGGATACTTTCAGGACAGGCTTGGAATTTACATAAAAAGTATTCACATTTTTATTTTGGATTGAGTTTAAGGGAATAAATGCTTGTTAGAACTGTTATTCTCTTAAAGGAAATACCAGTTCTAACAAATATTCCCATTTATTCCCTTAAACTCATAAAGTATAGACCTCCCCTTTGCCGTCCCAGCGCTTAACATGAAGATATAATATTTTCTATATAGAGGGTGAATATTTCTGTCTAAATTCAAACATTTTTGTTTGAATAAACATGTCCATTTTCTTTATCAAAATTTTCCCCGTAGTTTAAAGATTGAAAAAATGTATTTCATTGTTCACAAGCACAAGGAAGTTTATTAAAGTGTTGCGTTGGGAATACTAAAATATATTTCTGCATTTTAAATCTTTTAACAGCCCTTTTCAAGACTTATGGAGCTAACGTTATGCTAAAATGTACAGATCATCTTTATTTCCATTATTATTGATAATAATATTAGAGAAAATGTTGTGACTAAGGTAAAACATAAAGCTACATTCCTTAGGCTAGGAAAGCTCTGTTTAGCTTACGGACTACCAAGCGTCGCTGTTGGCGTCGTATTTTTTCTCCTTGACGTAAGACGTTAAGTTTTTAAATTGAGACACTGTTGCCAAGTTGAATGACAGCGAGTGGACAAGTGTCTGTGTGGTGAGGCAAGCTTCCATTTGGCACATGATAACAACAGCTGCCTTGCTGGTCAACATTGCTGCCAACTCCAGACTTTCATTTCCCCCATCCTCAAAACAAATTTAGACACAACGTCACAGCGAAGGGGTAGAGAGGTGAGGCGTGTTATCTAGGAACTGATTCATGATTTTTGTTGCAAACTGATCATAGGATCGATCTTAACAATAAAGCTACACAGATCTTATTCTTAGATTTTACAGACATCAATTTCATTTATGATGCGAACTGCCGTCACTTGCATACAAGAGTTTGTGTTTCTTTATTTATTGTTAAATTTCTTGTGTTTGACTACATTCTTGGCGGCTGAAGGTGTCGAAGAACGACCTATTCATAGTCATGAATGGGAAACTGCAGTCATGCTGAAATGGCAAAACAGCTTCATTGCCCACGGGCCCACCGTATCGTTACTTCTGGTGATATTCGAGAAAACAGACAGATCTAAGAAGGGGAAGAGATTCATGTTTGGGTGGGAATAAGCCATGCTATAATAATTAACAAAGACACCTGCAATACGCACAGTGCATTTCATGTCAGGTGCTAGAGGAACATAAGACTTGAATGGTTGTATCTCAGGTCACCTGTACAGTACCATATGCCACATCGTCGCCGAAACGTAAACGGCTCACCGTTTAAACCATAATGGCAAAGTTATATTGGAAGTATGTGACATTTTTCTCTCCAAAATGTGCAAACTCGTACAACAAAAGACATGGTGATGTTCTTCTTCGATTACGAGGGTAAGCTATTCACGGACTTTCTCCAGCATGGGACCACAATCAATGCCAAACACTATGAAGACAATTTTCAGCAACTGAGGCCTGGCTACAAAGTTGAAACGGCTCGAACGACATTGTCATTGTATATGACAACGCCCACTCCCACATTTCTGAGATATTCCTGAAAAAGACGATTGGACACATCCGAGCACACTCTCAAGGACATGTGTAACGTATTAAGGCTGTAGATTCGTCAGTAGCCCAAACGCTTCTATCAGAACGGAATTGATTAGGTTTTTTCATAGCGGAATAGATATATTAATGAGTGTATAGAGTAATAAGTATGCAATAATCCTTTTTCGTTTGACTGCCTCTCATATACTCGAAATATGTTAGCTATTTAACGTTGAAGCAGATATTTACTTTGAAAATAGGCTCAAATGCGTCTACATAAGAAAGTTACATCAACTTTCTTGGTTTTCAATCACAGAAAGACAGACAAACTGAAATGCAGGCACATGTGAGATATGATTTAACTTAAATGTATTTTCTACATAACAGAGCATACATTATATTGCTTAATGTAAATCCTTCATTAATTTTTTACTTGTTTTCATTGTTTTCAGAATGGTAGTTTATTGTCGGTGACAATGACTCAACAGTAATACTTTGTTCTATATTTAGTTTTAGGGAGCCATGCTTAGGGTTACCAACTTGACAAAGAGCAAAAATTTACATTTAGTATTGGTTGAAGTTCGAAATAAAATGTATAATTGTAAGTTTTAGATACGGTGTTAAAACGGTTATGAATTTTCTCATTTCACTCATGCTTATTTTAAACAGAGTATCACTTTGTCACATCGGAAGAAATACGCAAAGTCATAGAAAGCCGAACCCTAGCAATATCTCGTGAGAATAAGACCAGATTAAAATGTATTATGTCTCAAAGTTTCCTAACATTATATTAATATTGGTAATAATGATGATAAACTACAAAAGCTCTATAATGTTTCCTCTAGAAAAATGTTCCTCAGTGCTATAACTTTGAACTGAATATATGTTATATTTATTTAATTAATATAAGCTACTAACTACCTAGTTTTAATAATAAGTCTTTCCTTACATTATGACGAGTTCCTGGTTGTTTCAATCAAGTCTCTATCCTTAGAGATAAAGTCAATAAAACTGAATTCAGGTAATGTCCCCCCCCCTTTTAATGGTGTTTAACGCCCGTTTTTACTACTAAGGCACCATAGCGGTTCTAATGCCCTTGAAATAACACTGAATCAACAATAAGGTTTTTAACTGAATCCACTATGAGTTTCTTTCTGGTGTTCATGTGACTTCATTAAACTGAAAATACTCTCTACATTGGCATTGAGGAGTGGAATAAAAATTTGCATATATATATATAGAAATTCAAGCATACTGATGCTCTATCACTACTGAAATAGTTTATTCCCATTTGTGACAAAATACCTCAAGGAACTCCTAATCGTCCAAAAATATTAAACTTAGAAAATTGATCAATTAGAAACAACTCCTAAAAATGCACTTTTTCCATCTTAGTTGTATAAATTGAGATAGTATTTATAAGCTGTCATCCCCAAATTTAATTAGAGTGATTATAGTAATTATTTTATTTAACTTCCTTATTATAGTCATTAGTGCAATGTCATTTTATGAATTATTGTGTGTAAAAAGTTTTTTCTCGTACCAGAGTGCAGAAATCCACCTTATCAATAAAGTTTGGCCTGGGAATTTCTTTTGCCTATTGTTATAATATTTTTAAAAGATGAACCTAGCAAATCGATATTTTCTGGAGAGAATTCTTAAGCAGGGTCCGTAGAAACAATGTTTCGTTGTATACTGTCTGAAAACTTTGCAAGGAAGACGTAATACAGAATATGACGATTCCGAGAGTGAAAAGACAACGGGGTAACTCTAAGGGAGATCCTAATGTAATCCTAATACGAGAGAGATATGGGTTACATGTAAAAAGTCACGTGGGCCATCAGACCAATAATATAGCAGAGAAAAAAATAAAGAAAACACATTATCCAATAGAGACGCGAGATGGGGAAAAAAATCTAAATATATCTCAAAACAATTTTGAAATGATAAGGATAGCTTCGTGAGGCCGGCAGACTGCCATGTTTATTTAGTCTGGCAATTTTGTGGCCCAGGGGCAAATTCTTTCAGTTCAGTTCGAGGCAGTCTCATTTAGTTGGAAGTGTATTCATTCAGTTTGGGGCATTATCAGTGTTGAAGAGTAGGAACTAACCAATTATCAGTTTAATTCAATTCAGTCGAAGATTATCGATGGTGGAAAACTATCAATGAAGAGTATGCGGTTGCATCTCAGAATTAGTTGAATTTAGTGGAGCTCAGGATCAGAGTTTTGGAGCTATTAAAGTGTATTAACATCATAGTGATTGCCATAGTTAGTGCGAAAGTGGCATATATTCTCCAGGAAATAACGGCGGCACATTTTTGGTGGAATAGAGTATGAGCAATTCATTGTGTTTCTTCTCCTACAGTGGTTACCATACTTGCCTCCTAAACCCAAGATCGCGGGTTCGAACCCGGCCAGGACCGATGGATTTTTTTCGGGGCGTAAAAATCCTAAGTATGGCTTCCTTCGAAAGGGAAGTAAAGCCGTGGGTCCCGTGTCGTACATTTACGGCACGAAAAAGAACCTCAAGCCTGAAAGAGAGGCCTCTGAGCAAAATTTGTCTGCCGTTTCACGCCCTGAGTTAAATGGGACGCTGATGACCTGCTAAAGAGCATCCATAAATAAATCATTCATTCATTTCTCCTACAGCGAGAAATCTTATTAATCTCCATATACTCCTTCCCCTATGGTCACTGGACCATATAAGTATTCAGTAGCAGAGTCTCAAAAGCCGTGGATAAGTCAGTGGAAACCAATCATCGGAGAGAGAGAGAAGAAAACTTTTACCCTTGAGATTTCAATTATTAACCCATTCTTAATCTAAACAATTAATCTAATCCTGTCAAAAGCTTTCCCTCCACATATTTTAGATATTTAATTAGTCCCATCTTTCAATAAAACCCACAGCAAAATTATTCTATATCTGTCCAATTTGGAATGTTCTGGAACTCTATTTAATACAAAATGCGGAACATTTCAAATTTCTGAGTCCATTTCTTTAGGTATTGTAAAGAGCTTTCTAATAATACTTTTTTAAAAATACTTAATTTAACTTCTGAACAAAGGATTTTCTTATGCAATAATAATTGTTCTAAAAGCAAAATACTGGTTACAACTTCTACAATTGAATTCTAATCATTTTCCATGGCTTGCATTATTGAAACACGAACGCCGATGAATGCAGGCACTAAAACTCAAGAATCTTCGCTAACTTCTGTGAAAAGAGTGGAAAAGATTACACCATTGAAAAAGGAAAGTGCAAAAGTCTCTATCCTGAAAAAAGTATATGTACTCTTAAAAGGGTACATACGGTTACCTTACCAGGCTAGAAATTTATTGCCAGCCACGCTAACTCTTTCTCCAAAGGCACCGCAAATCTTACAGAATGCCTTATTAAAGTTTTATAGGTAAGATTAATTTTAAAAAGGGCTCCACTCAAGACTTTATTGCCGCTAAAGATAAATCGTAGATAAGAATCAGCGATGCTTTTTCAAAATGTCGGCAAGTCACTCTTCTATCAAATCAGCAACAAATATACTGAATGTTCGATAAAATCCCCAAAACAACATTTACGAACCTATAGGGTTTTACATAGTTCAGCAGCAGCTTTCATCATCTAATTGAACATATTATTATTATTATTATTATTATTATTATTATTATTATTATTTTATTTGCGGACGCTCTTTAACATCTCCGTTCAAGAGAGGCCTCTTCTTTCAGGCTTGAGATTCTTTTTCGTGCCGTAAATGTTCGACACGGGACCCATGGCTTTACTTCCATTCCGAAGGAAGCCATACTTAGGATTTTTTACGCCCAAAAAATCCATCGATCCTGGCCGGATTCGAACCCGCGATCTTGGGTTTAGAAGGCCAGTATGGTAACCACTTCACCGCCAGGACCGACTTGAACATATGAGTGCTATATACGAGATGGTATCCACAATATCCGGAACTGGTACAACCATCTCGACAATAGTTGCAGTAGAGTTTTGTACCGCTAGGTGACACTAGCACATCTGATGAGTTAGGGTTCAAAGTTACATGCAGCTGGATAGATGTGTTGAGATTCTATAGTACTTTTCATGATACTCTGTGTGTAGTGTGTGGCGATTTTACGATGGATCCAGGATTAGAACACAGAATGTGCATCAAATTCTCTGCAAATCTTGGGGAAAATGCTACGGAGACCCTCGGAATGATTCAACAAGTATCTGAAAAGCATGAGTCGTACACATGTGTTTGAGTGGCAAGCTCAGTTCAGGACCGGCCGTACAGCTTTTGAATACGATGCTCACACCGGTAGGCTCATCAGCTGCACAACGCCTGACATTGTTGCCAAAGCACCTCGTTCGTGAGGATCGACGTCGAACCATTGAAGACCTTGCTCATGAAGTGAGAATTGGTTATGGGATATTCCAACGAATTTTAACTGATGATTGGGCATGCATCGTGTCCCCGCAAAATTTGTGCTAAGGATCCTGGCTGCTGATAAGAAGGCGCTACGTATTGAAGTTTGCACGGAGCTTCGTCAGGCCGTATCCGATGACCCAACCTTCTTGTCCAGGGTCATCACCGGTGACGAGAGCTGGATGTACGTTTATGACTCTGAGACAAAACAACAAGCCTCCCAGTGGAAGAGCCCAAACTCGCCAAGACCAAAAAAGCGAGACAAACGAAGAGAAAAATCAACAGCATGCTCCTCGTTTTACTTTGATACCAAGGGCATTGCGCACAAAAATTCATCCCACCAAATCAAACAGTGAATTTCACATACTACTGTGATGTTTTGTGACTGCTTCGTGAAAATTTGCGGAGACGACGGCCCGAAATTTGGCGACAAGGGAACTGGCTGTTGCATTACGATAATACGCCCTGTCACAATTCCTTGTTCACCAGGAGCTTTTTGACGAAAAACAACATGACGGTTGTTCCCCACCCACCGTACTCACTTGATTTTGCACCCTATGACTTTTCTATTCCCAAAACTGAAAATCAATTTGAAAAGACGTCGGTTCGACGCAATTGAGAGGATTCAAGAAGGAACCCTGTCTGTGCTAAACACCTTCAAAGAATATGAGATCCAAGATACACTTGAAAAACGGCAGAATCGCTGGGACCGGTGTATACGTGTGGAAGGGAACTTCTTCAAGGGTGACGGCGACCATTAGTCTCCAAGAAGTTTTTGATCAGATGGCAACTCCAGTCCCGAATATTCTAGATACCACCTCGTAGTACAAATTATAGATTCGAGTGTTGTGGCGCAATAGGTTAAAGAATGAAATAGGATGCTTAGATGCATCTTCAAACAAATTGGAAGAAACTAAATTACTCAGTTGAATTTTATGCAATTTGATGAAATAGTAGTATGATATAGCTAAAAAGGGGGGGGGGAATAGAGAGGATACACTGGGTAAGCAGAACAATAATAAAGGACCTATTTTCTATAAGCTGTTCTCATATAAAATTAAAGAACAGCTTTCAAGAGAGAGTAGATATATTCTTGGCATAGTATTCACCATAGGAGAGGACTTCAGTGACAAGATACGGCATAATCAGCGTACAATTGAAGGGATATGTAATAAGCTGTACATGGACGACCATTTAAAAAGCAGAGAGAAGCTGGAAGAGATTGATATACTGTCTCAGCAGGTTAGCAGTAACTGGACATCCACCAAGCAGTCACAATTGAGAGAAAACTGTTAAGTAGCAGCAGATGTGAGCAACCGGGAGACAAACAATGGAGAATCCACGGAACATCTTAAGAAACCGGCATGGAAGACATTTTCAAGCCAATTGTAAAAATAAACAATAACACACAAACAAGGAGCACAAGGAGGAAACATTGGGGAAAGTTGCCCACCTGACCTGTGAAGTGTTGAAGGTCTGATGAAATAACTTGCTAATGACAGATTCATTTACTGTGTAAACAGTTTAGATATTATGACATTGACAGAAGTTTGGCTAAAAGACGGTGAAAGGATCACAATTAGTGACTTCAAAGGGCTATTTGAGGAAAGTTAAACAAGGGCTCTGAAAGGTAGATATCTAAGGGATATAACATATTTTAAAGAAGAGTGTGAAGGTGACATCTCTGGTTTAGCATTAAATTAACTGTTCCTATTGTTATATATATTATCAATTCAGTCAAATCAATTTGTGTGTATTAGTTTCATATCAACACCCAGCGTCGCCCAGGGATACCAACTACATCTTTTTAAGTATATGACTGACACCAACACGCAAATTCAATACGGGTATCCACACTTGGGTTCAATTATAATAGAAGATTTTAATGTCAGAATTGGATGTGAAAACATAACTATTGAACGTGAGGAAAATAACCGTTGACGACGCTTTTCAGTTGGTAGTTATTAACGGAAAACATGGGTTAGACATGGGGGGATAACTATCGTTTATAAATTTCAGCCGTGGAAGCGTTATTGTATATATTTCATACTCACAGGAAATATTACCTTTTATGCAGTATCTCAAAAAAAATAATAAATTGAGCGAAATTGCACCATTCATCTTACTTACTAGCGTTAAATCAGTATCTAGCCTCAATAAAAAGAATAAGGGAAATTAATGATGTCTCTGTTTCCCCGTATGGCGATACCGGTGGATTCCAGAGGAAATGGGGGAATTTTTGATAATGCGGCATGACTCGGCGAATAGAGATGTGTTGGGAGGTGGGGGAGAGGAGCCGGTGTAGATATTGTTGAAAGACTGACCGAAAACATACAATTAGCAGGCAGAGAGATGAAAATCAAGAATAATGCAAGTAAATGTCATACAGGATGGCACAACACAAAATATAAAGAAGCGAAAAAAAAAGCTGAGGCAGTACCTTAGGCTTACAGAAGGGAGGAAATTGAGGAAAATTGTCCTCGTTATGCACTACTAATTTTTTTAATGGTGTTTAACGCGTTTTCGTTACTGAGGCACCACAGGCGTGAACACTAATGATACATAAAATGAAGTAATATATTGGGAAAGGATTCTTTTTTTTAAAGAAGGAAAACACCACAGGCGTGAACACTAATGATACATAAGATGAAATAATATATTGGGAAAGGATTCTTTTTTTTAAAGAAGGAAAAGTTTCAGGCCTAAGTTTAGGGTACCTCCCCGGCTTTTGCCATTTATGAGGACTGGGGAAAACCTGGAAAAACCCTCAGTTAGAGAAGATGGTCCTGGCGGAATTAAACTCCAGGCCTCCTGCTCACGAGTGCGCGCCTTAACGACCTCGACTATCCAAAGCAGTTTGTATGCACTCCTAAGAGGATAATACAAAGAACATAGGAAAGTGTCAAAATTGTATGGCAAAAAATGGCACTAAAATCTGCAAACGATTGGAGTTATAAGATAAAAATGTGGAATTTGGTCAGAAAATTTAAAGTTTGAAAAAGAGGGCAAATAATCATTGAAATCGAAAGGTAGCTTAAGCATTTTAATCTCGTATATGATGAAAATAGGAGGGACCGCTACTGTCTTTTAAAGAACTGCGTTTAATTCCTCCAATATTACATTGAAAATAAAACAATAGTGAAATCATGTTGGGGAATAAAAGCTTAACCCAAAACGCGGGTTCGAACCCGGCCAGGACCGATGGATTTTTTCGGGCGTAAAAATCCTAAGTATGGCTTCCTTCGGAAGGGAAGTAAAGCCATGGGTCCCGTATCGTACATTTGCGGCAATAAAAAGAATCTTTCAAGCCTGAAAGAGAGGCCTCTGAGCAAAATTTGTCGGCCGTTTCACGCCCTGAGTTGAATGGGACGCTGATGACCTGAGATGTTAAAGAGCGTCCATAAATAAATAAATCCTAATCCTAATGGAAGTGAAATAAGGGGATGGGGGAGATCTGAACATTGGAAGAGGAGTCTCGGGCTGTCCAAAGGAACGTCAAAATGTGTGGGTTATGAGGAAGGTGGGTTGTTGTGAAGATGCGGTTAATAGTAAAACAAGGACGGTGAAATACTGACTTAGATTAATGCAGGGAGACCAGTCCACACTTAATGCTAAATGTTATAGATACCGGATACAATATATAACTCCAACATTTGAGCTCCAGGTTAAAAAAAGACTTAAAGGCATGCATACAAGAAGATTAGAAAAAATCTAGAGGATATCAGATAAAGAAAATCGAACAAAATTGAGCACGAATATCAGTTTGAGCATATTAACTTTGTGTAGAGAGTCATTTCTGTTCGTTGCAGGGAGAAGGGCAAGCTCAGGAACAACGTGGTTTAGACAGGGAGATTGGAAGACCGAAAAAATACCGGATGGTTCTGGTAGGAGAATCTGTGTATTTTATGGGGGTATTTTGGAATGAATACATATTTTGTTTGATAGGAGTTTTTCAAAACTCCAATTAGTTGAATTTTTCACATGTAATACAGAATATAACTTTTTTCTCTAAATTCTATTTTTGTACATCTATATACTGATTTTAGGGTATGCTTTAAACTTCAATTATATCTCCTGTAAACTTTTACTTCGCGTACTTGCTCCATTTTCCCTTAATGCTCTAGAAATCCAGTTCTGCAGTTGAAGCTGCGAAATCAATTATGGAAAACGTTTCTCCTGATCATGTATTGTCTGCGAATGAATCCAGCAATTTCAAAGAACTCGGTTCAATTTCATTAAACAGAAGTCATTTCGGATGGAAATTATAGGTAGGTCTTCCTCTGGAAAAAAAACTTAAGAATGAAAGACAAGCAGGAAATGATTGCATTGGATGAAATGGAGTGTAATTTTCCCTAAATTACAAGGTATGCTGAATATGAACTCAAGGATATCTAGCCTTTCTAACTGTATGCCTCGTGCTTAATAGTGCGTCTGTTAAGTATGTTTTACACTGCTCGTGTACAAATATCTTTCTTACGATATCGATAGATCTTTCTCTAAATTTAAGAAAATACTTTCGGAATAGAAATCCCTTTGAATTATTTCATTAATACTGAAATACGCTGAAACATAACTTTAAAGCGTAAATTCTGTTTTTTTTTCTATTTATTTTTTTCATTTAATAAAAGCGAAAGGCTTGAAATTATATTTTAATTTAAAGTTATTTTAAAATTGGTTATAATGCTTTATGGTGATTGCTAATATATATTGATAGCTTCAATGTAAAATATGTAATGTTAATTTTATATTTTAAAATTTTGTAAAAAGTAATATTGACTATAACTAGATACACACAATGTTTCATAGTAAAAGTTTGTATTACCAAATATTTTTAAGATATAAATCAATCGCTTTTTTTTCATACTTAATCTGCATGTATAGAATGAGAATCATTTTTGTTGATATGTTTCATGTGGAAAAGAAGATTTTAAAGGTGGCTATAAAACTTATAGTGAACTTATAATAAAAAGTTGCTCTCGTCATCGCAAAAAAGAACCAATCCCAACATACAAGCCAATGACAATTAGCTTGCTTTTATAATAAGTAACAAGTTTCATGGTGAGAAAAACGTTTGTTTAACATTCAAAATTTAGGATAGAATTTCTTTTAAATGTGCATACAGTTGTGCATCTTTTATATATTAAGATTTGGTTTGTACTTGGATGCTTGTATTATTATGAAAGATAATTTTTCCGATATGTTTAAAATCTGAGGAAAAGTTTGTATGTCCTTATTTCTAAACGGAAACTTTTTAATTATTTTTGTGAAATACAATTTTCATTTGGCTTGTTCCGTTCTGGCACGTGTATCTGTTTACTATTTACTTAATATATACTCTCTTCTTATCCTTTCCTAGGGGTAATGCTGGAAGGCTTTATTACCTTTCTCTTGTTCCTATAGTTGGGACAGGCAATGGAATTTTCGCGAATAATGTGATGTAATCTTTTCTAGTATGATCGGTTGTCTTTCTGTTGTCCTCTGACTGAGATTGCTTCGATACCAAGGTAGTAACAGATGACTAGGTTTTTCTTCCAAAATTTGTGGGACCAAAGCCCTTTCCGTTAGCTGGACTCAGTGACGGATGTTATGGATGTTTGTTAAGGATCATTCATTATATTGTAAATACTTTAATGTTGATTTTAATTTTTATTGTATTGTTTAACTGCAATAATAAAATGCATGCTGCATTCTTTTTTAATTTTATATCAAATCAGGAAAACATTAAAGGTATTTTATAATTCCTTAAAGCCAGTGTTTGTAAAGTATATTAATCCAGCAATTGATATGCTGTTTTAAACTTTATATGGGTCACTGAGTTAATTTTTCAATTTCCAAGTTATGTTGCTGAGTGTGTTTTTGCATGTTAATTCACTTTTACTTAATGCTAAATAAATCACAATATTTTACTTCTCCCGTAATCATCGAAAGTTATATCCTGCGGATTTTCTATCTGTCATATTTCCTAACTCAACTCATGTCTAGGCATCAGCGGGAAGGTGTCAAACTGAACATTATGAACACATTGGTTGCAGAAATGGATGACACAATGCAGGCTTATGAACAAACTTCTAGAATGTTTACAAGCGCTGGAAAAATGTGACCAACTGTAGGAACGATATTAAAAGGAAATATTTGAATAATGTGTGAGCGTGGTTTGGTTTCTGAGAAAATAAATCAGCATTTACATTAGCAGATACATAAAAACTTACTTACATAGACATATATGACGGTGAGTAAAATTTGCATATTTTATTATTCCAAAACATAGGCAAGCCGTTCGCCACAACTTCCGTACCCACTAATTTGTAATTCCACTAGCAGGTGGAGTATGGCAGCAGTGAGCTTACAAACAACGGTTACCAAATAGCGAATGAGTGGTTAAGGGAGGAAGTGCGCGCAGCTATTTGGTTTCTGTGGGCAGAAAACTCAGATCCTGTAAATATTGATTGATGGACTTAGTTTGTGTGTGAAACGGACATGATTTTCATTCGATAGGTGTGAAAACGGTGCCGTAAATTTGAATAAGAGCGAACGATTATCAATGACATGTTGGATAACTGACGCTGGCTTCATGTTCGCCACACAACATTGACTTTCTCCTGTTTGGGAAACTGAAAATAAAATCTGAGGGGTAAGCATTTTCCACTCTGTCAATGTAAAGCTTTGAAATGGTTCAAGTAGCAGATTCCAATTTAAGAGCATATCAAATCTTAATATACGCTATGGCAAGTTCTTGAATAAATTTGGTGGATATGTGGAAAAATAAAGAAGTAGTGCTGAAATAATAATATTTCTATATCTTGACTGAGCGCAGTGGTTGAGGTAGTAACGCTTTCATCTCGCATTTTCTTCAATTACCTTGGATATCAACATCCACGAATTTTCCGCTCTTAAAGGCAAGCTTCAAACAAGGTGGGCGGCTTGCACTCTGGAGAAACTAAGTCTCAGCTTCGGGCGTTCTGAGGACTGGACTAATAACTTAGTCATGCAGGAGTGTTTCTTCCGGGCCTACCGGCATTAATTAAACTTAGGAGCCTGAAAAAATCCATCTACCCTGGCCGCTTATAATCTATAAATAGTGTTTAACGCCCGTTTTTACTAATGAGGCAACAACAGGCTGTGGAATGATATATGAGATGAAATGATACACACAGGAAAGAATTTTTTTTAAGAAAGGAAACGTTCCTGGCCTAAGTTTAGGGTACCTCCCCGGCATTTGTCATTTATGACGACTGAGGAAAATCTGGAAAAAACCGCAATCGAAAGGACGATCCTGATGGGATTCCAATCAGAGACCTCGCGCTCACGAGTCCACCTCGGTCATCCGTGGCGGTAACCTGGCCGCGATTGATGCCTAGGAACAATGGCCCATATTTGTAAGTAATTAATACCTTTTATCATGTGTTAGCTTCAAATATAATAAATTGTGATACAGTATATTCAACACAAATGGTGTTTATTGTGTAATATATTCCGATGAATCCCACACGATGATTAGATATATTTAGATCAGTTGGGTCTGGATTTAATATAGCAGTAACCTCCCTCCCCCCTAGGCCAGAGTAGGTTTTGCCGTTAAGGAGGTCTGTTTCGTTTTTTATATTTATGGACCGCCTTGATCATTTCAGGTCATTAGCGTCCCATTCAAACCGGAGCGTGAAATGGCCGCTAAATTTTGCTCAGAAGCCTCTTTTTTCAGGCTTGAGGTTCTTCCACGGCTTTACTTCCCTTCCGAAGGAAGTCATGCTTTGAATTTTTACGCCGAGAAAAATCCATCTGTCTTGGCCGGGACTGAACCCGCAATCTTGGGTTTAGGAGGCAAAGTATGGTTACCACTATACCACCAGGACCAACCCGTTAAGGATAGCGATAATATATATATATATATATATATATACATACCCGTACATACAGGCCTATATGCATACATATGCACAAAAATACCGATATACTTGCATCACACGTTTTCTATGAATAATTGTACACACTCAAACATGATTAGAACCTATACACACGAGTCCCCTTTCTATTTACTCACCCGCCTCCCCAACACATCTGCGTTGAATTGAATGGGACGCTGATGGCGTGAGATGTTAAAGAACGTCCGTAAATAAAACAAATTCAATAAAGTTCCTAGGCGACTTGGGGATCAAGCTGGTGTCTTGTAGCAAATGAATGTCTACTCTCGTCGCGTCGACCAATCGCTAGGTTCCTCTTTCGCTCTTACTTTAAGGGGCTTGATTAGCCTTTTAAAAGTGTCATACATTCCGTTGCTAATAATGAGTTTACAATATGTTGGCTATTGCATTTTCATCACTTTATTAGTACCATTTTATAATTTCCACAATACAAAGTTAAACATAACAGTTAATGTTACCGTATTTTTTCTGTGTGTATTATATATTTTAATTAATAAAAGGAGGTAGTAATATATACGGTCGTAAGGTCTATGCGACAGTTACGTAACATTTGTATATTTTAAAACTGTTACAATAAAAATAAATTACTACTACTACTACTACTACTACTACTACTACTACTACTACTACTACTACTACTACTACTACTACTACTACTACTACTACTACAACTAATATTACTACTACTACTACTACTACTACTACTACTACTACTACTTCTACTGCTGCTGCTGTTACTACTGCTACTGCTACTAATACTACTACTGCTGCTGCTGCTGTTACTACTACGACTACTACTACTACTACTACTACTACTACTACTACTACAACTAATATTACTACTACTACTACTACTACTACTACTACTACTACTACTACTACTACTACTGCTGCTGCTGCTGTTACTACTGCTACTGCTACTAATACTACTACTGCTGCTGCTGCTGTTACTACTACGACTACTACTACTACTACTACTACTACTACTACTACTACTACTACTACTACTAATATTACTACTACTACTACTACTACTACTACCACTACTACTATTACTAGTAATATTACTACTACTACTGAACTACTGAACTACTACTACTGAATCATGGTAGATGCTGAAAGGACCACAATGAAACAGCTCTATTCTTCCTGAGTCTGCAAACACAAACCGGGTTACTGCACATAAATAAAAATGAAGATAGTTGGGCACGGCAAACGGCGACCAATCCATCAGATTAAAGTGAGAAGGTACCAGCTTGCAGCAGTCATAAAGCTCTTCATGCTGCTATGACATATCTTCATGCAAAATTGGCTTATGTTAAGCAGAAACAACAGATAGGAATAGGTAATGTGGACCAGTATACATTAAAATGCTTAATAAACTTTGTTTGAACTGTGATAATGTATATTTGATTAGTTATATATTAATTTCATTAACTTCTGTAGTTTTGGAGGTGTGCTCAATATATTATTTACTTAGTCTCTTATCACACCCTGCTATCGGTTTTGTTTTTTTCCGAAGTGTTTTGTGCCCTCCACTCATTAGCAGGGTAGCCAGCCAACAGAGTCCAGGAGATTAGCAAATTATTAAATGAGATGCTGAAACTGGCCGCCTCCTTTCTCCACGTATTGTTGGCTTCTCTTTAGAAGATTATGTATCACTCAATCCGGAAAATTTGAGAAACTCAGACAATTTCAGACGAATATTATGTTTGAGTTCTTGTACGATGTGCGGGTCATCTTGTATCGTATCACCATCTTTTAATTTATCGCAAAGATAATAATCACAGGCTGCTAAATTGGGGAACCTAGGAACCAAAAATCTCTACTAATAACTTTGTCTTGTGGCATTATTCGCAGTGTTGAGAGTGACAGAGTCTGTTTAAAAAAATCACTCTCTCTATCGGTTACTTCCCTGAAAAAATGGTTACTATCATATTCACATAAATAAGAGAGTTAATTGCTTGCTAAAAATGGTCTTATGGTTCTCTCACCACTGAGTTAGCACATTTAAATGCACGAGACATTATTCACCTTACGTATACAGTCAAATTAACCTATTAACAAATAAATAATGCTACAGATACCCGGGAGCAACTGCGTTACCATTGGGACATTCAGCAAGGTCAATAAGTAAGCAAGTAGGCTTCTTATACCCTCCACGGCGCGGCAAACTATAGGGGGTTCGCTCAAAGGAAAAATCCCGCGCCACAGGGGAAAGTATCATTGAACGTGCGGTAGAATATACTACCTCATATCATTTACTTTTAGTTCATTTCTATTTGGATAGAACGTAATATCCTTAAAATATTTTAAAGAACCATCTCCTGACATATAATTCAATTCAACTGTATCTCGTTCCGGCTGTGAAAGCTTCCGACTACTTATATACGTTGGTCCTGGTGGTCTAGTTGAAACCATACTTTCCTTGTACACTCAAGATCGCGGGTTCAATCTCGGCCAAGGTCGATGGATATTTTGGCTTCCTTCAAAAGGGAAATAAAGCCGTGGGTTCTATGTCGTAGATTTGCGGCACGTGATAAAACCTCAAAGCTAAAAGAAGAGGCCTCTGAGCAAAACTTATCGATCGTTTCACGCCATGAATTGAACGGAACGTTGATGATCTGAGATGTTAAAGATCATCCGTAAATAAAACAAAACATTAATGACCTATTTAAATATTTCATTAATTTTTGTATGTTCTGATGTTTGAACTCCATAAATATGTTCCAAATTACATAGATATTTGTTCCAACTATTTGATATAATGTTCTTACTTCTTTCTTCTCTTGTACACATCGCTTTTTATATTCAATCCAGTATTTTCACATTTATTATTTAAATATCTTAAGAATTTATAACATGTATAAGGCTGCAATTTGAGCATTCCATATAGTGCCTCTCAAACTTTCTTTTTTATTTCTTCTGCTAAGGGCTTAATTATTAGTTGAATTTATTAAAATTTTATATTGTATATTAATATTTAAAGTAATTTATCGTTGATAAATTTATAATCTCTAAGTTGTGAGATTAAAATTACTGTTACTGTTTCTCTCTTTCGTTTTCTTGCTTGCTTTTGATATGTGGCATCTTTTAATTTTTTTAAATCATTACCATGAGGGGATCTGAATCGATACCCTAACTTCAGTAAACTCTTGTATCTAATACTTGGTACGATGATTTATATTTCAATAAAACATGGTCTATTACTGTACAACTCTGTTCTCTACAGGTTATGTATATTTTTGAATATCTCTATGCCTAAATAAACCTTTCTTTTTTAAGTTATTAAAGACTGCAAAGCTTCTCAGATTTTTTTCCATTTTAATGTAGAGTGTGTTCTTCGTTATTTTCTACTGTTGACTGATAAGTTCTTACATAAAAATCTTCACCCAATATTAATTTGCCTTATTGTTTACAGTTGTTTTTGTAGATATTCATACATTTTTGTTTTGTTTGTTTCTTTACTTCCTTCTTCTGGAGATGTACACTAATAACTTTAGGTACTCTGAATTGATCAAAAATATTTCATTAATTATAGCATAACTGTGAATTTTATTTCTATACTTCTTATGGATTAATACTGCTGATCCTGCAAATCCTCTATTCTGTTCTGGCACTTAACTACAGAATAAAAGTTATCCAATTTCTTAGATCCTGGAAATTTTTGTTTTCTTTGATTCAAACATTAAAGTAATATCAACATTACCTCTTAGCAATTCCTTTTCCAGTACTATCTCTTTATCAGCTATCTTTCTTATTTAAATTTTCAGGAATATATTTATTATCCTATTGCCTTCGTTTTAGAACTTATCAGGTCATTTTTCTTCCTAAGTTTTCCAGTAAGACCTTTTTTATTTCCAGAAAGACCAGAGTTTTATTATGGACTGTTCTTCTCATAGATAATTGTCATTCAAGGCTATGGAATCTTCTCTGTTGTATTAATTCAATGGAAAGATTGAACCTACCGCCAGTTTTGCCAATTTCACTGCTGTTGTGGGCTTTGCCCGTAACCGTAGGTAGAGACTCCTAACAGATACTATCATCCTGGTTAGAGGAACCTGAGTCGCTGCTTCCTCATAGAGAATCCCCATCTCCTACATAAGAAACTGTTCCGGCATTCCCTTCAGCCTCTACCATGACCTAAGGCTCCTATCTCTGAAGTTGACTGAAACGGAAAGTCGCGATTATGTCCAGGTCTAGTCTGTTTCAGGTATTCATAGGTTTAAACATTTTCGTCGGGGAAATTCTAAGTTTTTATGCACAAAATTATAACAATTATACACCTGCTACTGTAAACTACTTATTTATTGCATTGCGCTCAAAAATGAAATATTTAGACAGATTTTCAGCAGTAAACTCTCTTCTGTGTCCCATTAAAAATTGCTTGAATATGGAAAAACTGCGTCACCCGATGTAAGAAGGCGTGAATTTTATGTTAGAATTCCATACCAGCTCTTCTTCTTCTTCTTCTTCTTCTTCTTCTTCTTCTTCTTCTTCTAACTTCTGGCCTCAAAGATCACGCTCCACTTGATCCATCAAATTCTTGGCAGCGGATGCCCAACTGGTCCAGAAACCATTTTGTCCTTCGCCTCTTGTATGACTGGAAACTCTTCCTCATTGACAGAGTTGCTTCTTTCAATTTTTATTGAAAACCCAGTGTATGTCAACTTTGACTTTGCATTACAATTAAGGCAACCTCACATTCGTCCAATGCTTCAAAGACTTCCAGAATGCTCTCATAATACATTGCGGGTGAAGCCAGGTCTCAGGTTATGGAGGGAAAGTTCTCGTGGACGACTCGGCTTGGTGTTTTCAATATCTTCTTCATTGAAGAAATTGTTTCGTTGACTGTATTCTGCTGCTCACTAATTTCTTCAACTGTACTATGAAGCCCATGAACTGACAAATGACATGAACCATTCGAGGGCGGAAAGCTAAACACTCGCCCGCACTGCTAACCGCAAGTTATCCTCTTATTCTTAAATCATGTAGCGGAAATTAATGATAAAGATTAATTATTTTAATTAATGTTTAACTAATTATTTATAATGGATGAGAATATTTTGAATGATTAGATATTTGTGATTGACTGCTTGATTGGTGGTTCTTATCTCAGAGATAATGGTTTTTCTTCCTCGGTGATAGTTTCCCGCTGTCTTACAGTTGCTCCGGCGAGACTTGTGGCTGGAATTCTAGTTATCCGTAGATAACAGGTAAAGGGATATTACCAGGAGGTTGAAAAAGGAATAAATACACTTGTATAGCGTGATGAACTGCACTTTATTGTTCACTGTCTATTGTGTTGGGAGAACACTCGGTTACTGCCTGCAGGATTTGAGACGCATAACCATTATGACGTCACCAGAGATGTTTCGCCCATGACACTTTTTCTGGTGCGCTATTCGTTTCCCGTCGATACAAACATTCATAGTTCAAACTGACAATGATGAGGGGGTAATTATTACTAAGTGTTTAGCATCACCGTAACCAACTAGTAACAACACTTTCTATAGTTCCCCTATCTGATGCTTTGACTCGTTAACTCAGCAGATAAATCCCCTAACTCCAGTCTAAGTACAGTCTTTTGTAAAACTGTGTCCGAAATAACTTTTTTACAATTTTAAACTTCACAGACTTAAACTCGAATTACTGGCATGAAATGCCTGATTATCTACCTAACTCACTGGCACTAAAAACTGATACTGTGTTATAAACTAACGTTAAACTCTCACGCTGAGAACTGAACTGAACTGCCTTAGAACCGATTACTGACGCAGCTGATAACCAATACTCTCAATGAGGTGCGCATAAATAAATTAGGTGTTTTTTCGGTCTGCCCACGCTATATCCCCGTTTAAACCTCGGCGTTCAGAAACATCTCTAATACACGTGCTTTTATTGGTGGGCATAATTTTATAAGCTCTTTCTAGAATCTAGAAATATTCTTTGGATAAAGGGTATACGTAATTTTCTGAAAGTCCGCGCAAACAACTTCTACCGTTATTATCTTCCTTGAAAGGTTATCGGTCTAATTTCTCCCCTATGTTTGCATCACTCGGTTTTATGGCGATTCTCCCCCTTCTATATAACAACTTGGTCACCTGCAAAATAACCCTGCTTATCAAGGACACAGCCTTCATCTCTCCAGGAGGTATCCGAAGGTGGATTTGTTTATAAAATATATAACAGTTCTCTATTCATAGTTCAGGTCAGTTTAACGGCCTTTTGGTCTGTTCGCCTACTTGCAAACAAGCCACTGCGTGCCTCATAATATTCAGACATATTTCCCTATACTGCAATGATACTATAGGAAACATATAAACTTGCAATTATAATACATGGAACAACAATAACCTTACAATTATGGTACATGGGATAACTTAAACCTTATAGCTATATATGGTATATACATATTGCTTGGCAATAATTTATACCTTATCATTAATTGCGGGGATGTCTAAGCCAATTATTTCAGTTTCACGGATCAAAAGACTTTCAAGGCATCCCTCACTGCAAATGCTACCTAGGGTGACTTCTTTTAATAAGTTTTTTTGCACAGAATGTCATGAGATATACTGAGTTTCTCACATGGTAGATTTCTCACAATGACAGTGGCGATATAACTGCCATGGGCATTCTACTTTTAACCAAATCAATGACCAGTAATCTCTGCCCGCATCCTTTAATTACCTTCCATACAGCTGGAACAAGTAATATTTTTAAAGTGACCTCATCTTATATTATTCTGTAGGAGAATTATTCTAAAGTGTTTTCAAGACTTAGTTTTGAAGGACTGTAACAAACATGTTGTGGGAAGTGAGAGTTTCACATAAAAGCAATAAATGCCTCTTCGGATTCTGTGTCTAACTTGGAACTACAAGATCTGGTTTGTTTAGATCTATTCCTCATTTCAACATTTTCTGAATGATTAGTGATCTATTTATGCTGCAACAGGTGGGAACATTTTCCTGCTGGCACCTATGAATTTGAGAAAAGTAAAAATGTAAGATGTAGCACAATACAAAGTGAGCTTTAACTTTATTTCGATATATTTCTGTACAAAATGGTGCTTCGTCACCTATTTTTGTTATACCCTATTGTGGTCTATGTAATTGCATAATTCTCCCAATGTTTCAGGAGTGAGAGAGAACACGTACATAAGATGGCTGTATCCATTCCTGATCGTATTAGGTAGGATTGCTGCTAGGCAGTCGCTAGTAACGGTGCAGTGATGGTGAGGAAGGGAGAAAGCGAGAAGCGCAACACTGGATATTAAAACAATTAAAAGATTACCCGCGAATTTGACGCGTACGGGTACAGTCACTCATCAGAAAGGTAGTGGAGGTCCGAAGACAGTAGTCACAAAAGAATGACGCTGCCTCTATCTCATCATTCGTGCGAAGTTCATGAGGCAATACCAACGGAAACCGGTATATTGTCAATCCAAAGGATAATGAAGGAGGTACGCTGGCGACCATGCAAACCACACCTGCCAGAGCGTTGTCTTTGGATTGCGATATCAGGATGGAATTCCTGAATCCACGGATGCAAGGGAACCCATACAACATTCTTTGGTCAGATGAAGTCGTGTATCATGTAGGCTTCTCGTACAGAAAATGCGGAATTCACAATTGATAAACTGCTGTCACTTCCCTCTATGACTGTGTGGTGCGGTATTCAGAGGTTTGTACATTCTCCATGAATTCGAATAGGTACATGCACATGCTAAAACCATTAGTAGATGATGTGCATTTGATGCATGAAGAGCACCACCCCATTTCGAACTCATACCTTGATAATGCTTTTCCTGGCTGTCGTGTAAATGTTGACTACCACCGAGAAGTTCCGAATAAACCCCATTGGATATCATGTTTGGGAGATTCCTTAAAGAGAAAGTATACATAAGAAATCAATGTAATTTGGACACATTGGAAGCCATGATTAAAGAAGAATGTGCACCACCCATACTAGGGGAAATGCTGCAACGGGCTGTCGGGAACATTCAATCCCGAAAAAAAAGTGTCGCAAATGCTAGTGCTTACGTCGAAATCTGAAATGGCAAGAACCATACATACCACAAAGGGAAGAAACTATATAATGCTATTGAGGATGTAATTATATCGAAATTAAAATAGGGATATAATTTCGGATCATCCTATGTATCTTCCGAAAATACTCTGTTGATATTATGGATTGCCATAAAGGAATAAAAATAACTTTAGTTTATTTTAAAAGTTTATGAAAAAGATATGCATATAGTTTGTTACTCACATGGTAGACAATGAATAACTTTTCCTAGTTAAACTTTTGGCCCCCGGGTGCTGCCGTGTCTTAGTGCTAAGCTAGTCACTGTTTACGTTTCGTATACACTGAGCTGTGATCATTATGAATCTCATCATTATTTGATTTAAAAAAATTAGCTCTCTGGAATTTGGTTATTTATTCAGCTGCCACAAGATGAGTTTTAAATGAAGATGTTTAATAATTACGTTTGTTTGACATTTAAAGTATTGTTGAGAGTCTCCCTCTTGAAACTTCAACGGCTAGTCGTTATTTTTGCAGTTCATTGTGTATAAAACACAGTACCTTGCACCGATTTTGAACACATTTACAGTATTAAAATAACGTAACATAAGATTCAATTTCCCAATTCAGGTCTTTTAGGTTCTAACAGCTAATATAAGTGTGTATGTTACTTGTTGGTAGATACAAGGAAAACAACGTTTTTGTGAGTGTGAGCATTGTAACAGAAACTAAGAATTCTGGGCTTAGTCACAAGGGGGGTTGCTGGGAACAAACAGCAAAACCCCGTCATTGTATGAAAATTGTTTGTTTAGAGCAGGGATATTACACTTCCCATACAGAGTAGCCAATGCGCTCTAATATATGATACAATGTATATCTTGAAGGAGCAGGTGCACCAACTTACCTGGCCGTCCTCCATCTGCATTCATATTGTCAAGTTTCCCGAACTGATATAAGGCGATTACATGACGATGTTGTTGCATTTGAGAGGATAGTTTCCAGAATTAATCGTGCTACCTCATGGAAATAGTATCAGCGTTTGTTCCACTGATATTCATTCTACAAAATGCTTGCTCTTCGGATAGGTTCTGAAATAACATTAACGAGAAATGCAGGCGTGAGGATTGATGTCGTCAATAATGGTACGGCCGTTTTCTCGAGGCACTGACTCAAACTATAATCCTAAAACATCAACATTCTTTTTGTTTCTTACATAAAATGCAGAAAATAAGCTAATATGGGAATGTTTGGTCATTGTTAGCATGCTAAGAAGCAATAATGAAATCAATATAGGAACGTCGGTCCTGGTGGTGTAGTGATATCGATACTTGTCTCCTAATCCCAAAATCTGTGGTTCGATCCCGACCAGGACCGAATGGATTTTTTGGGAAGTAAAAATCCTAAGTATGGCTTCCTTCGGAAGGGAAGTAAAGCCGTGGGTCCTATGTTGCACATTTACGGCACGAAAGAGAACCTCAAGCCTGAAAGAAGAGGCCTCTGAGCAAAATTTATCGGTCATTTCAGCCCTGATTTGAATGGAAAGTTAATGAACCGAGATGTTAAAGGGCGTCCGTAAATAAACCATAGGAATATAGGAATAATCCTATTCATTGTGCCAAATTTTTTTTACAGTCATAATGTCAATGAGTATTTCTTATCCTACAAATAATGCCCTCAATTTGAAGTTTGAAATGATTTTGTATAGTGTATAGTGCCAGTTTCAGAATAGCAAGTGTGAAATATTAGTAATATACCTCTCTTTACACCTGTTACATACCTCCGTTATTTCATAGAAAATTTCTGAACACGAATGCATAAACGTTTCTGTAAAACAAGTTACATTTGGGCCGATGGCAAACATTTTTATAAAAACAAGAAAACTGATAATATATTAGAAAACGTTTAATCTATCTGATCAGCATTATTAATACATAAAGAACCGAGCGGGGTGACTTAAAATCGCGTTCCGGAGGTTCAGGATTCAATTCCCGCTGGGTCGGTTATCCTAGCCTTGTGTTTTATCATGGATTTTTCGTGGCGAATGCTGGGATGGATATGTTAATTCCAGGAACGTTGCATTATCCTATTTTCATGTCATTTCATTCCGTTGTTTCTGCTTCAGGGTCGAAAGTGCCAGGGCCGGTGAGATGATGTAATTTAACATGGCTTGCGCTTTTAAAAGATTTCTACCCCGGAGTCTGAAATGGAAGATCTTCTAGGGGACGAAACAACTCTGGGGGGAGATATTCTTTTAGGAACCCCATGTACCACCAGTAGATCCTGGCCTTCCGATATCTCCCTCACCTCATCCCAGCCTTTCGCAGATGCTCTCAGTGGGGGCGTAGACGAAAAGGGCGCAGCCTTATGCCAGGATCATGTACTAAGTATTCATTAACCACACGAGTATTGCATAATTTTTTTTCTAAACTTCAGAGAGCTTGAACCTTGTTTGATTAATTCTGTCTTCAGTAAATACGAATATATTTTTGGGAAGGCCCAATCAAGAACCAAAGTTCACTTCTGCTGTAGCTGGCTGATCCTAGCCGCTTTTATCATCATATTGTGGGGGTACCAATCGCTTCGATATCTAATGCCACTTTCACAGCATACGCGGGTTTGAACCCGGCCAGGACGGATGGATTTTTTGGGAGTAAAAATCCTAAGTATGGCTTTCTTCGGAAGGGAAGTAAAACCGTGGATCCCGTGTCGTACATTTACGGCACGAAAAAGAACCTCGAGCCTGAGAGAGAGGTCTCTAAGCAAAATTAGTCGACCGTTTCACTCCCTGAGTTGAATGGGACGCTAATGACCTGAGATGTTAAAGACCCTCCATAAATAAATCAATCATTCCCTTTGACAGCTATCATTTGAACATTATTTATAAAGCCTTTCCTGCTTTGGCAGCACGCCTTGGTCGGTCCTGGTGGTGTAGTGGTTACCATACTTGCCTCCTAAACCCAAAATCGTGGGTTCGAACCCGGCCAGGACCGATGGATTTTTCCGGGCGTTGAATGGGACGCTGATGACCTGAGCTGTTAAAGAGCGTCCATAAATTAAAAAAAAAACCCAATAGCATGCCTTGTCCACATTTACAATAAGTTGATTTGTTTATTTACGGACGCTCTTTAACATCTCAAGTCATCAGCGTCCCATTCAATTCAAGGCGTGAAATTTTGCTCAGAGGTCACTTCTTTCAAGCTTGAGGTTTTTATCGTGCCGTAAATGTACGACACGGGACCCACGGCTTTACTTCCCTTCCGAAGGAAGCCATACTTAGGATTTTTACGCCCGAAAAATCCATCGATCCTGGCCGGATATGAACCCGCGATCTTGGGTTTAGAAGGCAAGTATGGTTACCACTACACCACCAGGACCGACATATTCACAATAAGAAGAGCAAGCAGCTCTGCAGTGCATAATATTTTCATATTCTTCATCTGTGTTCCAGGTGATGAGTGGGGGTTTGATAGTTTGTTATTTCTACGGTAGTCATTGTTGTGTAAACCGACTGTGGCACAAAAATTATTTTTATGTTACGGATAATACAATGTCAATAATGTGTTGCTATTCTTATTGTTTTATTATCGTAATCATCCTTAGTTATGATCATTATTTTAGCACCAAACTTGAAAATTGTTCATAGAAAGGAATGGAAATAAAATTATAAAATTTATGTTTATTTTATGAAGATGATTTCTTTTTATTTTCATTTACTAATTTTAACTGTAAGCGCAACAAATGCAAAATTATATCTTGCAATATTTCAGAAACATGCTAACTTATCGTTACAGCAACTAAACTTGCATCTATAATGGTAATTATAGTATTACAGGGGCATCTACTTGATTTTTATAATGAATCATCGCTAAAAGCTACTTGGTCTGTAAAAATCTATATTCAGAAAATTTAATTTATTATTTACTGCATAGGTGGCCGAGGTCGTTAAGGAACATTCTTCAGCGTGAGGTATGGAGTTCGATACCCGCCAGAATTATTTTCCAGGTTTCACTCAGTCCTCATAAATGGCAAGAGGTGAAGAGGTGCTCTAAACTGAATCAAACTTCTTTTCTCAATGTATCATTTCATCTCGTCACCAGTACCCATGTGTTGTAACGCCTCATTATGAAAAACACATGTTAAATACTGTAAAAATATAATGCAATTCAATCTAGACAAATAACTTATATTTAGACACCATCACAGTTACCTTCAGTTTTCCTAATGTCATACGCTGGTTATTACATCAGCGGAGTTACTAGTGTGGTTCCAACTGAATTTGGAATTCGTCAGTATGTCTATCAAGTTACTTTAGGGCGAGGATCGGATAAAAATTGTCAATGGGCTAAGTAAAACAAAATTTATTCTATACACATTTTTTTTTCTTTGTCTTACATATCAAAGAGATTTTCTTAGTGACCATGCTGTTATATCCTCTTGACATCTAGAGGATAATTTGAGTCTATCTCTGATTTTATGCTTACTGTAACCTGCCACCAAGGACCTTTCTTTCCATTTCGGTAAGGAAGTAAAGCAGTTAGCTCCGTGTCGTAGATTTACGGCATATAAAAGAATCTCAACTCTAAAAGATGAGGCCTTGGAGCAAAATTTATCGGCCGTTTCTCGCCTGGAGCTGAATGGGAAGCTAATGACCAGAAATATTAAAGGACTTCCTTAAATAAACCAAACAAATAACTTTCTCACTTCCGGTAGCGTCTTTCCTCAATGGCGTTAAAAATTCACGTTTGGGCCACAAGAAGTAATACTGGCAGTAAGCAAAAGTTGAACATTATCTTAATATTAACGTATAGAATTGCCTATTACAATAAATTTAAGGCCTCAATATTTTGCCCCTGCGGCATCTCTTCATCCAAATATTTCTTGTAGTTTCATTAAAATAAAAAGACCGACCCAGATATTTTGTGAATTTTATCTTTCTATTATTAATCACTGTATGATGTATTAAGCTGTCGTTTTGTCACTATGTTGATTACACTTTTACAACGCTTGTATTCTCCTTGCATCTTTAAAATTAATCATGTTTCTCCGTAACTATATCATCTGCTAATTAAAAGTTGTTGGTATCGAATCTCTTTGTGGTAAAAACTGTTCTTTTCATGTAAACTTTAATTTTACTGTCGTTTTTGTGCAACACCTACGTATTTTATACCTACTCCTTAACTTATAAAAGTTAATACTTAATCGAACGCATTTTTAAAGTTATAAATGCTGTAGGTATACAAAATTAGCCGATTTTTCGAACTTTCCGATGAGTTGAGAAATTTCTTATCAATATTGCGCTGGAAAATATTCGTCTCAAAAAGCGGTTTGTTACGGTTACTTTTTCCTATATTTACATTACCGTTCATTAATTTAAATAGACACAAATGAATAAACCAACACAGAGGCATGTGTATAATACATTAAAATTTCAACGATGGAGCCAAAATATATCCATTAGAAGGAATGACATTAAGGTTTTTTTATCGAAGCCCTTGGCTTTAGTAACTCTCTAGCTCTCAAAGCATTTGGTTAATCCTTGAAGATATTCTGATCCTGTACCCTTCAATACTTAAATTCATTTTCAGGATACCTCTAGGTACTTTCTTTCATTACAAATCTATGGATGTACTCATTCTCCGGACTTTGAGACAGTCGCATACTTTGATGCAATATACCTCATTCAGTCTCCAGATTGAAATTTAGAACTGTTATCTTGCTGCAAGATGCAATCTAGATGATATTGCATGACACTAAAGAATTATATGATATTGTTTCTCTTCCATCTTTCCTTCAATTTTCACAACAGTCTGTAGCGGAATTAACAGACGCCGACGTCGTCGACTATTGGGTGCCAAACTTGTGTGTTGTCGTAGTGGTTGATGTCATTCTAGCTACCACTACAATATGTTCGGCTAACTCACTGTTTGGTATTATAGCTGGATTTTTCCCGATTAATACTTCTGGGGTAAAAGGAGCGTGATTTTAAATATAACCGAATCACAATTATAGAAATCTGCGGAGTTTATTAGTGTTTTGTTATTACTACACAACAGTACACTTTTCTGGCTACGATATGCTCTGAGAATATTATTAGATGCAGAATGAATACGAGACAGATGTGATATAATTTTTTCTACGAAATGTTAATCGCCACTTATCTTTACATAATGTTAAAATGGAGCTTCTTTTTACGGACTAAGAATCACGATTTCTGCTAATGGAATTAAAACACAACTTCTCTCGACGGAATTCAACGAATAACTAACTAATTTTGAGATAAAGGCCTGACTTTTTGCAATAGGATTGTAATAATACTATACGTTACAATGCATTATATTTTCAACACACGTATACTAAGCGAATGAAATTAGTTAATTTGTATTTAGTCGCAATAAAACTGTCTGTCTCGTGTTTCATTCTTGGTACACATTATTAATGTTGTTACGCTTGCCATTGGTTGATTCACTAATTACAATTTTCTTATCTGTAGCTTTAATCTTTTCATATTCTTGGCTATGTATGTGTTCATTATAAATATTGTCATAAAGGCAACAAACAAATATTAAGACATATATTGTAATAATTCTTATCTGATACAGGAAATCTATACAAATTAACTTAATAGATATATTAAATTTAAAACGTATTACCAACGAATATTTGTTATTCGAGTTGAAAATTAAAGCCCTTACTTAGCATTAAAACATGTTCAAATGAACTTATTAAATTTATATAATTAAAACATATCAATGAATGTTATGAATTTCAGTCAAATGTTATTGTCTTTATCTTACGTAATAGCATACGTAAATGAACTTCTTAAATTAACATAGCTAAATAGCTATTACTATTAAATGTTTGTGGCTTTATATTGAGCATTATATTCTTCACCTGTATATAAACATGTGCAAATGAACTTATTAAATTAATATAACTAAACAACGGATATCAATGAATGTTTAGGACCTTAAGTCGGATATTTTCCTTTTCAAGTTCTGATTTAATTCCTGGAACATTCCAAAGCCGTGACATTTCTTTCTGCGTTTAACAGTTAGAAGAACATATTGTAACAAGCTAAGCAATTGAGTTGGAAATACAAAATATTTGTCATTATTTCAAATTAAAAGTAAAAATTTAGAGAACGTTATGAGGATATTGCATAATTTCGGGTAAGTTGTACCAAGCCTTTGTGCACAATTGTTTTGCAGCCTAGTCTCCAGTTAAGCTCACAGTTTCCTGTTGAACTACTATTATTAACGTCAAGTAACACTCCCTTTGGTTGGTCTACTTCCGTTAGAAACGTCTGAAGAATCTTCTGGAAGCTTTTGTGACTTAAATCACCAAATCCGTTATGAATATTTTGAGACTTGACCGGAAATCCAGAGGGTATAAGACATAAGGTGACCCAGCGGAAGTTGTAAGATATTGGGGCTGTCGGGGTAAACTCTAACCGACCGGGAATCGAACCAGACGTCGGTGTCACAGCCAACCTTCTGATTAGTTCTGCACTTCGACCCAAAGTAAGTTTCATGCCCAGAGTGAGATATTTTCGGCTGTTCTTTGCTTTAATTAATAAACTCTAGTATGCATGGTTTAAATGGAGTTATTGCTCGGACCTCTGAAGCTTCCGTTCCCTACTAATGTCGTGACGGTATTAGTGGGGAACTTTCTCTCTTTAACATATTGACGGACATCACAGCGCACATGTGGATCATCTGTGAAAAGTCTGAAACCATACAGCAAGTGTCCAGTCCTTTGGAGTTTCTTCTCTTTTAATTGGCTTTAGCAATGGCTTTCTTGTGTCATCTCCTCCTTCAGATCAGTTTCTTAAAATATTGTCTTTCAGTTGCAACAGATACAACATTCTTCTCTAGTTCTGAGAATATTTGTGATATGTTTAAATCTATTTTTATATTTGCAATTCTAATGAAGATGTTATCATTTGGGTAGTATTTTTCAAATCTGGCTGGCAAGGGTAATTTTTGCAGTTGTGACAGATCCTCACACCATGCCTAAGAGTGAATACATTTAGATCATTTATATAATAATTATTATTAAATATTATATAGCCTGTAGTAGCAAGTAAGAACATTTCATGTATCACGAAAATGTATTCCTGGCTACTGTACGTATAACTCTATGGCCACAGGGGAAAAGTTGCCTTTTGTAATATTTTGTGCCTTTTTCTATTGATAATGGCTAGAGAAATGGGTCTCTCTATTGTGACAAAAGCTAAATGCAGCAGGTATCCTAAAAATAGGTCCTTTGTATCTTAGTTGTTGAAGATGCTTCGAAATTCGTTAAAAGGTAAAAGGGAACAGGTGTCGACAATGACGTCATTACATCGTATGATCATGAGCCTCCCAATAAGGAGCCAAAGAGGAGCTGGATTTAAAAAAGACGCGTTTGCGAGCTCAAGAGCTAGCCAATATAATTTCAATATTTTAAAGGCTCAGGAACCCGTGGGCGCTATGCTGTGACTCCTGTGAGCTCTTCTAACGACTTGGCGACGTTTTGAATTTCGTAAGGGGAAATAACTTTTCTAAAGCACGTCTCGATTACCAGCATCGTTTTACCAGATGGGAGTCCTAGAGGCAGTAGACACTTTGATTACGAACATCACTTTCCCAGAGGTAATAGACAAGAGGCATACAGATGCAATTTCAAGCAGCATATGTAGCTCGCGTCATTAAAGTCATAGAAGTAACAAACCTGGTGGCCGAAGACAAAGTGTCGTGTGATTAAACATTTCAATGCGTTCAATGAAGAAAAATTATGTGATTTGAACGTCCTCCTTCCATTTCCCTCCTCCCGTAATCACTAAGACACTAAAGGTAATTTCGGGCCCCTGAGCGCCCCGGGGTATGAATTGGGACCCTCGGGTACATCCAACAACAACATTCACATAAAAAACCGCTTCACAGTATATGCAGTGGGCAACAGTATAGTACACTCCCCAATAGTCCCATTCTCTAACAATTTGACGAGTTGAAAAAATTAATTCCTTGATGCTACTATAACAACATATTTCTTTAAGTAATATTTCGAAACCTGACATATTGTATAATCACCTTACTATTGTTAACAAACTGAACTAAATGCAGCATATTTATTTAGCCTATATATCTTTATGCCCACTGCGCAGTTGCGGTTGTGGTTGTAGTGGGGTTGTGGTTGATGATACTGCAGAAAACAACACCGACATCTTAGCTACATGAGCTGATAATGTGGTATACGCCTCGTTAGTGTGTTCGTTAATTATTCCCGAAAATAATGTCAGTTAAAAAGCATGGCGGTTGGTGGCGGTTGGTTGTCAGAAATTTCCAAAAGCAAGTCTTCTGCTTTAATCTGATTGGAGATTGTGAGTTCCCCCACCTATATAGCAAGTCGTGGAGAACGCTAGAAAAGAGTAAAAGGTATGGTACGTTACATCTTTCTCCCATACAGAAGCATGCACAACTGAACTCGATATTTTAAAATCAGGTCTGCACAAGTTAATTATTGTCATTTTTTGATAACCTGGGAGAAAGTAATACATTTCATAATCAATTTGATATAGTAAAACACAAGAGTGTTGATTAATTAGGTTTAAATCTTACGTGTTAATATATTATTTTGTTCTCTCTCTCCCCTTCTATTTTCTTGTTTAATCTGTTTCAGCATTCCGTTACCTTCAAGATGCAATATTTAGTTTTACCAATTTTATTTGTCTTCTGTCTTTAAAGAAGAACACTGGTTGTTCGAAATATAATGCCAATTGTGTGATTATTTAGGTTTTTTTATCCATTTCTGCTTATCCAGTTCTTATTTTAGTTACCTTGTTCAAAGAGTTACTTTATTTTTCATTTTATTGCTTATATTTATTTATTTATATTTGAATTTGGGACTATTTATAAGCATATACACTTCCATCATTCCATAGTTTCTGCTTGTCTAATGCAAAATTATCCCTCCGTTATAAACTCAGATGTAAAATTATATTTTAAATAATTTTAGTAATTAAACATAATTATCTGTATAGTATAACAGTTGATTCATCTTAAGGTTCTTAAGTTGTCAATTGTGTGATTATTAAAGTTTTGTTATCCATTTCTGCTTATCCAGTTCTTATTTTAGTTACATTGTTCAAAGAGTTACTTTATTTTTCATTTTATTGCTTATATTTATTTATTTATTTATATTTGAATTTGGGACTATTTATAAGCATATATACTTCCATCATTCCACAGTTTCTGTTTGTCTAATGCAAAAATATCCCTCCGTTATAAACTCAACAGGTGTAAAATTATATTTTAAATAATTTTAGTAATTGAACATAATCATCTGTATAGTGTAACAGTTGATTCATCTTAGGTTCTTAAGTTGTAAGACTGTAGAGCATTATGAACTTAAACATAGTTGGTGCAGAGTGATATTTGCCTGTAGTATTTCAATAAATAAGCTAGCAAGAACTTCCCCTATACTCTGGTTAAAAAAATGTGATATCCACTCCAGTTTAGTGAAATAGAAGGAACAGTAACTTACAATCTCAGCACTTACATTGTTGTGACCAAAGTACGTTGTTGCTACAAGCCGTTAAAAGGCAGTATCTAATTTTAAGCGAGCGACCAACTGTCTTATACGGGTTATCATATCGTTTTGAATTTTATTGTAATGATATAAGTACTTTTATTGTTTTCAGAATCTATTAAAATTTATAAATTTATTTTCAACGTCGTTTGTTGCTGGTTATGTCAACCGAATGTCGTAATAGTGGATGGAAATGTCATTAAAATATTAATTTAGCACTAATACAGTTCTTCTTCTCAGATTTGGAGTATTCAATGTACGGACCCACACATAGTGTTTTTGCAGGTGCTATTTTGCAGATTGAGTATAACATAACCAAGTCCACATATTGCTAGTGATGCTAGATTGCTAGAAGCTACTGCAGCAATTTGCAGTTTCGCGCGAGACCGTTTACCGTGATATATAACAATAATTCAAGCAGTCAGGAACTGGGGTCACACAATGCAGATTTGTAATGCTGGATGCCAACAAATCTATTTAGCTTGCAGAAAAACAGCCGCCATGGAGAAAAATGGTAGAAAGATTATATGAACATGAAAAAAGAGGGACTGGAATTTTCAAACACACGAGAGTATGTCCATAAGTTCCCGGCCTAACCATTTTCTAGGTATGATGAAGACAAAAACTATATTTCACTTTTCAATATAGTTACCCTTTATTGCAATACACTTCTCACATTTTTGAATTAACATTTCAATTCCCTCCTCCTAAATGGGCATAAGCAGCATCACTACTTCTTCGTCAAACTTAAATTTCCTTCCTCGAAGGCTCTGCTTGACTTCTGAGAAGAGGAAATAGTCAATGGCAGCTAGATTTGGGCTGTAGAGTGGATGGTCGATCTCCTTTAAGTCACATTTCTTCACAACTTCCTTTACAACAGGAGCTGTGTGCACAGGAGCGTTGTCGTGAAGAAGATACACGCCACCACTCAGCTTTCCTCGCCTTTTCTCTTTGATGGAAGCACGTAGTCTGTGCAGGAGGCCAGCATAGTACTCCCCATTTACTGTGGTGTTCCTCTCCTTGAAGTCAATTAAAAGTATTCCTTCTCAGTGCCAAAGATTGTGGCCATGATCTTCTTGGTTGACTGAGTGACCTTGGCCTTTAGAGGCGCTACTTCTCCAAGCTTACGCCACTCCATTGATTCTCTTTTGGAGTAGAGGACCACAGTTTCATCTAATTTAACAATGGTTTGCAAAATTTCTCTCTCGTAGCCACGGCAGAATTCCAAAAATGCAGATCTGACAACAAATGACTTGTTGCTGCCATTGGACTGAAGAAAGAAGTCTAGGCACCCATCTTTTACTAACATAATTCATGTTTAAATGCTCATGAATAGTTCAAAGGACTGTCGTTTTAGAAAGCCCCAACAGTGCTGCTATTGCTGTAACTTTGAGCCGCCGGTCTTCCATAATTTCTCCTTCCACAAGAGCGATGCTTTCAGAAGTGAGCACCCCCCAGGGCCGACCTGCACGCTCTTCGT
The DNA here is from genome assembly GCA_030762175.1 of Metallyticus violacea. Classification (NCBI taxonomy): domain Eukaryota; kingdom Metazoa; phylum Arthropoda; class Insecta; order Mantodea; family Metallyticidae; genus Metallyticus; species Metallyticus violacea. The sequence continues at coordinate 103,039,647 of CM060845.1, read as the reverse complement.
CTTCAATGTTTTCTCGAACCATTCGAAAAAGTTTAGCCCATTCTTTTACGGTATAATATGAGGGGGTACTTCCCCATATACACCGTCCAATCGCTGTTTAATTTCTTTTGGAATAAGTCCTTTTTTGTGAAGAACTTAATAACAGCTCGATACTCCATTTTGAACATGTCACCATCTTCTACACAAAATTTTCTTTCCGCAACTACATTTGAACAACTGAACACAGCGGAGCGGAAGCTACAACTACATTTACTTAATAGATAAGGTATGGCACCAGATAAGGCTTTTGTGAAAGCGATAATTCTTATCGCTGAGGCCAGAAACTGGACCTACCTTGGTGTAACGTACCCGAGAGACAGAAACAAGATAAAAAGCAATTAAAATTCTCTAACGTTTCAAATGATATGTTATGAAAAACTATTATTTTACGATAACTTTAACATTGAAATTTTATTTCATGATCACATAAATATTTTTTTCTGCATATACAGTGCTAATACATTAATGCATTAGGTAATAAAATATGATACAAAATTATACCGTACTTATGTTCAGGGTAAGAATGTAGGTATACTGCATCTATTTCTAAAGGTTACTACGTAAAATACAATATATCTTGAACAGCGCATGGACGTCCAAAATTCTCAATGTCCACAAAGAGACGAATTTCAGTATTTTATAAAGTAAAATCGTCTATTTTTCGAAGACATTTAAGCAATTTTTCAGGAAAATTTGTTGTATAATTAATAAACTTCATGTGAAAGTCTGTGAAAACACCTTGGAGCGGATTTTAGAGACTGCAAAAGTTGAAAAATATACAGAACTATTCAGAAAGAAGGAACAGTTTTAAAACATTTCTTTCTTCCAAATTATAAAATATAGAACCATAATTCCAACAGACAAAAGTTTAAAATTTGAACCGTCCAGGTAGAAGTTACAATTTCGGCCGCATTAGCGCTGTTGCTTGCCATGTTGATTCTCTGTAGTAAAATGGCTACACAACAGGAAAAATCATTTTGTGTGCTGCAATTAGCAAAACTAGAGTTCGTTATTGGAGTTCAACGTGTTTTTAGCCGTCAGTTTAATAAAAAAACCGCCTGCGCATAGCAGATTTACCAGTGGCATCGAAAATTCGTATAAAATAGTTACATCTGCAAACGGAAAAGCACGGGACGTCCACGCACATCGAATGAAAATGTCGAGCATATTCGTACAGTTTACGAAAGAAACCCAAAAAAATCCACAGCACGAGCAAGCAAGAAACTTAACATTCCTCAACCAACGGTATGGTTCGTTCCGAAACACCGTCTGCACCTGAAGTCGTATAAACTGCAGTTATTGCAAGCATTGCATCCTGACGACCACAACAAAAGGAACGAATTTTGCATTAGCATGCTAGATATATGGAAGAAGAAGAATTTTTTCCAATGAATCCACTTTTCATCTTTTTGGTAAAGTTAATGGTCTTAATGTTAGAGATTGGGCAAGTGAACATCCTATGTCAGTTATTGAACATCAAAGAGATTCACCGAAGATAAACGTTTTCTATGCCATATCTGTAAACAAAGTTTACGAACCTTTCTTCTTCATGGAGAGCGCTGTGATAGTTCTAACCTATCTACACATGCTTCAAAACTAGTTATTTCCTCAACTTGAAAATGATTCACACGATTTATCTTCATGCAAGAAGGGCCCCGCCTCATTTCTCTAAGCACGTCCTACGTTACCTGAATGGCACCATTCCAGGACGTTGGATTGGAAGAGGGGGAGCAGAAGACCAACTTCATCGCTGGAGGCCTCCCAGGTCTCCAGACCTCACTCCTTGTGACTTTTATATGTGGGGCTACTTAAAAGACCGTGTTTTTATCCCCCCCCCCCCATGCCTGACACTGTTGAAAGTCTGCGACATGAAATTGCTGAAGCTGTAAATTTGATAACTAGAGAGCAGCTGATTCGTGTGTGGCAAGAAATGAGTCACCGTTTTGATATTTGACGTGTAACACATGGAGCTCACATTAAATGCGTAAAAAGTGGAATTTAAATTTTTGTCCTTCCAGGAACGTTGGAATTGTGTTTCTATCTTTTGTAGTATGGAAGAAATAAATGCATGAAATCTGTTTCTTCTTTTTGAATAGCCCTGTATATTAAATTGAACGCCCCAGAACCCACAAAAACAAAACATTGAAAAAAATGTTTCTATATAAGGTGAATGTTTAAATCTAAGGCAAGTTTAATATACAAAAGCGTAACAGTTTACCCAACAAAACTTTCCATTAACCTAATAAAATCGTTTTCTTTCCATAAGTTTTAACTTTATGTCAACAAACAAAGAGTATATTTGCATTAGCAACAGAGCAAGATTTCTTGTGTTTACGAGTTGAAAAACAAGAACCCAGCCAGACTCCTGGAAGTTCTATACCGCGCATGCTTTCAGTTTGTTTTGAAGTAACAATTGTGCACCACAATTGTTTTATTGATTCAAGCATTTCACTGTCTCATAGAGAGAGAGTCATAAAAATCTCCCCATTCTGCAGTAATTCCACATTCTACCAAGTTGCCAAATATCTAAAAATAAAAGGGATGTTTTAAATTATTCTAGTTCTTGTATTCCTTATCCACTATTTAAACCGTGTTTAATATCTACTTTTACCGTGAAAAAAATTAATGGCAACACATCATGTACAGTTTTATAACATTCGTTTAATACGGAAAGAGCAGAGACTGCACCCAAGAGGAAAAAACAATATATTCTGATGCGCTTAGTTTCTTACATCAGAGTGTTAAATATGTAAGTTAATTTTTACATTGTTAACCTTACGTATTGTTAAATTTAATAATGGTACTCCTGAAAAATATTCACTTTATTTCTTTCATTAGTCATGCCAAACTTACATTCTGAATATCCCTTTTTCAACACTTTAGAAAATATGGAGTAAGACAGAAAAGGGAGTGATGACTACAACAATAAAGTGAAGCAACAAAATTAAAATGAGCATGAGAATGAGTATGGAGGTAATACTTCCTTGGCTTCTGGTTCCATAAGCTAAAATTATTCGTTCGTTTATTTGTTTTATTTACGAACGCTCTTTAACATTTCAGGTCACCGGCGTCCCATTCAATTCAGGGCGTGAAACCTGACATGAGACCCACGGCTTTACTTCTCTTCCGAAGGAAGCCATACTTAGGAGTTTTATGCCCGAAAAAATCCGTCTACCCTTAGCCGGGATCGAACCCGCGACCTTGGGTTTACGAGACAAGTACGGTTACCAACAAACAAACAAAAAAGACACGAGTTCCTGTGCTTGTTCTTATATTACCTTTCAATGTCCAGGTAATCACACACGTCAGCCTTTTAATACGTATCTGTGCAGTATGTAAAACCACACCCATATCGAAACACCTACACATTCACTCCACCCCGTCTTTTTCGCGAATCTTCTCCTCGCGAACCTACGCATTCTGCCAAATGGAGCACTTAACTTATGATTTTTTTCGCATTGATTTGTTGATAACTTTTAAATTTTTGTTTAAAAATAAATAAATGCTCTCTGTTACTGTCATACTGTCAACCTCCTGCACATCTTCAAAATTTTCTGATTGGTTATGCTGAAATGTATGATACTTAAGGGTTTTTAATAAAGAAATTGTTAGCTGGTAATATAAAAAATAAATGAAGAAAACAAAGACAAAAAACCGTGGTAAGCTGACAGCTGCCGTAAGCTGGTAATATAAAAAATAAATGAAGAAAACAAACACAAAAAACCGTGGTAGGCTGACAGCTGCCGTAAGGTTTGAACATGTCTCATGATGAGATATTGAATGTAAGTTATATAAATTAAGAAATGCACTTCTCAGGCAGACCTAATACTGTTTCATGTCATCGACAACTGCATAACCATAGTGTCCATATCGACGGGCACATATTTTTGCCCCATAATTTGCTACCAGTTGCTTATGCGTCCATTTACACTGCATATTCCTTAGTATTTTCTCTCCTTATCAATTTCACTCGTGAATATTTTGCCCATATTATATTTTTTGTCAACTGAGAGTGTAGCTGGTTGGTTCGTTATGAATGGCTTAACGCCACTGCGAACGTTCTACCCCTTTGCATTCTTGATCCTCGGTTGTCGCTCAACTCAATTTGCCGCTCAGCTCCCCCCCCCCCCCCTCGCATACCGCAAGATGACATCACTCGCTCTAAATCCACATCACTTTGCACACAATTCTTCATCTCTCAATGGTAGTATATCATTGGAATATGTTTACAAACTACAGGCGCGACAGAATCACCCCGAAAATGTGTTGGTCAACTTTTTGAGATGGCACTCTAGCACTAGACCAAATTTTTAGAAGTATTCATTTAAAAATAAATAATCATGCCGTGGAAATTCGCTGTAAATTTTCAAAAAAGGTGGATCCAAAGTTTCTTGATTCTCCCCTCCCCCTCTCTCTCCTCAACTGCTAAGGGTTGACCGAGGTCATTAAGGGGAGGACTCGTTAGCGGGAGTCTGGGGTTCGAAACCCGCCACAACGTTCTCAATAGCCGAGGTTTTTCCAGCTTTTCTTCAGTTCTCATAAATGGCAAATGCCGGGGAGGTATTTAGGCCCGGAACTTTTCCTTCCTTAAAAAAAAATCTTTCCCCAATTTATCATTTCGTCTCATGTATTATCAGTGACAACCGCCTGTAGTGCCTGAGTAGTAAAAACGGGTGTTAAACGCTATTCCCAAAATAAATAAATAAATAAATAAAAATCTCTACTTAAGCAAACCAGCAGCTTAAGATAGACAGGTGTTTTCCGTTTTACAGTTACATCACACTGCGCAGTCGCCGCTCTCTCTTAATTGGTGTACTTGTGTTAGCGTTTGCATTTTATGGTACTGGATTACTGATGAAACGCTGCTGCAATTGCTATTATCTCCATTCTTGGTTTAATGCTCTGGTCATCTTTAATGTATTGTCAAACCTTTAGGTCCTTGTTTAATCCTTTTCACAGCCTTTTAATTTTCCATTTCTTGCTCTAGTAATATTTTGTGGTTTCTTAATTTTTTCTTGTTTCTCTTTTACCTATCTTGTAGATTTCCATTTCTTCGCCACTTCCTTCTTTATCCTGTAACTGTTTATTTATTTATTTTTTGATTTCTTTATTCTAGTTCTACCTTTTATTGTTTATTAATAGAAGGTTTTTTCATACTGTTTTGACATAACTTTTACCTATTTATCATAGAAACGTGTATAATGAAAAAGCGGATCCGCTAGCATGTATTTGTTAGGGCATATTTTGATGATATAAAAAATAAAGGCCAATGCTGGTGGTGTGGTGGTTACCATACTTGCCTCCTAAACCCAATATCGCGGGTTCGAACCCGGCCAGGACCGATGGATTTTTCCGGGCGTAAAAATCCTTTGTATGGCTTCCTTCGGAAGGGAAGTAAAGCCGTGGGTCCCGTTTACGGCACGATAAAGAACCTCAAGCCTGAAAGAGAGGCCTCTAAGCAAAATTTGTCGGCCGTTTCCCGCTCTGAGTTGAATGGGAGGCTGATGACCTGAGATGTTAAAGAGCGTCTATAAATAATTCAATCAATCAAATTTGATGATAAATAATTGTTATGAGTGATTTAGAAAATTCTGTAACGTTTTTATATTCAGCATCATAAGTCACTAACAAAAGAATTGGCAAGAACATATCAATTATAAACCAAATGGAAGACGGTATGGAGAACGGCCGAAAATTATATGGAAAGGTCAATTTAAAGAATAAAATACCCTGGCGCGAAACGGTATGAACCCAATCCTTGAAAAGGCAAAAGAAGAACAAGAACAATGCAGTTCACTTTTACGGACTCGACATTTGTTTGGTGGTTTCTTTTCTTTCTTTTTTCCACTGTGACAATCGTGAGTTTTGTTTTCTGCCCTGAGTTTGCGGGCATTTCGTTGCTGTCGTGAGTTCGCCTATAGGGGTTGTGTCCTGCGTTGCCCTGGTGATGTCATGCTCACCTGAAGATGTCAACGAGCTTTGCATTCCGGGCTTAGCTGCAGGAGAGAGGAGCCAGGATGTTCGTTTCGTGGCCGATGGAAAGCGGTGGCTCCTGTATGGCCGTGAGTTAATCACCGTTATTTATATAATTATGTGTAATGTATTGTTTGTAATGAGTTTAAAATGTGGGACATGTATTTATGTCATTTGTTTTTACTGTTTTCTAATAATGTTGCTTGGAATAAGTAAATATGTCCCATTGTTCGTATATGTCCCCATGTTTTAGTGACCGCCAGGCCTTTGATTTAATATTACTGTTGTTCGAGCTGTGTTTTTGTCTATTGCTATCATGTTTGATCATATGGTGATTTTGTTTCCCTGAATAATTTCTTGATGGCAACCTGTCACTACCCTAAAATTGAATTAAAATCTTCTGAGCGAATCTAAACTGCAAGTTGTCAGCATATCTGAAGCTGGTGATTTACTTGGCGAGAGAATAACACAAGATATTGGCTAATGCTTCCCATGTCCGCAGTGAGGCGAATATAATTATTTTGAAAATGTAAGATGTAATATGACAACATGATATAGCTTTATGACAACTAAAGGGTTTAGGAAAAGACCCAACATTTTCTGTGTACTATGTACAAATGGGGAAAATAAACGTATTTCGTAAAGTTAATGTGAAATTGCTAATGTTCATAAAACGAAATACGGAATAGTCTTAACTGCATGCAAAGCGTACATCCCACTTATTTGTATTATTGTAAACAGAACACTACAGAAATTTCGAAATATAGCCTTTATTCTCAAAACATACCATGCTTAATTACATTCAAAACTATAACGGCATAAATCACATTTGTTATTAGTGCTTTAAATAGCTTGTTTTCAATACTGGACCAATAACATATTTTATTACACACTGAAACTTTTCTTTTTCAGTGTTTTATTTTTATAACAGGCCCGTAATTGGGTTTTTGTTATTATAAGTTAACATATTACCAAATTACATGTATCTTTATATCTGATTATACCCCTAACGCTGCAGATTTATATTTAAAAAAAAAACCTGAATTATACAGAGGATGCCACAATAACACATTTCTAACTTTTGAAAAGTTGCAGTAAAGATAACTATGACAGTAAAAAGCTACTAAAACTACAAACTACATCTTCCAAATATATATTTATTAATTCATTTGAAAATATGATACTTATAAAATATTAAAGCTAAATGCACACTTATGAAAATTTAGAATACAAAAATGTTAATACATGCGAAATAATAGGATACCTTTTATGACACAAATTAAAATTCTGTGCATCTGTACTTTATATATACTGTACATTCTCCAAATAATAATATTTTGATTTAATCGTTTTATTTCACAGGAATATTTTCGTGTACTACTGTAGGTATGTACTGACGGCGTAAGGGATAAATATTCAATTTACTGCTATTCCAGTCTAGAAAGGGCAATTTGCGAATATTCCTAATCTAAGAATATTTTACATTTTCTATGGAAAGTGCATGAAAGGCAACATGCTTTAGTCGTCGAATTTTAATTAGTAAACTCATGCATACACACAAAGGGTGATAAGTTAAGAGAGCCAGTGGTAACTAAGTGACATGACCAGTGTAATTAATGACAATGGAGTGTGAGCCGTATTTGATGTACAACCTAGATTGTGTAAATTGATAGTGCTCAAAAAGAACTGAGCTACACCTCTGTGAATTAACAATTTAAATACATATTAAAACATGCTTTCATATTTTCCTTGTTTTTGAGAGAACATTTGTATATTGAGATATTCTGATTACGCAGTTGTGTAGGGTATAACTTGTGAATTACCGCCATGGGTGGCCCAGCTCGTTCAGGCGCGGATTTATGAGTTCTGGGGTTCGAATTCCGCCAGGACCTTCTTCCATGACTGAGTTTTTTTTTTTTTTTTTTTTTTTTTTTTTTTCCAGATTTTCCTCAGCCCTCATAAATGTCAATTGCCTGGTAGAGACCCTAAAATGTGTATCATCAATGTCCACCACCTGCGGTGCCTCAGTAGTAAAAACGGGCGTTAAACATTACTAAAAACAAACTAGTCGATTACTTTTATATTCATGTAAAAACAAACACTGGAACATACAACATAATTCTTGGCAACTCAATAAAACGCGTGCTGGTAATGTGTTTTTAGTAGACAAATCTACATGAAAGACAAAATGCATTAATATCGTTTCATGTCCCAGCAAACCCGAAGTAATAACCTACCTTTGTCGATCAATGCCGCTGGCGCTAGACATGCTATTGCTTATTAAAATAAAATAACTGATATTAAACGGCCTAAACCTGATTAGCTTGAAGTTTGTGTACAAATAAGAAATGCTAAATATAATTGAAAAAAACTGTAGATGTAACAAACCAAATGAATATAAAATTGTAAATCAAATTTCAAGTTCGTTTGTTATACACTGATATTACTACTCCCTCCCTCGAATATTTAGGTTTAATCAATATGATGGAAGAAAATATCATTCTATGTAAATGATTTTAGTAGAAAATAAATACCCAGTTATTTACAGTTTCGACTTGATATTTTATTAGAATGAAGCGGTTTAGTGTATGGCAGCTCCAGTGTGCAATTTTAAAGCGGTTTTGTCGGTGGTGAAAGATTGGTCGCCATATTTTGTAGTGGCATACTTTAATTGAATATTGGTCGCTATTTCATGACAATTGAGTATTTCATGACAACAATATCTCAGTGTTTTGTTCCATTATTTTGTGACTCGTACTCAACAGGACTGGGGGAGGATATTAACTGTGTTAATAATTACGCAATGCCACATAATATATATGGTAATTTATTATTTGCAAGATCTTTTGTGTCCTGGTACTTAACTACGTCGAATATAAATTTAACTGCCGTGATTTGCAAGGGGACGAACTGAATCTGGTTATTTGACTATCTGCCTGTCTGAACTAAATTAAACTGATCTGATGTATCGGAACAGATGATATGAACTGATCGTTTGGTTAGCTCAACTGATTGGCCAAAAGCTCCCTTATATATTCCATTGAAATTAACTCAACTCAACGTTATGTTATATATATATATATATATATATATATATATATATATAACGTTGAGTTTATTGTTTTAATGAGCACATTTAGTTAAGGCTATAAAAATACTAAATAATTGCATAGTTCATTATTGAATATGGAAATGCAATTTTGTCAAGCCTCTATTTTATTATAGAATTTATACACAGTTTTTGACCTATTCTCTTATTATTGGATTATTTTAAAATTTAAAAGTCATATTTGTAACATTTATCTCTTATATTTAGTATTCATAGCAATTGCATTAACATTTAGTATCTTATAACATTTATAGCTGGAAATAACGAAACAGTAATAATTAATTGTTATGTCTGAAAGCTTATAGTTCATAGTATATCAACATCGGATTAAAGGTATATGAGAATAAGATTAACATTAAAGAGGTGCAGATTATAGTATAGACCATATATTCCATTTTATTAAAAATAACTGATTTATTCATATCAGCTTGTTTTAATTTCCTTTTATTTATATATTGTAGATAGCCATAAGGCTAATAAAATTACGCTTGGTACAACATAGCTAAAATAACAAGAACTGTATACATGGAATTTTAATATAATAGGTTTCTTATAGCATGAGAAAAGTTTAAATACTAAATGGGTTTACTAACATGAATGATTTTAAATATTTTAATGCATGAATATTCATGTGTGCTAGTACTTGTCTTATAATAATAATAATAATAATAATAATAATAATAATAGTAATAATAATAATAATAAACTCTAGAGTACATTGTTTCTTACACGTGTAATGCAAACTTTATTTCTAATTACATTCTAATTACATTCTTGCATTATTAATTTCCAGGTGATACTTATACCTAAATTACAACTAGAAATTTACTAAAATAATAAAAATAACAAATTTGATAAATAACAAAATTACATTCCCTTCAACTACTTCCTAATTGCTGGAAACCAGTTACTATTTCTACTACTTCCACTTAATCTTTAACTCTAAATTATTAAACTACTATTCACCGGTATTAGGTAGAAACTGTACTGGTGACCAGTACATTTCTTACATGCTTTTACTTTACTACTGTCTATATTTGTATAAAACTTTATTATATATCCACAGACCTTGTATATATTTCTTTATTTTCCATATTATGTCATATCATGTTTCTATATTACATCATCTTTATAAATACATTCGTGTAAATTTCACATTTATATCTTATATTGCCCAATTTTACAATACTATTTATATTCTCAGTTTGCGATTCTAATTGACATTTATGAATGCAACATTTAACCTACCAATTCACTACTTTCATAGTTAACAATAATACCATTAATAATATTAGTTATAATTATAATAATAATTTTATTATGTTTTATTTTACTTTCTCTTTATCTTTCTATTCTTTTTCACTCTTTCACCAACTGCCACGGGTAGCCGGGTCGTTAAGGCAGGTCAGGTGAGCGGGAGGTCTCGGTTTCGAATCCTGTCAGGACCGTCCTCCTTGAATGAGGCTTTTTCCAGGTTTTCCTCAGTCCTCATAAATGGCAAATGCCGGGAAGGTACCCTAAACTTAGGCCTTGAACGTTTCCTTCCTTAAAAAATCCTTTCCCGACATATCATTTCATCTCAGTGTCACCGCCTGTGGTACCTCAGTATAAATACGGGCGTTAAACACTAATAAAAAAAATCTTTCACCATACCTTTTTCCACAACCACTTTACCCTCCTCTCATTCTATATACACAATACTATCTGATATCCTCTTAAGTGTTTCCTTTCGCTACTCCACTGCACTTTACAGTGATCTGTTGCATTTGTTTGCTGTCCTTAACAACCAGCAAAATATTTAACAGTTTTTAACAATTTTTAACCAAAACAAATTTTGACAACCTGTCGTTCAAATCATACAAGCACAATTTTTAATCAACCGCATGCATATTCGCTGGACAATCAGCAGTCTGTGAAGGTGGGGCGGAAAATTTGCGCCCTAACATGTAACGTGGTGCCAACCTGAAATGTTGCATTATGAGTTATTGGTGCAAACACATTATGGATCTAAAGTAAACATTTTGGCGGAACTGTAATTGGCACAGTCATGTAGGCCCGCTTTCGGACCCCCAAAAGCTGGCGTGCAGCCATTATTAACCTTATTTTTAAGGAAAAGGATTGTATTGTTGACCCAGGCAGCTAAAGAGGTGTGACCCTTTCGTGTAATTTTGGTAAGGTTTTCTCTGGGATTCTAAATTAGAGAATTAATTTCTCAATTTCAATCAGATTTTAGGAAAGGTCAGATAACATCTGATAACGTATTTGTATTAAAACAATGAAAGATAATTATTTGGTAAATAAACATAATAGATTGAATGCAGTGTTTATTGTTTTAGGGATGGCATATGGTAGAATTAATAGAGGGGCCTTATAGTACAGATTGTGGTAAAGAGAGTATCTTTTTGTTGAAGGAACGTTGTAAGGACATATTTTTGTGTTAAATATGGGGAAGGCTGTGACTGAGGGGGATTGGAGTACTTAGGCAAGTATACAAGTTAAGTCCTATTCTTTCTGTTTGTTTATAGATGATTTACAGCAAATTAACACACAACCGAATAATACACAAATTGGAAATTCCAGGTCTACTTTACGCTGATGATTTCATGGCAGCATTAATTTCAAGGATAACATTAAGTTATGCGATATTAGAAATTGTGAAATATTGTTAAGAATGGAATTTTAAAGTGTCAGGAGAAGACCAAAATAATATGAAATAAGCTCAGGAGGAATGAGAATTTGTTAATTTTGGAGAGGGAGATAGAGATTGTGAAGGAATTTTCATACTTAGGAATGGTTCTGAGCTCCTCCATTCAGTGGAAGTAACCAGCGTTAACAAAGGAATTTTATTTTTGAAGCTAATTAAATACTTTATGTTTGTTGTATCAGAAATGAAAGTGAATTGGTTGGAAAGAATTTATAGGGTACTGGTGGAGTCAAGGTAGGCATATGGCATTGAAATATGGGGGATAGAGGTAAGTTGAAACTTAATGGATAGGATACTCAGTAAGATTTTGTAAGATTATATTGCAAATTCCACAAAACGCGCGAATGCAGGGACCCTGTAGGCAATGGGGAGGGTTAATATGAGAGAAGGGTAATGGAGAGAGTTTTGAAGCATTAGGTTAGCATACAACGGATGTTGGAGGATTCTTTGTCAAATTAATGTTTAAAAGTTCAGGAAACTGAGGTATGGAGTTTCTATTGGGTAAACAAAGTTGGGGAGATTGATTGATTTATTTACGGACGCTCTTTAACATCTCAGGTCATCAGTATCCCATTCAACTTAGGGCGTGAAACGGCCAACAAATTTTGCTCAGAGGCCTCTCTTTCAGGCTTGAGGTTCTTTTTCGTGCCGAAAATGTACGACACGGGACCCACGGCTTTACTTCCCTTCCGAAGGAAGCCATACTTAGGATTTTTACGCCCCGAAAAAATCCATCGGTCCTGACCGGGTTCGAACCCGCGATCTTGGGTTTAGGAGGCAAGTATGGTAACCACTAAACCATCAGGACCGACAAAGTTGGGGAGGAGTTAACAAGGAATGTAATGGACGATGTAAGGTTAAGAAGAATGACTGGAGGAATGTTTTAGGAAACAGATTAGAGTAAGGTTTGAGAATATAAACGAATAGATATTACATAATATAATGAATGAGAATACAAGTATGTCACTAATGTTTTATCAGGAGATAATAGGGGATGTTAAAAGAGATACGGTGGTAGGAATATAAGTTTCCGATCTTGTCGGTAAGGCTTATCGCCTTCACCAAACCCTTATTTGGTGTCATACCTTATCTGTTAAGTAAATAATTTGCAACTGTAACTTGCGCTCCGCTGTGTTCAGTTTTTTAGATATAGTTGCATAAAAAAGGCTATGTGCGATTGGACGGTGTATATGCGGAAGCATCCCCCTCATATTCGAATGGGTCGAGTAAGCATTGAAGACAAGAGCATGCAGGTCGGCCCTTGGAGGTGCTCACTCCTGAAAGCATTGCTCTTGTGGAAGGAGAAATTATGAAAGACCGGCGGCTCAAAGTTATAGAAACAGCAGCAAGGTTGGGCCTTTCTAAAACAACAGTTCTTCGAATTATTCATGAACATTTAAACATGAATGCGGTTAGTGCAAAATGGGTGCCTAGACTTCTTTCCTCAGTTCAAGAGCATAAATGAGTCATCTGTTGTCAGGCATTTTGTAGCTCTGCCGGGGCAACATGAGAGAAATTCTGCAAACCATTGTTACAGGAGATGAAACTATGGTCCTATACTATGATCTTTTGTCCAAAAGAGAATCAATGCAGTGGTGCAAACCTGGTGAACCACCGCCTCTAAAGACCAAGGTCACTCAGTCAATCAAGATCATGACCACAATCTTTTGAGACTGTGAAGGAATACTCTTCATTGACTTCGAAGAGAGAAACGCCACAGTAAATGGGTAGTACTATGCTGGCCTACTGCACACACTACGTGCTTCCATCAAAGAGAAGGGGCGAGAAAAGCTGGGTGGTGGTGTGCGCCTTCTTCACGACAACGCTTCTGTTCACAAAGTTCTTATTGCAAAGGAAGCTGTGAAGAAATGTGACTTCAAGGAGATCAACCATCCACCCTACAGCCCAGATATATCTCCTAGTGACTATTTTCTGTTCTCAAAAATCAAGAAGGACCTTGGAAGTAATGGATGCTGTTTACGCCCATTTTGCAGACAAGACGTAACTCTATTTGAGAGTAGGATTGAAACGTTAATTCAAAGACGTGAGAAGTGTATTGCAATAAAGGGTAACTATATTGAAAAGTGTCTTTATCATACCTAGAAAATGGTTATGCCGGAAACTGATGGCCCTACCCTCGTAGATACATTAGATAAGTGTAATAGGCAGGAGAAATAAAGAAAGGGGATGGCATGGTTTAGGTTAGAAATCTGCAGCTTAAGGGGGTTTTAGAAGTAATTGTGAGCATGGAGTTTAGTTCATATATGTAGAAATTTGGGAACTATAGAACATATTTTGTTTGAATGCTCAAGAATAAGTGAACGAAAACATCAAGCAATACATCATAAATAGTTGAAGTTAAAGAAATTACTGCAAAGAAAATGTTTGGTGACCCAAGAAAATTAGGAATCTTGGGGAATATTTGTATAGAGTTAAGAACAAATGATCAAGGCCAGTGAGGATCAATGAGTATGATTTTGTTTGCCTTGTGTGGTGTTGTGATTATGTATAGTAGATCAAAAGTTTAAAGGTTTTGTTGTAATAGTGTAATAGTAGTAGATGCTGTGCCACAGTCCTCTGAATATACTAGTACGAGATACTGATAAACCGAGGACGGGGGCTTAACTGTTAAATATAGATCGTTGAATGGTAAAAATTAGTGCGTTACAAATAATTGTATCAGGGTGATTAAAATACTGCCCAGAATAGATATTCATGAATTTAGTGTTATTTAAATAAATATAAGTATAAATATTTCCGCTTTCTCTTCATGTGTACAAAAACATCTTTCTAAGGAAAATATTATTTTTTAATGTGTGAATAAAATTCACATAACGAGATTCAATTGCTCAATGCAAGTAGATAATCTACATTTATAATGTCTAATTTTAATATTAATATTTTTCAAAAATCTGTCTATCTCAGAACTTTTTATTTTCCCTTATTGTTGTTGCTTCTGACAGCTTACATTGTAAGAAACACTGAAAGATGTTGATGCTGCATTTATTAAAAAGTCTCTATTATCACGATTAATATTCGTAATTTTCGTTATTTCTTTGTAATGGCTAAGATTCATACATAATAAAGAAGTGTCTTGTACTCATTGCACACATCTTGTTTCAAATTGTCATAAATTACCACAAAAGAATTGTTTTCTTACGATAATGGTTGTTGTATCAGTAGCTTGTATCGCTCATAGTTTAAGTTATATTTTAAATAAAAGGAAGTCAGAATGAGCTAGATTACACCTGCTTGTTACAGACTCCCCTCTGTAGGTTTGCCTTAAAACGGGAGTTGCTTACAGTGTAGTTGCTATTAGTTGAAACATGGCTAGTACAAAGAAGCACGGCAGAGGCAATTCTTAACTGCCTAATCTCAAAAAAAATTAAAGAATGTGTGCAGCATACACACAATTTCTCTTGCATCTCATTGCACAGGTTTTCTTCTTTCCCCAATACCTGCTTGTAACAACACGAAAACTAACGAAATAAACACAGCTAAACATATCATTGCCTAAAGGTTATATCAGTCACAACACTTATTACAAGTACAACTGCCACTGACAGACAACAGTGCAGTATGACTTCTCAGCCCCATTTACCGTCATTAGTGCACCCTCCTTCTAGACAAGTCAGGTAACAGCAAAATGATCATGTATCAACTTAAACCAAACAGTCTTAAAACATATTTGGACAATTCAGACCACCATTAATATAAGTTCTATATTGTTTAGAAACAAGATCAGAACTATAAAAATCTTTCAAGAGACCTATGCGCTTGTAGTCAATTTCTAATTCAAATTCAATGACAGTATTTCACAGTGTAATGTGAAGGACGCTTTGTTCTTTTACTCCCCTGTAACGGGACCATTGAGAATGCAGAAAAGAAGTGTAGCACTTCTTTGCAGACAAGGAGTTTAGTGATATCTAACTATGAAAATTGGCATCTCCTCTACATTTGTTTGCTTTGAGCAAAGTCAATAATGATGAAGCGATGGATGCAATTGCTTTTGCTATTAATGGAAAAGATCATTTTTGGATTATTGAACCTTTTAGGCATGTTTCAAATGATTCTCTCTCTCTGTTATTCCGTAAGCTGTAAAAGCGAAAGGGACTGAGACACTTGCTAACACACAAATAATATTCATAGAGATGTAAGTTTTCTTAGGTCATTTAAAGATATTTCTTTAAATCAAAGTCACTTTTCGTGACGTCCAAGTCAATGTAGTATTCGTTCATCATCGTCAAAAGCATTCCTTTCATTCACAAATACCATCTTCAATGTTTAAGTTTTCTCAAGCAATGCAGAACTACATTCTTATGCAATTTCGAATACAGAGGGTGCCAAAAATGTATACACTCTTCAGGCAAAGAAAAAACTGTCTTAACATAAGACTGAATTCACACAAACAGAAAATTATGAGCACTAATCATCTTAGACTTTTACAGTTACAATAGTTGCTCAAAATGCCCACCATCGGCGTCGATACACTTCTGAGTACGTTGAACTATTCATTGAGCAACGTTTGCGAAAGTGTCCTCAGCGATTGCAGCACATGCCGTTTCAATTTCTTCTCGGAGTGCTGCCAGTGTAGCTGGTTTTCTAAGGTATGCAACATCCTTAAGAGTTCCCCATAGGTGGAAGTTCAACGGAGTTAGATCCGGAGAACGCAGGGGAAACTCAATCGAACCTGTTCATCCTATCCAGTGTCTTGGAAAATTGCCATCAATGTACGCGCGTACATCTCGGTGGTAATGTGGTGGTGCACCATCCTGTTGGAAGTAAAAATCCTCATTTTCATACAGGTATGAATGGTAGGCAAGACGGAGTTGCTATTCGCGTCGGCGATTCTGTTCTGTACCCAAGTCTCCATTTCCTTTAAACTTCAACAACATTCTCGGTTTTTCAATACTATTTCAAAATTGCTTTCCGCTGTTCAAACGATAATCTTGGCTCCATTTTTTTGTAGCAACCCTAGCATAGCGTAATGTGAGTCACGCCTGTTTACAGAAACATTATTGTTGTTTATCGGTCCAACTCTGAAATATTTTAAACAGATATCTACTGTGAAAGTGTGTACACATTTTTGACAACCTCGGTATTTGCATTCCTCTCTACAATAAATCGCTTCTAGTTTGCAGTCAGTAATAATGCAAAGGGAAAATGGAATAGTCTACTGACTAAATGAGAGCATGATGTTATTATGGAGAAAGTACAATCCTGGTTATAGAATTTATTTTTAACTCACGGTGGTTAGATTTAACCATAAAGAGTTTACTGTCTAATTTTCCTTCACTTACTTTTAACTTTTTAAGCAAAGAAAATAGATTATTTTTCAGAAACTTTTGGGAATTATATGATTGCATTTCTTGATTTCTTTTAAATTGCTGCATTCCAGAGTTTTAAATAGATGTTTATTTCCTTCATGTTATGAAAACACTAATAAGCTTTACTTTTTAACACATTTAAAACTACCCAACAAATTAATTGAAAATTTCAAAATGCTAAAATTCAAAGCCTGTAAAAATATCAGTGAATTATAGTCGTATACCATTATCACACTTTCCATCCTGCACTGCAAACCTTACACCCACACAGAGTGTACAGTGTTTTTATGTAAAAGAACTCGAAACTTTTCTAAAAAATTCATTGTAATTTTTTTCGTTTTCAGTTTGTAAATATCGACATAGTTAATCTCACACTCGACAACAAACCACATCTTCCCTGGTTTCTAAGACATAAATTGATTTAGCAGAGACAAAAGACTGGAGAATGTCTTCATCAACAGCTAGCACTTTGGTGACTATAAGCTTTATTTGTGTTGTGATAAGAGATTTAGTCTTATGAAGAGTGCTATTTTTACACATACCTTGGAAAATTGAGTCATTGATGTGGATTGTTTTGACTTGTTTTGAGCAAGCTCACAGCTTTAAAAGTTTTCAAGCTGTGACAACTCCTGCCTGTTGAATATATGCATCCCAATTTTTGCTATTTATAAAAGGTAAGTAGTTTTTTTTTTTGTTTGCTTATAGCTTAAAAATTAATCTGTGAAATGTATGTTTCATAATTTCATCAGTGAATATTGATTTAAAAAGTATCTACCTACCTCTATACTCCTAATTACCATTGTATTACTTCCACCTCCATACAAATAATAAATAAATCAATATTACTTGTACCTTGAGACCAACCTTCCACCAGCTCCACTTTAACAATCACTAGAAGTTAGATAAGTTTTCATTCATTCGTTTCTTGCTTAACTACTTGAGACTATGGATGAGACTCGAATCTCTTCTACTCATTCACACAAATTTGTTTAAACCCCCTAGGTCATTAACAAATGCAAGTAATTACGTACTTTTTCTGAGGTTTTCTTTTGTACGTTGCTGCTGTGCATGAAATTTATTGACGATACAGAAACACTCAGTTAGCAACTTAAGCAAAGTAAACTTAATAAATATAAAAATATTTTACGTTTCAAAAATAAGTATTTCAAAATGTTTAAACCAAATGGATAGTACAATAGATATGGTCTTTAGTCACGCTACATAATCTGCCTTTACTTCCTTTCCTCCTTAGCAAGGCGCTCACTTCGAAATTTTCTTGAAAATAGTAATTACTGTTCATTGGTTATAGCTTGTAGCAACATAGCGTTATCTTTCCTTTTTAATTGACTATCAAGCAATTCCGAGGCATCAGAGAGTAGCTCACAGTGTGCCTTGTCCATTCTTCACGTTTTTCTTGAATACAAATCTGAGTTGCCATTCTGTGTCTTACAGTGAGCTCATATGGGTGGTGTTTCTTTAGTATTTTTACTTATAAACGTTTTGGGGGAGTAGCAGCTTAATAAGGGAGTTTTCTTTTCTATTGTGACTTAATTCTGGAAAAATCCTTCACTTTTCAATAATGTTTTTATGAAGAGGGGTAAGGATTTAATGTTTTGTGAAAACATTATATCCTATTTAAGTGAAGATATTGTAATAATTATTATATTGTTCCAAATGTTAGGGATAAATTTATTGTGTAATTGTACTTAGTGTTTTGCGGACTGAAATTCACGTGCAATTCTATATTCTGTTTCCCTTTCGTAATTGATGTCTTTGTCATAATTTTAATGTGTTATTTTAATTGTGTTCAACGCCCATTTTTACTACTGAGGCACCACAGACGGTGGACACTGATGATACATGAAATGAAATGATAAATTGGGAAAGGATGTTAATGAAAGGAAACGTTCCAGGCCTAAGTTTAGGGTACCTCCCCGGCATTTGCCATTTATGAGGACTGAGGAAAACCTGGAAAAACCCACAATCAGGGAGGACGGACTTGGCGAGATTCAAACCCCGGACCTCCCGCTCATGAGTCCGCGCCTTAACGACCTCGCCCACCCGTGGCGGTATTTTAATATGTTTTTTTTTTTTAATGATTTACTTATGGACGCTCTTTAACAATCAGGTCATCAGCGTCCCATTCAACTCAGGGCGTGAAACGGCCGACAAATTTTGCTCAGAGGCCTCTCTTTCAGGCTTGAGGTTCTTTTTCGTGCCGTAAATGTACACACGGGACCCACGCCTTTACTTCCCTTCCGAAGTAAGCCATACTTAGGATTTTTACGCCCCGAAAAAATCCATCGGTCCTGGCCGGGTTCGAACCCGCGATCTTGGGTTTAGGAGTGTTAATATGTAAAATAATGTATTTTTTACATAGGGTAATATTTAAAAAAATTTTCTGAAAGTAATCCTTATTTTAATCTGTTCTTCCTCGTTTTATTCCTGAACTTATAAATTATAATTATTAAAGTATAGTTTCTTGTTAAATAAATGTAGAAACATTCTGTTAAAAATCGGAATTTCTTCACCTGTAACATTCGGTGCATTTCACCAAATCCTAGAGACGTATTATTTCATTTCTGTTCTAAAGTTAAATATCTTTATAGTGTGAAGTAAAGGGGAGTTTGCTCAGCATGTTTGCATTAAATAGCTCGTCGACGGCAAATACACAGTTCATATTTCTGATATTTGGGTAGAAGTAAATAGGTTTAACAGTTCATGGATTGGAGAATGCCAGTCATTAATATAAAAGCATCAAACTTCTAGCTCTATACAAAAAGTAAACATATGTCAACTTGATGTTTTGTTCCCCCCTTTATTTAATCCATTTACAACGATACACTTTATCACATTACACGGTTTTAATTTTTTCTTGAAATAAAGAACTACACAAAAGAGAGATGATAAAAAGCAGTTCCATTAACTGCTTCCCATTAACTCTTAAACGCTGTGTACGAGTATATTAGAAATGTGATTTTTTTATCATCATTCGACTAGTTATTTAATGCAAACGTATTGAGCAATGCAATTCTCCTTTACTTCAGAGTATAACGATCAGGTCTGTGTTGAGTGCGTATCAGTAGACGTTCCTTCTTGCCTTAGAGGTAGAGTGAGAAAAAAGCCTCCATTCAGACCAAAAGGAAACCCTAAAAGGGAAATTGAACTGTTCCTCCGAGACTCGGAAACTGAGAGGAATTTCTGATGAGGCTTCCCGGACCGTGGCAGATCAATCACAAGATATATCTGACGTTATATCTGTCTGTCTCCTGAACGCGCTTTTTGGAGCACCACAGTGTAGTGGAAAATGACCTCATTACAGTCTGATAGTACTGTAAAGTATTCAACTCGAAGGAAATGCAGATATAGTTTACAATCTGCTTTTCTGCTTTTAAATATTAACACTTTACTTGATTTGTTTCAAACATTAATGCTAATTATGATAATGAGTTCAACACCTGATAGTACTTGGTTCGGTCAATAATAACTGACAACTTCGCCCAAATAAGTGTCTGTGATATAACATTCGAGAAAAAATATAATTTATAAAATTTAATAAAATATATCTATATGTTCAGAGTCTATATAAAAATACAAGAATTAAGATTACATGGGGCTAGAATTGGAAACAAGACATAAATAAACCAAGGCGTCAAACAGGGTAACCCTCTATTGCCTTCACTATTTAATATATATATATTGAAGCAGGAAAGATCGTCTCAAAATTTCCTATTTAATTATAATTGCTTCTAATAGGTATTTTAATAATGATTGTATCTTGTTTCAGATAATCAAGGGTATTAATATTACAATTAAAAGGAGAACTCCAATATTATAGGTATTAGTGTATGTATATATGTCATTTTGGTTAGTAAGCGATATTGAAGTTATCTTTCTGTAATACCATGATTGACAGCGCGTATGTTTTTGTAAAGTTAAAGGAAATGCTGTCTTTGTCGGAGCTTTACCTGAGAAAAGGGTCTTTTGTTAAGCATTACTCTTTTAAACCCTAAGACACTCTCCGGTCCCAAGGCTCCAGATGACATTAAATTGTAAACGTAAGGAATATATAACTGTACTTGCCGTCAAAAAAAAATGCCGCATATAGAAACATGCGTTTTCACAGAAACCAAGCTATTAGCTGTTTCAAAGGGAGGCCGCATATATGACTGAAACGTGCTTAATCGCAAGCATCTGGTGAAGGGTAGATGTCTCTTGTTCCGTAGCATGGGAAAAGGTAAAACCCAGAATCTTCAACCAATCAACACGATGTGCATAAGCAAACTTGTAATAAACCATACACTAGTGTGATCCAATAATATTCTACAAGGAACCAAATTCAATAATATTTAAAGGAATTAAATTTTCGCGAGGGAGGAGCGTGTTTGCATAAGAGATTTAATATTAACTACGAGAAGTTTATGTTCTGAAGCATTAAACAGTCGTAACAGGGACAGTAAGAGTCACTACAGAGTAACAGAAGTAACAGCATTAACAGTGGTAGCAAGAGTGGCAATTAGTCAGTATCTCCATCAGTGTCACAGTAAAATAGTTAAACCGTCCTGAAGCGTCAAAGTAAAGTCAGTGAGAGTCAGTCAGGCAGTGCAACGTAATAGTGAGAATAGTCACAAATGTGTTAAAGTGAATAACTGCGCAAGTGAATACAGCAAATGATAATCCGCA
This sequence comes from Metallyticus violacea, assembly GCA_030762175.1. Lineage (NCBI taxonomy): Eukaryota > Metazoa > Arthropoda > Insecta > Mantodea > Metallyticidae > Metallyticus > Metallyticus violacea. The sequence continues at coordinate 103,017,812 of CM060845.1, read as the reverse complement.
GAAGCACAGCATGTTCCAGAACCTTCCAAGTTGTCAAATAAATTAAATGTCCAACCAGTGCCGAACTTCATTATTACAGTGTACAATCCCCTTCCTCCCTAATGACTTTAAGTCATTAAAACAGTCCAAAATTACCCTGAGATCCCTATCCTCTGCATTGGAACCAGAGAGTTAGAAGCATAGAATTCCAAGAGCTCCAAGAACTCCAAGAGCCGAAGAAAGACAAGAAGAGCATCCAATTGTCCGATTAATTAAATAAATAATAAATCCATATCTCAAAAATAACCCACAGAATAATTCCGGTTCCAATATATATTGTTATTTTGTTATTGTTATTTTAGTTTACTAAAATAACAATAACTACTTGAGTTCTTCTATGGCAAGAAGACAAGTGAATATGATAAAAATAAATATTGAATATCATAATAAATGCATGGAAATAGATAATATAAGCAACAAGAGTGTTTGGGTGGGAGGGAAAAAATTGGTATGTAAGATTTAAACCCGTTGGTATACGCGCTTTATATATGTAATAAATGAAGCACTTAAAGAGTGGAAAAACTATTCTACTGGGGTTAGTCAAAGTAATAGATATAAGTTGAAAACAATTTTATTTCCTGAGGATCAGATTATTGGGAAAAACGGAAGATGGTCTACAGAGAAGTGTTAATATCCTGAAAGATATCATGGAGACATATGATTTAAAGATTTCAACAACAGAGACAAAACCAATAGCTTTTAAACGGAATAATCAAATAAAATGTAAGATAGTTTAGATAGTTTATAAATGAAGAAATAATAGAACAAGTCTCTAATTTTAACTGTCTAGGTTTTATGTATCATACAATAAACTTGAAGATCTGAATATAAAACTAAATAAATTTAGACAAATGAATGGAACAATAAGGAGAATATTAAAGAATTAGATCTCAAAAGAAACACAAATGAGATTCTATAAAGTAATGACAGTGCCAACATATCGAAGTGTAAACTGGACTACGAATAGGAAAGATAGGAAAAGAATAGAAACCACAAAGATGAGATTTTAAGATATACTCTACTAGATAAACAAACAAATAAAGAAATCCGAAAATAGTTAAATATATAGTTTAAATGAAAAAATTGATGAAAGTAGAAATAATTCATGCCAGCATATATTAAGATGGTGGTGGTGGTGGTGGTGGTGGTGGTGGTGGTGGTGGTGGTGGTGGTGGTTTATTGTATGTTTTAGGATATACACTCAGATAAATACAACTGTCGCATGGGCCTTAGGGCCTATGTCGGGGCTTCTCTATAAATATTCCCGATGAATTGATAGATAAGAATTGGCATATCCAAAGCAAGAGGGGTTTAGGAAATGACAGACATCAGAATAGATTTATATCTGCATTTATATCCTTGATGTTTATTTTGGTCAAAAATAACGCCTTTTTAAGTTTATTGTAATTAACGAAATGCAATTATATACAAAAAGTTTGAAAATATGAGATTGTTAATAATTACAATAGAAAAAGCATGTACACTTAGGTTTGTCAAATGAGGGCCCGAAACATAAATAGCTTTGGGTATATAAATACCTAGTTACTTTGTTTAAAGCATATTACGTAATTAATATCTTGGGAATACTTTATGGAATTTATCTACTGTTAATCCAACAATTGTATACTGTAAGAACTTAATAGTTTAGGCATATTTCGGGTATGTACATATTATGCGGTTTTATGCATTTTAACTCTAATTTGTGGTAAAACTAATTTTACATATATGTAGACACAATTCTTCAGATCTCTCTTTTTATCAGTGTTCAGTGATACTGACAAATTATGAACGCGGGAGTACTGGTTTATTAAGGATAAAAGAACAATGAAGCATATTTTTAGATTCTGCGACCTGTGAACATGTAATGCGAGCATCTTCAGCCATGTTGCTTCTGTTGTCTTAAAATTAGGATATTTCTTGAAAATTGTTCGTAAGGCTCAAGTTTTTGATGGACCAACATCAAAAAGCTCCCTGACTTGGGAAGCGTTATTAGCTCTTGCATCATTTCCACTTATATGCTACAAACACTTTATATACAGAATTTACTTTCTCAGTTAGAGCAACGTTTCTAACACATGGGAGGAAACCATACCCCGAAAACAAAAATAGTTATATCTAACCAATATATTGTATAGATAGCCATTGTGAAATTATTTATATCTACTATTATATCAGTCCACAAAATATATTCCTGTGCAAGGGCACAGAATTGTTTTATTCATTAATATTATACCATTTCTGCAGATCCTTTTTTCTGTGTATTTATCCATAAGTTTGCAATGGCAATATTACAGCCCATTGATACATACAAAAATTCCGTCACGCAGCAGTTGCGTGAACTAAGAGAATTCCTCACCTGCTAGAGCAACTTAAAAAGTTATAAAACCAAAATTATGGCCTTAATAATTAAATTAAATAATTTATGGCACTACTATGTGGTATTAGGGAAACAAAATTTAGTCCTTACAGTCTGTAATTATCACAAATTGTATTATTAGAAGTATTATTAAAAGTTAACACAAAAATTAAATGCATAATATCAGTTAAATGAAATATATAATCACTGATAGACAAAACTATACTGTACATTTTTAAATATAATCATGTTTATGAACTGAGCCCTTGATATCTTCAAATTCACTAAATTAGAGAAATAACAGAACGTTTCGAGTTACATTGCGTATTTAGAAAGATGTTCACATGTTTCAATAAAACAAAAAACATATTACTATTTAAAAAATAATTGCAATGTACTAAGTAATTATACACAACCAACAATCGAAAGTTTCATCGACTATCATTGGCTTTGAAATTTAATTTAAATGTTGTTGTAGTTAAAAATTGTAACGAAAACGTTTTCTGAAGGTTATTACAGAGCGCTATTACATACAAATATTATTCTCATACACGTATTAGATTAATATTTCACATTTACTATCTTCACGACGACGCTTTTGTTAAATATAAAATATATGCATCGTTATAAATATAGTTTATATGCTGAATTAATTTCTCATTTTATTTTAAAACAATATACAGAAATAGCAGCAGCAGTGGCAGCGATAATTTCATGCCAACATCTTGTAGCCAAAGAACGAACTCTTGATATTAGGTTAATATTAGAATCGAATTAAACTGATTATTTCACAAGTTACGTCATCTTGAAATCGACCAATGAAAGGAAACAAAATTTTGAATTTTGACCAATCACAACCAGATTATGCAGTGAAATTATGGAAAAACGTTATCAAGCAGCGTGCATTTGTCTTACGGTCTGTGTAGCCAACTCTATACCTCCACTATATAATTCCTGAACAGGCATCACTGACCACTTTTGCTAGAGGCGTTGGGGAGCTATTGATAGCAACAAAAGCATGGACAAGCAAAATGGAGGGTGCTTCAAAGCGTTTTGGTGTTGCGTGAAATGTACAAATTGATTTTATCTTTAGGAACTGCAAGCCACAGAATACAAATAAATATACAGACACTGTTTTGTTTTCCCTCAGTTGGTACTAGAAAATCGAACGGCAGCTATTGTAACTCGACTTTTGTCCATTTCAGTATCATGGTTTCTTAATTCTTAAGTAAAACAAGTGTTAATATTCAGTAAATGAATGTCAAATATATATCACTTTTATTCTTGTTTTATTCATGAAACAGTCCTAACCCGTAATTTGCTCTTTTCTATTGGCATTATTGACAATCGACATTCTTCTGTCGCAAGATTGCTTGAAAAGGTTAAGTACATACAAATATAAAATTATTACAATTTTGTAAGCCAAGTTTAGAGGAATTATGTTTAAATTCTTGTTTTATTCGTCCTAAAAAACATCACTCGACAAATTCACTCTTATCAGTATTATCAGACCCTCTCATGATATTACTTGTAATTATAAATAGCATGATGCAGATGTGAGATAAATAATGACAAAAATCGACATAAATTATTATTGTTACCTTTAATAATAAAAGTTGACAGTAAACTAGTATTATAACCCTAGTTGCTCAGATTTTATTTCACGAACCTTTCGTTCCTAACACCTCTGTTTCGGTTAGATTATATTCCTTTAACGGATTAACATGACCTTTATTGTTCGATTATTCATTTTATTTTTTGAACTTATTTTAATATGCTTAAATATTGATTTGTGTATAATGGGATGAAAGTAAAACTCGTAAAAAATAAAGATTTTTATGATAATTTAATTTCTACTTTAAACAAGTGTTTGTTAATCTAAATTAAATTACTTGAAAACAATCAATACTCGTGTTACAGGAGACAGTAACGGTGTTGGTGGTACTTTCAATATGCTCAATTTTATGATCTTTAAGGCTGTAACTAATAATTGTGATTAAATTAGTCAGTAAAGAATATAATTATTTCATTCTATCATCTCTGTAGTCTTAACTCTAAACAAATATTAAGGTATTAAAGACACCTTTTTTTAATTTGACTTATCTAGTTTCAAAGTTAGTGTAATGTTCCACTTCGAAAAGGCACTTATTTCAAAACATGTTCAACTTATTTTCGTGTAGGCATCAAATACAAGATAGAAAGCACATCAACCTTCTGTAAACTTAGGTAGATGCAACCATTTTCCCTGATGGAATTTTTAAGGCAACTTCGTTTTCAATTTAGGGGCAGGTCACGTGTGCTTAGAGCTCTTTGCCTGTCCAACATAATTAGCTAATGGCCCATATAAGCGGCAGCGTGTGTATATGTCCACACTCAAAGCGATGGACTCTCAAAGTGTTCCCTTTATAGAGCGTTCAGACCTGAAGGCGTTAGAAGGGAACCTGCATACGGTAGCAAAATGTGCTATTGTCGACAGTTTCAGAGTGAATGTGGGCTTCTATTAAGGAAACACCATGCCTGTCTGTGCAAGCAGATATTTCGTGATCCCCCAAGCACACCCTCTTTGATCATCTATCCATACCGAGCGACAGTGCTGAGATGCTGCAACTTCTAGTGTATGTCGTCGTGTCTAACAGAACACAAATAGCTTAGCTGTTCCAGCTGCTAAAGCCTTGCGAGACCGCAATTGGTAAGATGGCCAGATGACAGCACACTGCGGGCTTTCCACCATCATGAATTCATTCCATTCAGAGTTAGGAAGAAAATTTCAACTCAAAACCGATACCAATAATTAAATACTACAATACATCAAATACAGCAGCTCCCATGAAATCAACAAAAATTGAGATTGTTGATACGGTCCATATATCGATCGTCGGGTTTATTGGTCATACATTTCCTCGTAGACCCAAGATCGCGGTCAATGTCAATTGATATTTTCGGGGGTAAAATAAAAAGTATAGCTTCCTTCGCAAAGAAGTAAAGCCGTGGGTCCCGGGTCGTACATTTACGGCACGAAAAAGAACCTCAAGCCTGAAAGAAGAGGCTTCTGAGCAAAATTTGTCGGCTATTTCACGCCCTGAATTGAATGGAACGCTGATGACCTGAGATGTTAAAGAGCGTTCGTAAATAAACAAATCAACAACCAACTGTACGGTTCTTTATGAACGAACCAGTAGAGGCGAATATGGAACTGTTGAACTAGGCCGCCTCTCAAAGTACCTTAACTCCAAAGATTTCGTATATCATGAAAAAAGGAAATAAAACTGCATCATTCTTTAAATAGTTTAGTAATTAAACAGGCGAAGGTAAGTTTGCACATATAGTTTGCTGAAATCCGCGTGTCCTTATGTAAATATAATGAAATTCTCATTTCAAGGGGAAAAAATTTATTTTTAAGAACCTGGTAGGATGTGCCAGAAATATCTGTAAAATTCCGTACATTCACTGTGAATTAAGGCATACACAGACAAGATTAATTAGCAAGGGATGTTAAAGGCGAAAAACTGTTACCAATAAAGTATTATTCCGGGAAAATACTAGTTTTCTAACCCTAGCATGTAAACACTTAGTCAAAACGATTTATATCTCACCCCCAAGATGAAACAAGTTTTAAAAATTGCATAACTCACATGACTTGCTCTCCATAGCTGGTGTTTACGAGATTCAATTAGTATGTGGAACCGACTGCTCTGTAAATTCTCTGGAATGCTTGGCATGGACTTCTCTTGACGGAGATAAACCTTCGGAGTCCAGTACGTAGACGTGAAAAAACGTAGCATGAATACGCGCATATCGCAACACAAAGGAAGGTAGATGACGGAAAGAATTTCCATAGTTGAAGATGCCTTGGTGAACCACAGCTACAATACGAACATCCCAAGGTTCTTGCCCGAGCTGGGCTTTATGCTACACTTTATAGGGAAGTATAAAAATACATAACATTTCAACAATTAAAAAAGAAGATGACTTAAACTGAAGTTAAGTTGTATTTTGAATGTTACACAATGTGGTATTGATTCTACACATAAAATTACCTCTCCTCCCAGCGTCTTTTCTTCCCCCTGAACTGAGCCTCCAGATATAAATATCGGCGCCCATCCAGCCAAATTTCTCTCCTAGCTGCAGACTAGGAAAATAATAATCCAATACCTGCTAACTCACTTTATACAGAAGCGGCACCTTCCGGCAATCGACTTCGCGATGACTGTTTATGGATTGTTGTATCATCAACAGGTGAAATACGCAGAGAACACAATTAACCAAATTCTTGTTTGGATTCACTGTTTTTTTTATTTAAATGTTTTATGATATTCAATGATTAAAATTAAATCAAGAAATCCAAATTTTCAATGGGCATCCCTCCCTTACCAGCAAATTTCGTCCTGTGGTCGCGGGCTCAATAATCCTGGTCAAATTCGATGAATCTTTTGGGCGTAATAAGGAAGGGAAGTAAAGCCGTGGATTCCTGGTAAATTTACAGCACGTAAAGTAACTCAAGCCTAAAATAAGAGGTCTCTGAGCAAAATTTATCGGCTGTTTCACGCCCTGAATTGAATGGGACGCTGATGACCTGAGATGTTAAAGAGCTTCCGTAAATAAAACAAAACAACACCCCTCCCAGCAAGGTATTCGCTTGAGCGGCTGATAGTGTTTCCAAAGACAGCACCTAGTTTTCAAACCAGCCACACACTACGGGTTGGAAACAGATACATTACTTACCCAAGTCTCGCACCATACGACAGTTTACTTGAAAATGACTCCCCCAGTTTTTAGCATTAAAACAAAATTAATATTGAACAAATAATGTAATTTGTCATTTGTGTCATACACCTGTGTAGTATAGACTAACGCCTCCAGGAAACTACAAGCTTTGCAGATCATGTGCTTATGCACCCATCCTCGGAAGCAACACAACTGATCATACAGAGTTGAGGATGAGCCTGATAAACGATAGAGCCCAGGCAACCAGGGAAAGGATGGAAGCCGCGCGAACGAGATAATTAAAATTATCGGCAAGCCGCAAGTACCGCTGTATGAAAATATTTTCACAGTAGATGTGCTAACAAGTGCTTCAGGGGTGCTCAACAATAAAATAATCATAATAAGAGAAAGAAAATAACTTAAATCATTTATAAAAATTACTTAAACTAAACAATCTCCACACAAGACTATTCCGAAACTGCCCTAACAAACAATGTATATCCCCATATCATAAAAGCCAATTTGCGTATTTTAAACATACTGTGCAGCTGGTTCCTATATACCAGCATGAAATATTTGTGAATATAATAATAGTCAAGCATTGCACAACAAGTAGCCTTTTCTAGTGCCATCAGCTTGAACGAGTTTTGCTTAACTCCCGGGTATTACCCTGGAGCATGCCATCACAAACATAGCCAGAGAATTCATGGTCCTAACAAATACGATCACTAATCATCTCATAGCGCTAGCTACACGAACTAAATTCTCAGCACGTTAATAACCTGTCATCGAACAAGTCACTCTCTCCTACCGAGTCAAGAATATACGAAGTCAAGAACACAATCGGGTTCACCTTAGACACCCGGGCAAAGAAACTTACTGACTGGTTAATTATTTTTCCATTAATCAGCCATCAAAAATAAACACAGCAAAAAGCAGCATATTCTTCTACTCACCGCATGCAAAGATTGCGACATTGAATGAATGAACGAACGAATTTATTTCGACTAATTACATTGTAATTAATTTACATAAACAAACAACAAACAACCAAAACTAAGGTTCTCCTATATAATACTTTAACCACCTGGTTATATGTACGGTAAATGAATCCCTACAATAATTCATCCCTTCCATAAGTGTGTGTGCCCACCAGTTCCTTTCTTATACTTCTCTTTGCTTTTCCTCAATCTTGTTTATTTTCTCTACCCTTGTATCGACAACATTTAATTGCTACTATATCTTATTATAGTATGTCCCATTTTTCATCCCAGATATTATCCCTACACCTTTTTACCATTTCGCATTCTATTAGATAATGGAACATACTATCCGCACACTTTCCGCCACATGTCATCCTTCTTTAAAACGTTTTCTTAGTCCTTTTAGAAATAATATCCCTGTCATCCATGCAAGATCTATTATTCCCAATTTATCACAATTGTCTATATATTTATCCCGTTCCCAGTTTCTTTTAGCTATTCTATATAAATGCAACTACAATTTTCTTCTGAGCTATTGTGCCATGGACTGCTGGAGAAGATAATTCCAGACGTTTCGTCCGCAAATACGTTCACGTCCGCGTGAACGAAGTCACCTCGGAGAAGGTATCACTGCGTTTGAAGTGTTGGCTGTCAGAGTCGCTATATTTATACTGCCAGTGCTCCCCGCTGGTTGGTCCGGGACGGGCAGTAGTCGGTCGGCATCGATTTTGTTTGTTTGTTTGTTTTTTTTTTTTTTTTGTTATCTGGTCGGTAGCGTCGACTGCAAACTTTGTTTTTAGCAGAAACATATAGTATCTAGAAGTTGTTGATTTATTTTTATTTACTGACGCTCTTTAACATCTCAGGTCATCAGCATTCCATTCAAATCAGGGCGTGGAACGGCCGACACCTTGTTCGGAGGCCTCTTTTTTCAGGCTTGAGGTTCTTTTGCGTGCCGTAAATGTACAATACAGGACCCACGACTTTACTTCCTTTCCGAAGGAAGCCATACTTAGGATTTTTACGCCCTAAAAATCCATCGATTCTGGCCCTGGTAGAACCCGTGATATTGGGTCTAGAAGTATGGTAATCAGTACACTACCAGGACCGATTTCATCTAGAATTTATTTCGCATTATGCTCTTTCCAAAAACAAGTGTGCACTACACTCTCCAGATGAACAATTAATTTTTTTTCCATTGATAAACAGTCAGGGTTATGTCTAAATTTGTTGGACATTTAACAATTACAGATAAGTTTTGAATTGGTTTTATGATATCACGTATTTCCTATACGTAAAAATTTAACGAACCAAACTAATCTCTTTAGCTTTCAGCTTGCTACCAACTTTCACTGAAGTAAAAATTTCCGGTATGGATATGCTAACTTAAGGCCCGCCTTCAGAATAATACAAAACGGAGATGAATGAATGAATGAATGAATGAATGAATGAATGAATGAATGAATGAATGAATGAATGAATTGTGTTTAACGCCCGTTTTTGCTACAGAGGCACCACAGGCGATGGACATTGATGATACATGAGATGAAATGATATATTGGAAGATGCATTTTTAAGGAAGGAATCGTTCCAGGCCTAAGTTTACGATACCTGCCTGGCATTTGCCATTTATGAGGACTGAGGAAAACCTGGAAAAAAACTCAGTTAGGGAGGACGGCCCTGGCGGTATTCGAACCCAGGACTCCCGCTCACGAGTCCGTGCCTTAACGACCCTCGGCCACTCGTGGCGGTAAAAAAAAAAATGGAGATCATCGTGGGTTTGGCAGCACTGGTACAGTAAAGAAACAATAGAACCCATCCTTCTAGCTGAGAATAGCTACCTTGAATATCATGGGATTCAGCAAGAGAATGGATTTTTGTTCTTTTTTCAAAGACTTGGATTTCGTTTAACAGAGACGTGTTAAAAATGGTTACAATTTGAAACTTAACTTTCATAGTTTTAGCAAGGAGCAAGAGAGGGCAATGCCCAGGGAATTTGATTTGATTTTGATTTATTTACGGATTCTTTTTAACATCTCAGGTCATCAGCGTTCCATTCTATTCAGGGAGTGAAACAGTTGACAAATTTTGCTCAGAGATCTCTTCTTCCAGGCTTGAGGTTCTTAATCGTGCCATAAATGTACGACACGGGACCCACGGCTTTACTTCCCTTCCTAAGGAAGCCATATTGAGATTTTTACTCCCGAAAAAATTCATCGATCCTGGCCGGGTTTGAACCCCGATCTTGGGTTTCGAAGGAAAGTATGGTTACCACTACACCACCGATGCCCAGGGGGAATATCGCTTTCTTTTCGGTGTGATATGGGGATTTACATTTCTAAATAAAATAGAGATTTTGAAGGGGAAATGCGAATTCATTTTGCTCGGGAGAGCAAGAAACTTAATAATTATATGAATTTATAATCAGTCAGCAGTATCCATAAATTCTATAGTAATATGACAGAGACGTTAATAGATACTATAGAGGACAAAAACCTAGGAGTGGATCTTGTGATCTTACGGGATTTGTTAAGGATAGCAGTGTTATTGACTTTGTTCTGATCAGTCAAAAGTTAAGGTAATATCAGAAGTCAAATTAAAATAAAAAAAAATCAGAAGCTATATTTTTCCAAATGATTATTTATTTTTCTGCTTGATTTGGCGCATTTTAATAGTGTTAAACGCCCGTTTTTATTACTTAGGCATCACAGGCGGTGGACACTGATTATGCATGAAATGAAATGACGTATTGGGAAAGGATTTTTTAAGGAAGGAAACTTTCTAGGCCTAAGTTTTTAGGGTACATCCCCGGCATTTAACATTTATGAAGACCGAGAAAACCTGGAAAAAACCTTAGTCAGGGAGGATGGTCCTGGTTAGATTCGAAACCCAGACCTACCGCTCACGATTCCGCGCCTTAACGACCTCGGCTACCCGTGGCGGTGATCTGGTGCATCATTTATTTAAAGTATAATTTTAAGTTGGTTTTAATTACGTAAACAGTTTATGTGTCAAACTACCTTTTTAATACCCTATTGCATAAAAATGAAAATGTCTCTGAAACTATATGTATAGAAGGCTGTGGCTTAATGTATTTTCTAGCCAAATTACTATTTATAATGTCAATAAAATTAATGTTTGCTTGTGTATTTGATTTTGTAAATAATTGGGAATTTTGTTATTTATTTTAATTTGTACAAACTATATATTCCAGTTTTCTTTCCTAAATATATCTAATATAATGTCATTATCCTACCAGGGGTTGTAAAAACATTTAAAAATAAAGGATATATATTCAAAATTTATCCAATAAGTAAGGTAGTAGCAATAATGAAAATAATAGGCATATTTATGAAGAAAAAATTCAGTGAATGATAAACCAATTGCTTACACTCCCCCTAATGCTTTCTAGAAAAAGATAACTGGTAATCATATTGAAGATAGTGAAGGCAACAAAGGAAATATAAATATATTGATTGACTTGAGTATTTAATTACAATGTTAGTGAAACTGTCTCCTTTGGTGGTAATATTAATTTGTATAGAGGTACAGGTGCAAGAAACTCGCAATAAAATTTGTGGCAGCAGTTAAAAGCAGTAAAAAGGCTCGGCAGTTTCCATTAAGGTAGTAAAATGTTTCTGCGTTTATCCATACAGCTTCATCCTAGGTGACTAAAAATTAACATACCACATTCGAGCGTAAACAATAATTTATCTGTTCTATTCGCTTCTAATGACAATGTTTATCAATCTGTGATATCAATTAAAATAATGAAAGCCTTTAACAACTGTTTTCACATATATATGATATATATGTAGATTGTTAGGCGCAATGCCGTTCAGTCGTGTTTCTGTGCCAATGTCAATATCGATTGAAAGCATTCCAAAAAGCGTTGTGAACTGTATCAGCTGAAAACTCGGTATAAAAGCAGGCAAATTGCGTGTATAGACTTACAAACGGAATATACGTAGAGAAGGGGGGAGTAACAGACAAAGAAACAATTAAATTTCAAGGTGAGGTTTTCATTATTACAATCCGTGAGGTAACTTGTCACTTTTTCTACTGTCTCTTTCTAGCAATGGGCATCTCACAATTCCTGGAAATACTTTAATGGCAGCCAGCCCTTAAAGTACCCTCTCCACTCCTGCCCTTATGCCTGAAGGACTGTGTTTTGTAAGTATCTGTAGGGGTAGAGTTAAAGTTAGCCTGTGCAGTTAAGCGATGTTGTGTACTGAAAATGTTTGCCGAGATACAATTACACTCGGTTTCGGTGATTTTTAATTGTCTCGTTTTCATTACGCTAGTGTTCGTTGTTACTCAGATTGGAAAACCGGAAAAGCCGTAAAATCCGATGGCAGTGACATGATTGTGAAAGTTCACAAGTTTTTAGTGAGGAATGTGAAGCTTTGAAATGGGGGAAGCCGATTACCTCAGTGACAAGTACTCAGCTACAGGCGTGTGTTCTCGTGCTATCTTACGAGTATTAAAAGAGCAAAACAAAGGTGAAGGTGAAGCAAGTGCGAACTCCAGGCAAGAAGCTCCCGAACGGAAACAACCGACTGCCTCTGCTATAAGACGAAGTATTTATTCTCTTTATCAAACAAGAGTTTCTGCCTCACTAAAGGCTAAGGAATTGCTGAAAGGCAGTATATGGCTCTTCAGATGATTTCTTGCAAGTATTTACGTTAAAATTATCAAGGCTGAAATATTTAATGAGACGTTGTTTAAACAATATTCATATTTTTGAGAAATAATAAATAACTTGGGCTACTATCGTCCTGTTTGTACATAGATGAAACGGGTTTAAATGTAAATCAGCTTAAAAATAAAGTATGGAATTCAGAGCTCGATTAAAATGACTTTCCTCTGAAAACTTTAATAGGAAAAGGTTAGCGATTTGTTGTTTTTCATGTCGGATGCCCCTCTGGATTCATTCCCAATGCGTCACTCACTTTTAAATAAAAATCTATCATGAAGAAGTGGACAAGAAGTGTTTAAGAACTGATTGGTTAATAAGTTGTTGCGAAACATTCCCTCCCATGGTATAACTGTTATGGGAAATGCCTCTTGTCACTTAGCACCCATTTCGTCATCACTGAAGTCCGATATGCAGTCATGACTCCGAAATAAAAACATTAAATTTGATCCACGATCGACAAAGGCAGCGTTGTATCCACTTATTAAATTTAAAAGGGGTTCATTTCAAAATGTATGAAATAGACACTACCGCAGAAATGTATGGGTATACCGTAGTACGGCTACCACCTTATAACTGCGATTTTAATGCTATAGAATTGATATGGGCGCAGGTAAAGAACGATGTTGCCAAACATAATATCTCATTTGAGAGTAGTGACATGAAAGAGTTTTTTGATAATTCAGATGAAAAGGTGACTGCACAAAATTGCAGAAAAAAACATGGAGACATGTGATAAATATTTAATAGTTTTACTGGGAAAAAGACAGACTTGTTGAAGAAATTGCTGAAAAACTGATAACCGGTTCAGAAGAATCGGAAGATGAACACGAGGATCTACGATAGAGTCATCCCAAGTTTCAAGCAACTCTGATGAACATTCACAAGATGACCAATCCGCCACTGATGCCACATGAGTTGCCTGCATCGCCTTATAGAAAATTGGTGAGTATTCCTTTCTTTGTCAGAAGAGTATCTGACAACATAAACCTCACAGACTTTGTGATTTAATCTCTGTAATTTGTAGTAGCTGATAGATGTGATCCCTTTGTTTTTACGAGTCAAAATGCCTTCAAGGTGTGCAGCATGATCTTCAGAACGGCTGACACACAGTTACGAAGAAATAATATCTGGGAGGAGGTGACAGGGTTTTTAAAGTTATCCTTCATTACCTCATCACTAAATACGAAATCAATAAATTATTTACATAAATTATTTACAAAAATATTGTATTACAATGAGAAAATATTTTAATGACGGTAGAACATGTGCAACTGCTACAAAATGGTTAGTGTTTGCTTTTAGAATAACAAATAAGCATTAAAAGTAAAGTAATATTTGTTTCTGTAAGCAAATTGCATGTCATGTTTTAGGTTACTGAAGAAAGAAAATTATTTAGAGAATATCTTTTTTTTTTTTTTTTTTTTTTTTGCTATTAATAAATGCATTATCTTATATATTATTAGCGATAGTTGCATTGTAGAATTTAGGCCACAATGTCCCTGATTGAAAAGTTTCTACTTTTTTAAACTTATTTACCCCATCGTTTGATATCGAATGTCACTTGATCGTAAAGGACTGAGGAATTGAAGAATTTTAATTAAAAAAAATCATACAAATAAATTGCCGATTTTTGCATTAGCTTTGTATCCATTATTTTAGCCAACAAACATTAACGAAACTTATGATATGCTTCACCTATAATCACTTAACAATAATTATCAGAAGATATTTTTCAAAAGTGTTTTTAAAGAAAGAAGGCGTAGAACAGGAATTGAGAAATGCACCTGTGGAAGAAGAATAGAAAAGAGCAACGAAGCTATTTCTTAGAAATGTGTAAGGAAAAGGATCGCTAACTTCTTACCAAATACATATTTCTTTATTGCCTTGGTTCGTAAGCTGCTTTCCAGCTTCGTTGATACGTCGCTTCTGAATTCTTCCATATTCCTGCCAGATGTTTATAATCAAAAGCTAATTAAAAATGTTATTTTTAATATTAAATTTATTTGAAGCATCGAGTTGTACATTTTTTGCAGTTTCTGAACTGCCGATATCAAAATGTGTAATTTAACTCGTACATCTTTACTTCTTAAAATTCTAAAATACGAAAAAGAATAAAGTGGGAGCCATCAAAGAGGAATCTAAATCAATAGAGAAACTTTTCCTTTTGCTTAGTTGACACTGACGTTCATCAATGACTTCATTATAAAAACAAAGTATTTTATATATTTATTTAGCAAATATTGATAGTTACATATATTTTCAATTGGCTGCACTGGCACTCTGAGTTTCCTATCCGTTAGAAACAAGTTTATGGCTACGAAACATTTCAAAAAGCAGGTAAAGGTAAAAACCGAACAGGTAAAAAAAAAAATGGGTAGTTTTTTCTATCCCATCTTCAACTATTTTGTTTCGGGTGCGAAATATGAAGTAAAGGAAAATTCCTAATGGTGTCATTATGTACGATGAAATCAGAAAAAAAAAACCTAAAGATATTCATAAGTAAATATGTTTCATAAATGCTGTTTAGCCCATGGAATTAATTGTGTTACTGAAAAAAATCCTTAGGTAGTTTCCTGAGGGAAAGCTTAACAAACCATCGAAAATGTTTCTCAAAACGTCTAGAATTGTTGCTTACAAGGAATGATGTGAATATCTTCCTTAACCACCCTTTACAAGAGTGGGTCCATGGATGACTGGTGCATTGTTTTATTTTTCACGTCATCTAATCTGTAACTATTTTTACACACTTAAAGCTCTAAATTTATATTAATCAAATGTACGGGTATGTAAAGTTTTATTGTTTTCTAAATTATTTCAACTTTTAATTACTAAATTTAATTCTACGTAAATATTTTTTTTTATTTTTCTTATATAAACTACATTTGAAATTTTGTAATATTTTTACCATTTTATTTTTTTATTTTATTTAACATACTAAATAAAATTGTGCAATATTTGAATCAGATAAATATTTATTAAAAATTAATTACCTTTAGTATTGTGTGAAGATGATCGTAGAATGTGTACAAAGATGATTAAATTCAATGTACAGTTTTATTTAGCATTTTAACACATACATATATATACATCCTATACTTCCTCACAGGCTGTAGACAATTTTGAGGCAGAATCAGGACATTCTGTGGCTCTGGTTCAAATGGCTTTCAGCAATGACGGCATTAAAGGTGAACCACCTTATATTTAAACTTATTTTTAGTAAATACCATTTATAAGTTGGAAACAAACAATTTAACTCATAAATCAATAGTTCAGTTGGTGCAAGATCTGAAGAAAAGTATTGGAAACGTTCCCAGTCCCAAAGGTAGATTCGTCAGGAAAAAATTTGAGTGGTGTTAAACAAAACTAGATCTTACAATGTTCTCAGTGAAGTCTATCAAGTTCTTGAAGGTAAAACAAATAATTCTTATCTTATACAGAAGCTATAAATATGCTCCTATTACACCATATGAAATTAAACTACTCTTCTCATCATATAAAATAATACGGGGGGACATACGACATAACCTGTTTCCTTAAAATATAGATTATTATTCATTGCAAGCCTAACGAGGAATTTAAACTCATTCTGTATTCCTATTTTAGTGATTAGCTTTTTTGGGGGGGTGTTAAATTCATGGAAGGTAAATAATCCTTTTACTATCTTGTTAAAGTGTATAAATAAATTAATAAATAATTATTTAATTTGAATGTTCATGATTTACATACCACAGTTAAAACCGATAAATGGAAAAGAAATATATCATATATTTTTTCATATTTTCTCAATTAAAAATTAACATTTTTCATCAATTGGCATTCTGATTATCATATATTAGCAATATTTTCTTCTTGTTTTTACTTGTACAAAACACCGTCCGCAGCAATATGTGCTATTGTTTTCAGCAAATAAGGGGAAACATTTAACAATTTGGTCTACTCTAGATGACTGGTTTGTGTCATATTACGTATGCAAGTATATGTATGGAAAGTTAAGGTATAGGTATAGAAGCATATTCTATGCATAGATACATTTACTTTCTTTTCTCGCCTGAAAACTCTTGTTCTACTTATAACAATGTTTCACTCTGGCACTTTCAACTTGTTCAGGAGTGAAGATCCCAATCACTTGGTCACTATACATGTGTATTCCTAATTTTCTGGTGTGATAGAGGACACGAAAATAAACATTTTTTCTTAATAAAGTAATGCCCACAAATGCATCGTTTTCAAGTTATAGTGCATTGAGGAAAAAGCAAATGAATCTTAACTTGGAAAGTTGCTTTATTTACTTTCTATAGTTACACGGTAACTTTTTACCTAATGACAGAATGAACAAAAGATTATTGCGACAGTATAACGCTGTATGAACCCTTCGAAATATCTGTGGTAGGTTAAGAATATCGCCAATTCTTTTGCTGTGTCCATTGGTGTTTCAAAAATAATAAATTTAATATGACCTCAAACACAAAGAGCAACTGGAGCCTATCTTGGAAATGTGCTGGCCAAGCAATCGGACCTGCTCTACTTATCCAATTATTTGGAAATATGTACTTTTAAATAACTTCAAGTTTAATCCGGAATGTGCGAGAGCACTGTCATGTTGATAGATCATGTTTCTCCGAATATTAATCGGGACATATTTCCGCAATAAAAATACCATGAATAGGTTCATTCATTCGTGCAGGCATAACATATGAAAGCTATCAAAAATCCCAACCCAAATCTTTACAGAAAACTTCCATTGATTGCGGAGATTCTGCACAGCTTTAGGATCAGTGTCACTCCAAATGTGACTGTTCTGTGTATTAAATAAAGCCATTTCCTGAAAAGCATCTCATCGGTTCAAACCAAACACACGACCCGCAACCAACTGTCTAAAGAATTTGAGCTAACATGGCTGGGATAAAAGTAGATACAATAATATTTTTTCATTTTCATTAGATGACATCTTCTCTGCTAGATGGCAGAACTAGTGCCATCTACATTTATATCTGCCGCTGCCCATGGTGAGATTAGACGTCCAAGGTCAAATAAATTTTCTGTGAGCACAGAAGTGACGCTCATATGTCATTGGCCCATCTCCCAACTGCCATTCTATGACAGCTGCCAGCGTTTTATTCATTTTGCTTTCATTTACTTGCGGTTAGAAGTCCTTCACAATGCAATATAAACGCCACTGCAGTAATTTATAGCACTAATGGCATAGCCGTAAAATATGATGTGCAGAAAAACCACATGAAATATCCTGTCATAGAGTATGTGAGTTTATACTGCGCATATATGTGCAATAAATTTCATAGTAGTAGCTCATTCAGTGGCCGTAGGGTGTCGCTACTTGTCTGTTATTACCACAAAGGAAAAATATTATTCTATAGCGTTTTTATAGAAATAAGCCTGAAATGTTCTAACCATGCGTAAAAGATTCTAAACCATATATAAGTAAAAATAACATAACTGGTTTTCTCTATATGTAAATATTAGTTTTATATAGCACTGCTGGAACTAGAGTAGAAAAGCACAATAATTAAGTAAAAAGTATTTTCTAATTTTATATTCACAGTATACCTTATATAATTATTGTTTACTGTTTCTTTAAAGGAATTTTAAATATGTAATGTAGAATAGTGTTCTGCCAATTCTGTTTGTCTACTATGGCTTGCTTCCATCTGGTGTAAAACGAAATTATTTGTAAACGTTGTAAATAGAGGTATGTTGCATTTTTATCTTGAATATTTAGAAAAATATACGCTGGAGCCACCAACAGGGTTACAAAAGTTAATAATTATAACCTTTAAGTACATTTACAAACTTGAATACCGACCACCAAAGGGTGAGTTTAAAAGTAAATGTACAAAAATATATTTACATAAAAGCAGCAGAACTATCAATATTTATAATGGAAAGAAAAGGTTTAAATGTAGAGAGTTAATAAAAATAACATTTCCAGGAATTACCTTTAATTGACAATAGTATGGTCGTATAAGAAAAGACATACCTACATTGATAAGTTTATCACAAGTAATATCACCAAAGGGTTTGAGATTACCGATAATTTATCTGTAGAGCTCAGACCCTCGAGTGATATTTATTAGGACAAATTCACGAATAAAATAAGAATTTAAATATAATTCCTCTAAACTTGACTTACAAAATTGTAATAATTGTATGTTTGTATGTTTGTATTTGTATTTAATTTTATTTATTTCAAGCAATCTTGCGACAGAAGAATGCCGATTGTCAATAATGCTAATAGAGAAGAGACAAATACGAGTTTAAGACTACTTCATGAATAAAATAAGAACAAAAGTGATATATTCACACACACACACACACCACATATTCACGTACAGGATATTAACACTTCTTATTCTTATGAAAATATATTTTATTCAGAATTCGTGAAACTGAAATACACAAAAGTCGACTATTACAGTCGCTACTGTTCCATTTTCTAATACCAACTGAGAAAAAAAAAAAACATAACATACAGTGTTTCTATTTTTCTTTGTATTCTGTGGTTTGGCATTCCTAATAATAAGATAAATTTGCACATTTGACGCATCACCGAAACGCTTTGAAGAACCGTCCATTTTGCATTATGATTGTCGATTGTCCATGCTATCAATAGCTCTCCGCAGCCTCTAACAAAAGTGGTCAGTGATGCGTGTTCAGGAATTGCTTAGTGGCGGTATAGAGTTGGCTACAACAACAAGATAAATGCGCGTTGCGTGATAAAGCGGATTTGATAATTTTTTTCCACAATTTTACTCCATAATCCGCCTTGATTGGTCAAAATTCAAAAATTTGATTCATTTCATTCATTGCTATCAAGATGACGTCACATATATTGAATCATACACCACAAGCGGAGAGATATTTTGAAGTTCTAATCATCTCCTTTTTGGAACGCAATTTGACTGAATTTATTCTTGTATAGCCTGTATTTTCACCGGTTCCCAAACTTTTACAGTTTTCCCGAACTTTTACTTCCTCTTATTACAAAAAACAGTCGTGTATAACTCTTAAACTCCAAAGAGAAATTGCCAGCGATATAAATATTAATTGATGTACACATATTTTATTATATGAAGGCTTTCTTATTGCGAACGCTAGAGAGTGCGAACAAAATATTAGATATATCAGAAATCTGGTTTTTTTTTTTTTTTTTTTTTTTTTTTTTGCGAAGTAGGGCGTTAATAGGAATTCTGGTTATATTTTTACCCACTTTGCATTATTTCGTTTACACCGAATTCTGACGATTTCCAAATCAGTTATTCATATTGATATAACTGGTGTAGTTTTATGTGTAATGTGTAATTTAAAAACACAAAATCTCTGAAGAAAAGTAGTTGGACACACGCTCGCGCATGCACGCCGCACGCACACTAAATTTCGTTAATATTGGTGTGAAGCAGGTTCGAAAAAAGAAGGGGACTAAAATATATTTTATGCCAACTACACATACATTAAAATATTTCTTCTACTCTATGTGCACTCCAGTGCACTTGTAAACCAAAAGAGGCTGCCAAATATTTCTGATTTCAAAAGTTTGACTGCTTCACTGCTTAGCTGTGACAATTAATGATATACCAGGTTGGGTCCATAAGTTTCTGGCCTCGCTGTTAAGGATTTTCGCCTTCATAACATGCTTATCTGGTGTCAAACCTTATGTGTTTAGTAAATAATTGCAGCTGTAACTTTCGCTACATGGTGTTTAGTTGTTCGGATATAAGTATATAAAAAACGCTACGTGTAAAACATTGTGACATGTTCAAAATGGAGTATCGAGCCGTTATTGAGTTCTTCACAAAAGAAGGACTTACTCTGAATGAAATTAAACAGCGATTGGACGTGTATATGGGGAAGCATCCCCGTCATATTCTACCGTAAAAGAATGGGCCAAACTTTTTGGAATGGGTCGAGAAAGCATTGAAGACGAAGAGTGTGCAGGTCGGCCCTTGGAGGTGCTTACTCCTGAAAACATCGCTCTTGTGGAAGGAGAAATTATGAAAGACCGACCAGCGTCCCAAAGCTACAGAAATAGCAGCAAAACTGGGCCTTTCTAAAACAACAGTCCTTCGAATTATTCATGAACATTTAAACATGAATAAGGCTAGTGCAAGACGGGTGCCTAGATTTCTTTCTTCGGCTCAAAAGCAGCAACTAGTCACTGTTGGAGGGATTTTTGGAGCTCTGCCGTGCCAACGAGAGAGAAGTTCTGCAAATCATTGTTACAGGAAAAGAAACTATGGCCCTCCATTAAGTCCAAAATGGAATCAATGGAGTGGCGTAAACATGACAAAGCACCGCCTCTAAAGCCCAAGGCCGCTCAGTTAACTACAAACTTTTGGGACTGTGAAGGAATACTCTTCATTGACTTCAAGGAGAGAAACGCCACAGTAAATGGGGAGTATTGTGTTGGCCTACTGCGTAGACTACGTGCTTCCATCAAAGAGGAAAGGCTGAGTGGTGGTGTGTGCCCTCTTCACGACAACGCGCTGTGCACACAGCTTTTGTTGCAAAGGAAGCTGTGAAGAAATGTGGCTTCAAGAAGATCGATCATCCACCATACGGCCCAGATCTAGCTCCCAGTGATTATTTCCTCTTCTCAAAATTCAAGAAGGATCTTCAATGAAGGAAATTTAAATGTTATGAAGAAGTGATGGGTGCTGTTTATGCCCATTTTGCAAACTAGACCTCTGATTATTTTTTTTTTGGGGGGGGGAGATTGAAGTGTTAATTCAAAAATGTGAGAAGTGTATTGCAATAAAGGGTAACTATATTGAAAAAAGAAATAAAGTTTTGGTCTTTATCATACCTAGAAAATGGTTATGCCGGAATCTGTGGTCCTACCCTCGTATCTTTGATTTCGTTATTGACTTCTGTGAAACCATACCAGTCAATTATATCCAAACGAATCTGAATGATTGAGAGAAAAGATATCATTTCAACTAAGAAATAGATGCAGCAAACTGCCAACCCTGCATTGAGTTTGAATTATTAAATACGGATTACGACATTGTTACCTGTAGTATGAAAGTTGCGGAAGAATAATAACACATATAGCATATGAAGGAATCATTGTTGTGATTTAAATTGACTGTGTACGTAAATCAATGAATCAGAACCATTTTTAGACTAAAGAGTTGACAGTGTATTATAAATAAGAGCACAATATATAGTCAGATATAAAAGGGACCAATTTTTGTGGGATTAAAATATTAATGCAAGCTACAAAGTACATAATGTTTCTTCATAAAGTACATTAAGTGAATTAGTGCATCTGGTTTTAAAGAAGTTATAACATAGATCTTAATTAGTGTGTATTACTGCAATTTCGTCTCTAAAATAAATATTTATACTCATTTTATTTTTAATTTAAAGTTAATACATATTTTCTTATATTTTCGAACATAAAAATAATTATTAGGTGCAAACGGCTAGCTTTATTTAGTTTTTGTTTTTTCATTTGTTCATTCAAAGTTTATCATATGTATTATTTTGCTAGTTTCATAAAAATGATATTGCATTGCTGTTTCGTGTTTTTAACAAATTGTAGCTCTTCCCCATAGCTTTAGAAATAAGCAATCTAAAAAGAAAGCATTTCAAGCGTTTTTCATATGAGTAACGAATAATAAACTCTTTCAATGCGCTTATAAAATCAATGACAGATCACTGCACACATTTCTCATAAAATTACTTGCGCGCAAGATGGAGAGGACGTGTACGCATATATATACTCAAGATTTTGGTCTAAAACTCATGCTAAGAAATTTTATTGTAATTTTAACTTCCTTTTTGGTTGGAATCAGCTGCGTCTACAAACCTTAATTTGTATTAGCTTCATCGCAGTATGAAGTTTCAACGCTTGGAGTTGTCTCATCATGTTCATTTCTTCTATGAGAAGTAGAGAAATTCCGGGAGAAATGGTGCATAATTTAGTGTTAAGCCCAATACTTTTATTTTAAGTTAAACGAATAAGATGTGTTCCGCAAAGAATTATCATTCAATTATTTGCAATATGTATATACTTTGCGGTTATGTCCTCATATAGTCGTGGATTCGTGGCACATGTCATATTGGTTGCATCTTGCAGGGTTTTAGGGTTAGATAAAGTTGGTCATTACTAAGTTTCTTTCCATTAATTTTCTCTAATATTTTCATTACCAAATAAACTATTAATATTCTATCAATGCAGGTATTTATACGTTTTCTTCAGTTTTTACTTACCTACACGGATTTCTTTTATTTGTCAGTGTTTCTGAATTGATGCATTTAGTTCACAGGACTAAAGTATTTGCGCAATGACAGTGAAACAAAATGGATAATTTAAAATAGAATATAAATGAAATATCTTTAGCACGTACTCAATAGCCAGATATGGACGTTATATCAATCAGTTGTCGCTTTTACCCAAACCTCACGGCGTAGTTTGTGCTGCCTTTTGAGGAAAATGTAACTCATTCTGGAACGTCACGTGATATATATGACTGCTGGTATTTCCTAACCTTATGAAAGCCTTTATTTTAAAACTCGATTTCCCTTATACTATAGTGAGCACAAAACAACTATGAACATGGGATTGTCCAATAAGATAGACGCGCTGTTGTCGATATGATGAAAGAGCGACAGAGAAAAGGTGATTAGTTGCTATCTCTATCTCTTTCTCTATGCTCAGTCACAAGAGAAATATTGCGAGATGTCGCACGAACAGAATCATCTAAGATAACAGCGTAATAAATGAGTAAAAATAACTTTAATTAGAGAAATATAAATAGAGAACATCACCTTCTGCCTCTTCATTTACTGGTGTCTGTGTTTCTAAGGTTAATAACATTCTGAACGTGCCGCCTCTTGCAATTTCTTTAAGAATATTCTCTTGTAACACGAGATACCTAGTCATCTCTCGCAATTCTTCTAACTACTTCATTTGTGAGCCGCTCAATATCAAAATCGAATTGTGTTATTTAATCTCGCTACCGCGCCCAATTACAATATTCCACGTAATTGGAAGAGTAATATTGGCAAGGGAGTAATTTGGTGACTCGTTTCTAAAGCGATTTTATCGTAATTTATTTTCTGACATGTTTAATAAAGTAAAAAACGGATTAGTAACTCGAACATCTCTCTTTGATTATATGTTCCTCCAGCCATCTCCCTAACTTATTTTTCGGCGTGTTTTGTTGAATTGTTTATTTAATGTATTTGAATTTTTATCATGCTTTCTATAGAATCCTTGTTCAAGTAACTTTAAAGGTATTGCCGGTCATATTTGAGGGATATTAGAACCTTATGTTTCATGTTTGGGAACGAAAAAAGCCTATTTAATTAGGGTATAAACCAGCTATTTCTAATCCTGCATGACATATGATAAGTTGAACCCTTTTACCTACTGTCACTTTGAGCCCCTTTATAAAGACGGATCTTGCCTTATTATCCTTCCTGGTGTGGTATGAATAATCCAGGTCTCATCTAGATAAAGGATGGGCCTGGCATTACCTGTAACTCTAATGTTATGAACGGAATGCAGCAATGTTTTCTTGTCACTAGTTTGCAACAGAAATTTGCAATCATTTGCCACCTGTCTGTAAATTTCAGGGATTTCAAAATTGTATACTTGGAAGACGCAGAGTAATTGCATTATACTTTCTCTCTCATTGAGCAAACCAATGCGATTGGAAATCCCCTTTTTCCTATCAATTATATATAATGCCCTTATATATCTGCGTAAAAACATCCCGAATTTTTTTAACATAAAATTTCTGAAAAAAATATTCACACAACCAAACCATAGCTCTGAACAATTTTAGGTGATATAACAGATCGTACCATTAGATTTGTAAAACGTAAGGACTAACCTGGAAGTCAATCATGAAAACGTTAATAGCTATAACACCATGACATAATACATTAAGGGAAAATATAAATCTCAAAACATAGAAGTCAAGTCTCATGATGGGAGCTAGCGGGGTACTATTCCTCTGATTTTTTTCATCCGGAAAAGGTTCAATTCACCGAAAACAAAATCACGATAGCTCCTCTATGTGGGTCTTGATTTTAAAGCAAAACCTGTACACTGATAGCGCCAAGTATATCCTTCTTTAATAAGACACTAAAATTAGACTTCAAAGTTTGTTCGATCGCCAATTGTGCTTCTAAGAAGGGAGCTTATATGCTCAGATGCAAATTTTGTCATGCATTTAATATTGGATTAACCTCCACCAGTATCCACTAGAATGAACAACCATATACGCTTTGTTAAAACCGGTTCTCCACTGCTGGTAACCGGTAGCTCAATAGCCGGTGTTAATCTTCACCAATCTTCTTTTGATAAGCGTTTATCCTTAGTTCTTATAGGTATCGTATCACCATACTCCTTTACCAGTACACTCAGAGATAGAGAGATGGCAGCCATAGTATTGCATAAAGCTCGCACCCCTGCGGGTCTTAACCTCTCCCTTTAACATTTCCCTTACGAGCTACTAATTGTTTTAGCTTTGCTTATGTTGAATGTTCTGCTAGTCTTATTAGAAATCTCCACGGTAAACCAGGTGGAGTGCCACCTACCTCAGTCTTTATTATCTAGAGTCGTATCAAGAGTCGGCTGTTCGAAATAGCGTATGCTTTTAAGTAAATATTTTACAGTTTTATGGAAATTTTTCTTTTAAACAGTGACACTCCCAGTGAGTTTTAAAAAGTATATGTGTGTGTGCGCGTGTGTGTTTGTGCGTACACGAGTAGCGTCACTACCGCTATTAAACAGTTTACTTGTAAGCTTGCTAAGAAACATAAAAGATGACCTAACACTTGATACACAACCACTTTCCACAATTCAAAATACGCCTGACTCACTGATGTGATATTGGTTCACACACTGTGGTTTCAGACAGAGAAGGAAGGGCTGCTTTGTTAAATTGAAGATGAACACTTATCTCTCCAGCCAAATTCACACGAACACAGGGTTTTAATTGTGCGCTTCAAAATAAATAGCTTGCTTGTAGTTTTAAATATTGTGCACTTAAAGAAAGAAGAAATTCCTTTCCTACATCATGTTAGTGCGTTTGTTTAACTAGACGACCGTCGTATCTAGCCCCCTTTAAGTCACAGTAGAGTTCTGCAGGATTAACAGCCCAACCAATTTTAGTATGCATAGTAATTACTGAGAAATTTTAATATTACCAGAATTTTTCAGCCTCGTAGATATTATTTCTTTATGCTGGATTTTCTTTCTTTCCTACTTTTTTTCTTATTATGTTTAGTATTTTTTCCTGAAGAGAGATATATTCCTTTCCAGTTTCTTAGATGGCTTCACTGCAGCTATTTCTTTACATTTAAGTTTTAACTACCAGTTTAGACAGAACATTTTTTAGTAAATTGCGCTCAAGAAGTAGCTAGAAGATCAATGATTTTATAGAGAGTTTTGATCTTGTTCTCTGTCTGTGCCTCCATATATTAGTATTATAGTGGCTTTGGCATCCAGAATAGAAAATATATGGTCATGTTTGGTATGAGAATTCATAGGATAAAGATCGGGTTTCCTGTAACCATTGATTACACTACCCAAGCAGCTTTCTTCCGTGTGACACCTAAGAGAGACTCCAAATTGACTTGTGTAAATCCTTTAGAAGCATTTCATTTAAAATGTATCACGAGGCACTTTTCACGAATTTTCTCGTTATGCGGGGACATTTTGTGCAAATTGTTAGAAATGATTCGTTTTGATAGAGTTCTCTGAGAATGTGTATGCTATCTACAGACCTTGAATTATTTTAACTTCTCTATATACAATTTGCGTTATTGCTTCATCGGAATATTTTCCTCCATTACCTTGAGAGATATCTCCCAGATTCTAATTGTGTTTATAAAAATGAAACGAATAGTTGACCTTCATTTAATAAAGTAAAAAGGTAAGAGGTGCCATTATTTTTAAAACTAAACTGAAAATAAAATCATGTTATTTAATAATTTGCTAACAGATAACTATTAATGACAATATTTTATCAAGTCTAGGTACATAAATGTTCATCTTAGTAGGTAGGTGGTGCTGCTTTCGACTTAGTGATTGATTATTAGTGGTGCGTTTCTAAATATACTTTCACAATATAGGGTTCATAAAAATAGGTGAAACCACATTCTTTAATGGATGACGCACAGGTATATCACCGTTGCAAGTGATAAATATGACAAAAATTGGGTATGGTATAAACCCAACGGTTTCCTAGAGTTGTTGTACATTTTTCAAGTTATAATATTGCCTAATTTCATGGCTCATAGGCCATAATGGGTACATTTTTGGGGATTTTCGGGAAGGATAAAATGAGACGTTATGTATGTTTTCTTCCTTTAACTTTATAATTCAATCGATACAAGATTATTAATATAAGCTCATTTCCTTTTTTGCTTGTGTATCTAAATGAAATACAGTTCAAATACACTTTTAGATGTTAGTGGTGTCACTTTGTGA
Organism: Metallyticus violacea; assembly: GCA_030762175.1. Lineage (NCBI taxonomy): Eukaryota > Metazoa > Arthropoda > Insecta > Mantodea > Metallyticidae > Metallyticus > Metallyticus violacea. The sequence goes on along the minus strand of CM060845.1, from coordinate 102,990,567 downwards.
GCAAAGTACTTACACACAGTGACAGTGGGTGAAACAAATGAATCACTCTCAAAGTAAATATATGTATGAAGTAACTATGTCGTTTTCAGATATTGATAATTGTCAAATCAGGTGCTGCTATAAGGGATTTGCGAAGTAGTGCAGGTTACCTACTATTCCCTAAAATCCGCAATTCTCGTAAACTTTATATGAGAAAATATTACTGAAGTGATATTAAATTTTTATTGTAATAAATGGGGAGCTATAATAAAAACAAATCAAAATGTATACCTGCAAGGTATTCACTTTAAAAAGCTAATTTTAAACTTAAAAATCGCTATCATGATATATGCTCAGTTAAGTAATTAAAATTCCAATTAATGTAGCCACTGCTTTTTTTAATGGTGTTTAACGCCCGTTTTTACTACTGTGGCACCACAGGCGGTGAACACTGGTGATACATGACATGACATGATAAATTGGGAAAGGACTTTTGAGGAAGGAAACGTTCTAGGCCTAAGTTTTGGTACCTCCCCGGCATTTGCCAGTCATGAGGACTGAGGAAAACCTGAAAAAAAACCTCAGTCAGGGAGGACGGTCCAGGTGGGATTCGAACCCCAGATCTCCCGCTCACGAGCTCGCGCCTTAACGAACTCGGCCACCCGTGGGGGTGCCTCTGCTTTGAAGAAGTATGGATAACAGTAATAAAACGACAGCGAACCCATCAACACTTCCGGAATCATTCTGTATACAATTTAAAAGAAAGCTATAACAAAACCTTTTGCTTCCTGGTTTTCGTTGTCCTAATTCTAATGTGTTTTAGTGCCCCATATGGATCGAAAGCACTTTCGAACAAACGTATGTACTATAGCATAAGTAATTGTTTTTGTTTAATAGAGGCTCCAAAGGCTCAGCTTTTTGCATTAGGTTCACTGCCCGTCTCGACATGTTATTATTTATTACTCTGGACGAAGCAAAAATGTAGCAATTGGAATCTTTTGTTTACTAAATATAGTAAATTTCGAAACACATGACAATGAGAATTCAGAATTTCATTACGAAATGACGATCAAAAGCTCGCTATTTTTATGTTTTTCTTTCAATTTAATAGAAAACAAAGTATCCTAGCTAAATAACTATTCCTTATACATCCGTATTGTGCTTGCTTTTATAGCTCATAGTTCCCTTTACAAAATACCACATTTATCACATCTAACTCAATACTAAGGCGTTTTCAAATATTTATTTTTTTCTTGCTGGTCTCTAACACTTACTGTCTCATAACTTAGACTACTAACAAGAGTATGCATTTCATTTTGGAATTGAAATATTTCACAGACAGCAGGTATTTAATATCTCTTTACCGGCTGCACTGCATCCAATGTCAAGGATTATATCTGGTGCGAAATCGTTGCCTATGCTGGGGAATAAAGGACGGATCACCTGCCAGAGATGCCCTATTATTCTTTCCAATCTTCTATTTGCCTTTTCTGGATATTCAGTACAACTTGGTGTGAATGATAAGATGCTAATAAATAAAATTAAAGGCGTATCCTTAGAAATGCAATATAAATAACTAATTAATATACCCGGGTTTTTCACAATATTACTTCAGAATCAGACTATATGATGTTCATGTTGTCGCAATTATAAAAATTACACTAAAATGAGCATTGCCAACGTACTAAATATTATAGAACCGTTGTCATCAACTTTTGTTTTAAAAGGCTAATCAAATCCGTTAAAGTAAGAGTTGAAGGGGAAGTTTAGGAGATAGACAGCGATTGGTCTACGCATAATGCGTAACGGTTGCTTTGGTTTTTTTTTGGAAAGTCAGTCAACGAAGCCAGGCACTGTATCGCCACAACAAATATTTGTAAGTAATAGTCCTTTCTAATTATTTGAAACATTTTCCAGTGAAGAGAACACAAATAATTTGTTTGCAACATCAATAGTATTATTTGTGAAAAAATTCTTCACATTCCCTCATTTGTTTCCAATGTTTATGATTAATTTTAAGGAATGTTTGTCGCGGAATACGCCCCTCACCTCCCCAGGCAAGTATAGGTTTGTGAGTAGGTTTTTGCGTTTAGGAGGCCTGGGGTCGCGACAATGTAAACTTATATGAAATACTAGTATACAGTAGTTCCTCTAAAGTTAACAAATTCAAAATTTAATGCTTTAGTAACTTATTTCAGGAGTTTCGTTACCAAAATATTACAAGACAAACTTGTTAATGTTTAGTTATTCAAGCTGTTGGTTAACTTAGGCAATACAAATACTTTTAGTTCCTTTATAACATTAATATTTCCATTGGCAACATGTATAGTATCACTAAATAGTCTCAGTGTATTTCTGAAATAGAAGAAAAAAGTAGCTTAGTTAATAAAACATGTATAATATTTCTAAATGCTTTTACGCAATTATTATCAAATAACCATTATCATGGATAAGGAGAGAGGAAAATAAAAACCAATCTCTATTACGATCAGTTCGGAATATTCGTTTATTTCATCTACCAAATGAGTGACAAATCAATCATTGGTGTGCATGATTTTGTTGTTTTGAAAACAAATGGTGTTTCTGAATCACAATTGCATGTTGATTACTACAATTAAATCCGTTTTCATGTACCATCACAAATTTTTTCACAATTCTAAATGTTATGTTTTTAATATTTTTTGTAATACAGTAAACAATTACTATTTCTCTGTGATTGAGATTTGCAAGACACGACAGTTAATGGTTTTTTTTTTTTTTGAGTAGTGTTTAACGCCCGTTTTTACTACTGAGGCACCACAGGCGGTGGACACTGATGATACATGAGATGAAATGATAAATTGGGAAAGGATATTTTTTTTTTTAAGGAAGGAAGCGTTCCAGGCCTAAGTTTAGGTACCTCCCCGGCATTTGCCAGTTATGAAGACTGAGGAAAACCTGGAAAAAACCCCAGTCAGGGAGGACGGTCCTGGCGGGATTCGAACCGCAGACCTCCCGCTCACGAGTCCGTGCCTTAACGACCTCGGCCACCCGTGGCGGTTCAGTTAATGGTGACAATTTTACTACTTACAAGTGAAATTACTATCTCCGTCCTTTAAGTAGGGTAAAATATGTGGGTAAGACGCCTGTTATTTATTCCTCAGTACCCTTATCTGTCTCCAGTCTCTGTACCCAAATTCATCTACGCAATTGAAAGCGCGCGTATTTTCAGAATAAAATTTATGGAAGGAAATGTTTACCCTTTTTAAGAGCTTGATATTGAAACAAACCAAGAGGGAGTTAAACGACAGAGGCTCGTGTGGACAGATTTATGGGAGTGCGATCTGGCCTGTGAGACAACACATTTAAAACCTTTTAGAGATAATATACTCCCTTTAAAAGTGATTTTTTTTTTTAAATTGGAAGCTCAGTCTTCTGTTTTTCATTGCCGTGTTAAAAGGAAGTATGTCAGCATTTATTCATAAGAGTACAGAATATTGTGTTATTTCATAGAAATGTCAAAAACGTGAGTGTGTAAATGATCCAAATTAGTTTTTTTATATGTAGGGTTTACATAAATAATTATAGCGGTTTTAAACTTATTTTTTTCTCTGTGGTATACAATATAATTTTGAATCATAACTTAAATAGAAGAAAAACGTGGAAGTTACCATAACACAAATTTTACAAGTATTCAATATGTGATACATATGTGACAGAGCATACGTCCAGCCGGTAGTCCGTTTCTTGTTACACTGATGTTAGCATGTCTGGTGTAACTGATCCATCTGCTGCGATAATCTTCTGTCTGAACTCAGGTAGGTCTGCAGTGGCACGTATATAGGATCTTTATGTACCACCACAAGAAAAATTCACAGGAGGGTCAGATCTGGGGACCTCGCAGGCCAACGGAGAAAAGTCAAGGCGTCCAAACCATGACGACATATCCAACCTTAAGGAGTTTGCCTTATTAGAGTACTTTAGTAATTACAGACGATATGGTCTCTGTTGGAGATGTTTTCTTAACACCTTCCACACTGTCATTGTTGGTATTGTTAGTTCTCGAGTCGCCCGTCCCTCAGATTTTTTAAAACTATTCTGACTCTCTACGCATTCTCAGCTGACACACCTTTACAGATACACTCCGTCATTTGGATCTGATTGTATCACATAAAAATGTAAACAGAAGAAGCTTTAAGACCAAATCTGCGCCTATACGCCCTCTGGACAGGACTATGTTTCGCGATTTCCAAGACGTAATACGGTTTTTGCACGCGAGTTGTCTTATTTTGTTTATTTCGTTACCATGGCTACAAAACAAAATCTGCGCATGCAGAATTGAAACCTTCACAATAAATTTTCAATTCAAATTATTATTCAAAGTTATACCGTATACCGCAGAGAAAAAATATAAGTTTAAAACCGCTATAATCATTTATGTATACCCTGTGTGTGGCCCATATACATTAGTAAAACTAACAGAGAAAAAACATCTTTCGTTAAGAACACTTATTTTCATTGCATTGGCATTATGTTAGTAGATAAGGACTAATCATGGTGTCTCCATAGAGTGTGTTGTATTTATGTAGAAGATTTGAGAAGTTGGTAAAAAGGAAAAAGGAAGTAGTAGCCATTTGGTACCTCTATGATATGGAGGGAAACTGCAAATGAAAATTTATGCACTTAAGACAGCTGCACACGCGGCTAAAAGTAAGAAAGATGCCGTATACCCTAACATTCCTTCTGCCATTCGGATCCTGATATACCCTTTCCTGTACCCTCTCGATCAAATATGTCCCCATCTGCGCCCAGTAGCCCTGAAACTGAATCTCCAGAAAATGAACCAAAAAGTTGTGGTTATAAATGTTTTAACGAAGTGAAACAAATGATTTAGTGAGGGAATTATATTTGCCTAAAATTTCAACATAATTGTTAGGCTCTAGATTAAAGAAAAGAATCTATTGGCTCAGGGAGCGTAATTTTCATCGTGAGAATAAATTTAATGAATTAAACTATAGTCCGAATGAGTGAAGGTTGTTCATAAATTCATCTCAAAAAGTGTTAGACATTTTGTTTCATAAAGTAAACATCCATCCTTCCATTATTGTGGGCCACTCTGTTGCTTTAGTGAAATCCACGAGTGGTCTGTCTGTGGAGATTTCAAATTTGTTGGGCTGTTATTTGATCAGCAGGCTGGTTTCACTAAATGTCCTTGTTCCCAATGTGAATGGGTTGGTCAGAACACTGGATAAGGTAACAATGGCCCTCAAAAGTATTATTGTCCCCTTAGCACTTTAATGAAACAATTTTTGAAAGCTCTAATGTGTGCTTGAAATATATTTGTGTTGATTGCTCATTAAACTATGAACAATTAAAGCTGATATATCTATTGACCTACAAATTCGAAACTTGATGATGGCCAAACAGTTTAAGAATACTATGAATGAAAATGTAAATTATGTCTGGAATGATTTCAGAATTTTTTTTTAATTTCCTTGGAAATAAAAATGACCCAAATTATGTTAAAATAGTGAAAAGGATACTACAAAATTTTTAAAAAAATGGTTTGCAACAAGAGTTGCAAAATACATTTTCTTCATTCACGTTTAAATTAAATTAATTTCCTGATAATATGGGATATTTTAGTGGAGGAAAAGGTGAAATATGTCACCTTTATATAAAAATATGGAAATAAGATATCAAGGGAAGTGAAATGTGAACATGATGGCTGACTATTGTTAGATACTATAAAGGAATTCTGAACAAAATTCGAGGAGGTCAAAAATTTAAGTGCAACTTTAAACTAACATTATGCATGTGATTGCTAGCAGTTAAACGCAAATTGTGGTGTATTTCTTTCTCACAAAAATTTTGTGAAAAGTAATTTTCAGGACATCTCTAAAGCTATAACTTCATTTCTATGTAGCAATCAATTTGTTATTTAATTAAAAATTTTATGATTTATATGAAAATCTGACATTTAGGAAAAATTTTGCAAATTATTTTCGACTTCAGCTCAAAAACATCATTAATAATTGTATATCAGAGGCAAAACAACAGAAAAACTGTTTTAGAATGCGGATCAATATTTTAAGCAATTTTGACTATAATATTGCCAGGAATAAATATTTTACAGGTAACATGAACTTCTTGTATGTAGTACTATCTAAAAGAGTACTGTACACCATTATCAAAATTTAGAATTTTGATAGTTACATTTACTTTATATAATTTATATAATTTATTACATTTATCTACAAATTATTAAAAATAAAAATTTTATAACAATAAGTAATAATACGCACTTATTTTGTCTTAAGTTCATTAGCTACATAGAGCAAGTAAAGCTAATATGTTCAACCGGCGATACTAACAGAAACTATTTGTATGAAATAGTGAATGCTTGTGAAATTTTTCGAGATACCTTACCTTTAAAACTGTACCCATTAAATTCACCACCTCAGCAATGTATTAAGGTATCTACTTAATATTTTAATACTGTCATTGGTGATTTGTTTGTTAATTGAAATAAAATATACAGTTTTTTTGGCAAGTTATTTTTAAAGTGCTTAGATATTAATTATTTTTAGGGTTTTGTATTTATTTGATGGCATGTTTCAGTATTAAATGACACAGCTTTATGTCTCTTGAATAGCTGTGGAGCTAATTAATGGTTGAATCCGTGGAAAATTTCTTTGGCTTACTCCTTCAATTTTGGGTAATGATTTAATGTATATTGTTATTGCAAAAAGCACATATTTAACAATTTTTCCTAGTTGTAATCAGGTTGCAAAAATGAAAATCAGTATATGCTAACATTTGTTGTTGTAATAGAGCATATGATTTACCTTTTAGTTGTGCAATATAACAGAGTGAATGCATTGAGAAACGTTATAATTATTTGAGACAATGTGCCCAGATAAAATAGTAATGGTAGAGATATGTATAAATTATTTGTATAAATAATCTAAAGCTAATTGAATCACATTAATTAGTACAACAACATTAGACTTGATACAAAGGACAAGTGGGACGAAATTAATTCTTCGAACAAAAACAATAACAAAATAGAAACAATAAACCACTAAGCTCTACAGCATTAACCACAAAAAAGAAAAGAGTCTATTGGCGCAGTCAAGGAATTTTATGAAAAGAGAGACAGTTTACAAAAATCATTTAGTACCAGTAGCGCATTTCCGTGGTAGTAATTTAATATACAGCATGAACAGCAACTACCTGTACAAACTTCAGGAGAAGTGATTGCTGACAGGAAAAGGAACAAAAATGCTATATAAATACATGTGCTAAAATGCATGTTTTCTAAAATGTGTGGCATTGATGAACGGCTTCATTCTATTATAGCATTCAGAACAAAGATGTTCAAAATGGCCTCCATGGGATACAATGCAAGCGTCCATATGTCACATCATGGATTGCCTCACTTTTTCGAATGTTTCAGCCTATACCCGAATAGCATCACAGGCTACACGGACAAGCCATTCAAGGGTGTGCAAATCAGGAACTGGTTTAGCGCACGGAACACTTTTCAGGTGCTCCCACATGCATGATGGAGCGCCAGCCCACTTCCGCCACCTCAATAATTCTTCCCCAAAAGATGGTTAGGACGAGGAGCCCGTATCATGGCCTGCTCGATCACCGGACGTAAACCCCCTTGATTTTTACTCATAGGGGTATCTGAAAAGTGTTCCGTACGCTAAGCAAGTTCCTGATGTGCAGACCCTTGAACAGTGTGTTCGCGTAGCCTGTGACGCTATTCGGGTTCAGGCTGGAACAATGGAAAAAGTGAGGCAAACATGATGCGACGTGTGGACGCTTGCATTGCATCCCATGGAGGCCATTTTGTACATCTTTTGTTCTGAGTGTTGAAACAGAAAATATCCGACATAAGGCATTGAACACTCATTAATAGTAGTTGTTTAACAATATTATTTTAATAAGTTCATTTTCACATTTTTGTATATTACTTAAAAATATAATGCTCAATATAAAGCCACAAACAATTAGTAGTAATAGTTATTTAGCTATGTTCATTTAAGAAATACATTTACGTATGTTATTACGAAAGATAAAAACAATAATATTTGATTTGATACTCAAAACATTCATTGATAATATGTTTTAATCATATAAATTTAATAAGTCCATTTGACATGTTTTAATGTTAGGTAATGACTTTAATTTTCAATTCTAATAACAAATATTCATTGGTAATACGTTTTAAATCGTATAAATCTAGTAAGCTTATTTGTACAGATTTCATGCAACAGATAAGGACTATTACAATGTATGTTTTAATGTTTGTTTGTTGGCCTTTATGACAATACTTACAATATAAAATGGTAAGTTTGCAAGTAACACATACACAGCCAAGAATACGAAAATATTAAAACTACAGATAAGAAAATTGTAATACTAAGTGAATCAACCAATGGTAAGCGTAGCATCATCAATATTGTGTACCAAGAATGAAACACAAGACAGACAGCTTTGTTGCGACTAAATAGAAACGAACAAATTTCATTCGCTTAGTATACGTATATTGAAAATATAATGCATTGTAATGTATAATTTTGTTACAATACTAATGTAATAGATGACTGTTTATATCTTAAAATTTATTAGTTATGTGTTGGATTCAGTCGAGAAAAGTGTTTTAAATTCCATTAGCAGAAATCGTTAATCTTACTCCATATAAAGAAGCAGTCAGTATTTTAACATTACATAAAGATTAACATTTCGAGGAAGAAATTACAAAATTATTAATTGTGGTGAGTGATAGAAGCTATGAGTTTGAATTAATATCCATATAGGTAAATTGTATACTAGATACAATAGGACAAAAAGCACAGTTTTGGGGAAAGAAATATAAATTATAACACGTCTGTCTCGTATTCAGATATAATAATATATAATAATATTCTCAGATCATATCGTAATCATAAAGGTGTACTGTTGTGGTAATAACAAAACATTAATAAATTCCGTAGATTTCTATCATTGTGATTTTGTTACACTTAAAATCACACTCCTTTCACCCCAGAAGTATCAATCTGAAAAATCCAGCTATGGTATCAAACCCTGAACTAGTCGAGCACATTATAGTGGTGTTAGTCACATCAATGTCTAGGACGTCGGCGTCGTTTCTTTATTCCGCTACAAATTTGGCGCCCAACGTGCTGATAGTAGCGAACATCGACGGCAACGTTCACCATTACAGTGTTATCATAGAATGATGCCGTTCATCAGTTTACTTTAGAAAATATGTATTTCCGGACAGATGTTCATGTGAAAAATTTTGTTCCTTTTCCTGTCAGAAATCATCTCTTGAAGTTTGTACAGTAATTTCTATCCATTCTGTATATTATGACTTTTGTTGTATATGTAATACATTAATAAACGGGTAAATAATGAGTGTCATCATATTAATATCATTTCATTAAATTCACTTATAAAATCTAAAAAATGGCACTGCTTAAATTTCTACAATTTCTTCTAGTTATCCTATAATCGCTCACTTTCATTTTACAATTGTTTTTAAAACGTTATCTAGATTTCACTTGAATACCCTAGGGATTACATTCACTAAAATAGAGAAAAAATAACAAAATTTCCAGTTATATTGTGTATTTAAGAAAATGTTCATATATTCCAATAAAATTAATACACGTTAATATTTGAAAACAATTGCAATATACTAAGCAAATATACACAATCAACAATAAAAAATCGAAAGTTTCATCGATTTTTATTGGGTTTGAAATTCAATTTAAGTATTATTATAGCAAAAATATGAAACGAAAACGTTTTCTGAAGGTTATTACAGAGCGCTCTTACATACAAATATAATTCTCACGCACATATTAGATTAATATTTCACATTTACTATCTTTACGACAATGCTTTTTTAAATATAAAACATGTGCATGATTATAAATACAGTTTATATGCTGAGTTAATTTGTCCTTATATTTTAAAACAATATAGAGAAAATCAAAAGCAAGAGGGCTTTTTAAATTTAGGTTTAGAAGTATGCCCCTACTCCTAATTTTCATAAATTATCTTTTTATTTTATTTAAAATAATAGTTACGCAGTTACATTGCGAAAAACAATGCCAATGTCACTAGAGCGATATTTAATAGTCCTTCTAATTGCCAATTTGACTGACTTTCAGAACCTATCTTTCTTTTTTTATTTCAATGGCATATACTGAGGTTTCTTTAAAAAAATGTAGAGCGATTTTAAAATGTAGCTTTTAACCCCCACACTACGATGTGCATTCAAATCTGAACCTTTAGTTTCAAACTTGTGCAATACATTGTAAACAGTCTTACCTGATGATGGATCTGACTCGAAATGTCCTCTCCATTCTATCAGTACAGAACTTAAACCTCGTTGGTGATTGATCTTAACAGCAATATTTCTTTCCTCTTTCCTTAAAATTTTTAACTGTTACTGACAATTCATTTCCTGTTCCCTGCTCTTTCCGCTGACAATATTATCTCATAGAAACATACAGTTAAAAACAAATTAAGAAGGAAAAGTTTTTGAACATAATATACAAAGAATTGAAATCAAATGTTAACTGAAGTTCTTTAAGGTGTAGTCACTTTTCCGCCACTCTGTATATACAATGAATGCATAGTGTTTAACGCTCGTTTTTATTACAGAGGCACCACAGGTGATGGACACTGCTGATACATGAGATGAAATGATATATTGAGAAAGGATTTTTTTTCAAGGAAGGAAACGTTCCAGGCCTAAGTTTAGGGAACCTACCCGCCATTTGCCATTTATGAGGACTGAGGAAAACCTGGAAAAAACCTCAGTCAGGGAGGACGGTCCTGGAGGGATTCGAAACCCGGACCCCCCACTCACGAGTCCGCGTCTTAACGACCTCGGCCACCCGTGGCGGTATATATATATATATATATATATATATATATATATATATACAAAGCATATTCGTTTTAGATGAATAGACCTAAGCCATAATGGGCCAAAAATAGCAATTTGTTATTTTATTTGACCCTGCCCGAATCCTACAGAGCCCGAAAGAAAACGAAAGGAAATAGTATAACGCTGTTTACTGAGCAACTGTCACTATGCAAGAAACGCAGCAAACATTGGGAACCTAGGGATTATCCTGGTCGCCTAGGGAGAAAACAAAACAAATTGCTTCTATCTAGCGGGACACATGTTTCCTGTGTGCTTTAGCGTTACACACATAACAAAATATATCTGGGTCATATACATAACAATGGTCCCAGTATGGAGATGTGCTCTACCCTCAACACTATCACAAAGCACTATAAGTGAAATTAAAACGCTTCTAAAAAGCACAGACTAGCAATAAAACAAAAATAAACTTGAGAACTACCTTATTTCTCGCCGAAAGAAATTATGTGTGAGTTTGTACAACAATAAGAGCACAAAATCAACGTAACCATAGGAATATCACTGCAGTTCTATATTCCATAGCTTAACCACCATAATTTTTTTTACATATACCATTAAAGTTATTAATAGTACTGTATTTGTTCCTAACTACGTAAAAATTCACTATCAGAAATGACAGCTTCATTTCCTAGGAAAAATATTAAAAAGTTGAGATATACGCCAAAAAAATGATTGCATTCTTTCCACAGCCATTGATTAATGAGATTATTTCACTCATGTGACGTCATCTTAAAATCGATCAATGAAATGACACAGTTTTGAATTGTGACCAATCACAGCCGGATTACCGAGTGAAATTATCGAAAATAATTATAATATCTGTTTTATGATGTGACGTGCATTTGTCTTGTGGTCAGTGTAGCCAACTCTATGCCTCCACCATATAAATTCTGAACACGCATCACTGACCACAAGAGACAGTGGGAAATTATTGATAGCAGCAAAAACATGGACAATCGACAATCATAACGCAAAATGGAGGGTTCTTCAAAGCGTTTTGGTGATGAGTCAAATGTGCAAATTGATCTTATTATTAAAAATTCTAAACCACAGAATACAAAAAAAAAAAAAAAAAAAATAGAGACACTGATTATCTTTTTTACCCTCAGCCGGTATTAGAAAATCGAAAGGTAGGATTGTAATATCGACTTTTGTTCATTTCAGTCTCAAGGTTTCCGAGTAGAATAGATGTTCATAAGCATAATAAGTGTTAATATTCTGTGCGCGAATTTCAAATATATATTATTTTTATTCTTATGTATTCATAAAATAGTCTTAACCCCGTATTTTGCTATTCTCTGTTGGCATTACTGACAATAGACAAGAAAAAGAATTATATTTAAATTCTTTTTTATTTGTGAAATAGTCCTAATAAATACTACTGGAGGGTCTGAGATTACCGATAAATTCACGAACGTAGTGCGTGATATTACTTATGATAATTTTAAGAAATTCACTTAACGGTCACCTTATTAAGAATACGTCCTAATATTTTATTTATTTATTCTGGAAAGGCTAAGGTTATTATATCTCTCGCCCTACTAGTATAAAAATGGTTCATTACAATACCAAAATTTCAGAATAAACAATCAAGTATGTAAGACATGAATGAGTAAATCAATGTGTGCTAATGCATGTAAAACTTTACATATTGCATGTAAATAGTGAAAACTTTAACGTAAATATATTAATAATTATGTAATAATAGCAATAACAGAACAAGTAGTAACAATGGCAATGCATACATATATAAACCTTTGTAAATCATAATAAACAAGCATTTCCTCAGTATGGGGAGCATTTTGGCCATTGAAATTCATACTGATGGACAATACTTTGAGCCGAAAACTGGGGCTAGACGTGCAGGATTCATGCATATTCCCAACACTATTATATGGATGTCAAGCTTGCAGAAGTGGACAATAATAATATTACAATATGCCAACATAAGATGGAGCAGATAGTGCTAGGGATATCCCTCATGGATAAAATACCATCTGCTAAATTAAGAAAGATGTCAGAACTAAACGACGTGGCTCAACATGCAAACAGCCTAAAATGGAAATGGGGCGCACATGTAGCAAAGCTACCAAGCAGCAGATGGGGACGTATAACTACCACATGGGATCTACTTATCGGTAAGAGAGGAAGAGGGAGACTGAGAACGAGGTGGGCAGGCTCCTTCAGGAAAGCAGCCTGGACACACTGGACCAGCTTAGCATGGAACCGCAGTACCTGGAAGAGCCTAGGAACAAAGCTGCAGAAAGAAGAGAACAACCGAAGCCAATAGTGAAAGTGATAGTAAACTTATAGTACAAAAACCTAGTATGCTGATCACTTGAACCTTCTAGTTCAATTGTGATAAACTTGTAAAATAAGAAACATTACAGACTTAACAAACTCATGTGGACAATAGCTAATATAGACTAGCTCACCATATGAGAAATCAATGAGCCCCCCGCTTGCGGAGACCCTATCCCTGGATGGGACAAAAGTGGCTCAATAAAAAAAAATCATGTAAGTAAAAATATAAATTCACTAGTAGCGAATATAACATGAAAAACACTAGCAATATCATGAAGGAAATGGGAATGTTTATAACAGTAATGACAATAAGATTATGAATAATAGATTGAAAATGTTTACAATAGAATCAGACACATTAATATCCATATTGTAATGTTATGAATCTAAAATAAAATTAATATATTATTTCTGATAACATTAAACGCTTTCTTATGAAATACTCCTAGAAGTTGACGTCTAATCTTCACAAAAGGGCAGTGGTTAAGGTGAAAATTGATGTGTTCGGTGAAATAGTTTGTATAAATAAGATGGAGACGATATATAGATGATTTTGAAATATTGTATGACAATGTATATTTCTTCGGTCTTGAAGACAGCATATCGGATAAGAGTGATCGAACAAAGCATATTCCAGATGTAACGTACGTACATATTATGAACACAATGTAGTTTTTAATTAGGTTAGAGCATAACCCTAATTTGCTTGAAGTTGTGCTATAGCACCAAAGTGGTGTAATCGTTTAGTAGACATTGTTTCAGACATTGTATTTGTTGATTCTCACTTCCATTTAAATAATTATTGAAGGTGATTATGATTTTTGGATTCTATAGCCCCCTGTATACATTACTGTTTGTGATATTAGTTTACAGGTAAAGTTTACCTTATTTTTTCTAATATTGATATAGGTAGACATGTTACGTCTTAATCCTCTTAGTCATGACTTCGAAGAAACTTTTAGGAACATCTTAGATGAATTTAAGTGTGACAGTAATGGAGAGTTCAGTGCTAATGAGGAAGTGAAATCTAATGTCGCTAATGAGTAAAGTGCCTCAGAATAAAGTGATAATGAGTGCGTCATTCGTGCAAATGTAATAATGGGTAAGAATGGACACCAAAGGACCACCTACAATCCATGCTCTTTCATTTCTACTTTCTAGCAAGAAGGAAGGTTCGTCCAGGTGTCATATTTGCCCAATAAAGCAAAAAGTGTTATTCTCTTGTCCACAGTGCCCCATATCGCTTGTGCTGCCTCTGTAGCAAAAACGGCGTTAAACATTATTCTTTCATTACAGTGCCCCATGGAAGTAAATGAAGTGACAAATAAAACGGAGGTGATTCACTTTTACAATGGAATCAAGGGAGAATCCCACATTTGATCAATGGTTCATACCTATTCTGTTTCTCGAAAAACTCGAAAATGACCTCTATGAAAATATTTACTCATTCATTGAACGAGAATTATTATATTGATTGCAGTCTCTATTAATGCAATTAAGACAGATACTTCGTTTTTAGGTAAAAATATATTAGTAAAATCACCTGGAAAGCAATCAACCACAGATACAATTTAAATTATATATTCATTAAGAGATGAACCAGTTGAAACCATTTTTTATTCCATAACATCTTACAGAGGTTCATGGATAAATAAGAAACACGGTCAAAGATAAAACCAAATACTGAAAATCTATGACACACCATAGGTTTCATTTTCCTTTCTATAAGCATAAAATACTATGTAGCACCCCTCCTCCGTTAATGTCAATGCATGTATTTAAGTTAGGTAACGAAATAAAAAATGCGTCCCAAGTGTGGCGTTGGAAGGTAACTTTATTTATGAGAGAAGAATTGTACAACACATGCATTGTCGGTCCTGGTGGTGTAGTGGTTACCATACTTGCCTTCCAAACCCAAGATCACGGGTTCGATCCCGGCCAGGACCGATGCACTTTTTCGGGCGTAAAAATCCTAAGTATGGTTTCCTTCGGAAGGGAAGTAAAGCCATGGGTCCCGTGTCGTACATTTACGGCACGATAAAGATCCTCAAGTCTGAAAAAAGAGGCATCTGAGCAAAATTTGTCGGCAGTTTCACGCCCAGATTTAAAATGGGACGCTGATGACCTCAGATGTTAAAGAGCGTACGTAAATAAAACAAATAAAAAAAAAACACACGCATTTATTGTAATCAAAGAAACAAGCAGACGTACAACGCACCAAAAGTGCATTCAATATTACCTTTAGGATTTACAATAAATAAATATAAAACGTTAATATTAACATGTATTCGCTTTCAATGTACAATTTGAAGAAATGTGATGGCTAAGAACAATAAGAAAACCTGTAAAACATTAATATTGTCACTGTCCCTTTATGAAAATTAGATAACTACCTCAACTCAAACTTATTATATATTTAACTAACGCTCGCTTATAATATTATCACCCTACATTCTATAAAAATATGATATATTAAGGTATGGGCAAGTAACTAGAAAGTGATGGAGATGTGACAACGTGAAAACCTCCACAGGTGGCCGAGGTCGTTAAGGCGTGGACTCGTGAGCGGGAGGTCTAGGGTTCGAATCCCGCCAGGACCGTCCCTGACTGAGATTTTTTCCAGGTTTTCCTCAGTACTCATAACTGGCAATTGCGGGAGAGGTACCCCAAACTTAGGCCTGGAACGTTTCCTTCCTTTAAAAAAAACATCCTTTCCCAATGCATCTTTTCATGTATCACCGGCGTTTATCGCCTGTGGTGCCTCAGTAGTAAAAACGGGCGTTAAACACCGTTCAAAAAAAAAAAACGTGAAAACACATATTTATCGGCAAATCGATTAACATGTTTATTACATTGTAATATATGATCTTGCTGGTTTACCTTACGAATCCGGAATGGCATCCTCGGCATCTTCGGGCAAAAGAGCCCTAATATTACGTCCTAACACTACCATTGCTTTTTCTCGATTCCTTGCAAACCAAGGCAACATACATAACGCGTAGACTAATCGCTGTCTATCTTCTTAACCCCCCCCCTTATTACTGTTACTTTAACAGACTCAGTTAGTCTTTTAAAACAAATTGTTCCACCATTGTACCTAACAATGACTTTATAATACACTAAGTCTCATATTAGTACCATCTTTATAATCGCCACAATATTTCCACGTATTGACTTAAACCTCTTTTTTAATTTTTTTAATAGTGTTTAACGCCCGTTTTTATTACTGAGGCACCACAAGCGGTGGGCACTGATGATACATGAGATGAAATGATCTGTTGGGAAAGGATTTCTTCTTATTTTTTTTTTTTTTAAGGAAGCAAAAGTTCCAGGCCTACGTTTAGGGTACCTCCCCGGCATTTTCCATTTATGAGGACTGAGGAAAACCTGGAAAAAACCTCAATAAAGGAGGACAGTCCTGGAGAAATTCGAACCCAGACTTCCTGCTTAGAGTCCGCGCCTTAACGATCTCGGCCACCCGTGGCGGTATGGCTAACTTCTATTAAGAAAATAACCTAACTGGTAATAGAACCCTGACCCGCCGCAAACGCTACAGCTAGGTTACGGTGGTGATTAAACGGAAATATTTGTATATTCAGCTGTTTCGTGTCTCACTATGTTACCAAAATTTTCACTTTATGAACTTGCATTAATGGTATATATCCTCAAACTTATGGAAATGCTTTGGAACCTAATCCAATATTTGAATTTGGTTCCATGTTTTGTATTGTCAACGGTACTCCCTCTTGCGTTCTGAAGCTGTATTTCTGATATTCTTATCCTGTAACCTATAATTATTATCTAATTCAGGTATACTGTAACTAGTGTAGATATTCTCTTATGAACATTGTTTGAATTGATGTCTCTTTTCTAATATCCATTAATTCAAACCAAATCTTTTTATTATTAATCTTATTAAGAGCAGTAATAATATTCTTCTTGTCCACAGTCATCTTTGTTTGCCCCTACCCACTTTTTATAAACTCTTACATTTGGACACGATTTTAGTTCTGACAGTTTTGGAACACACTGGTATAATCAAACAATTAAATTAAAACGTACCTTAAATGAATCTCCAAGTATCATTAGGGCATAAAGGAAAAAGATAAATGAGAAGTGCTACTGCACACATGAGTACTTCACACTTTTTCAATGTGACTTGTCTCCCTCAGCTCAGAGGTTAGAGTCTGATAAAGCGCGCAGAGAGGGTGAATGATGAGATCAAAAGCGCTTGGCTGGCTGCGCCGAGATAAGTAGAACATAGGAACACAAAGAACGGTGGCGCGAAGTCTTGAACATGTGTGCAGCTGTAACCATTCCGTAATAGACACCTTTGACGGAAACTGCAGCAGTCAGCATCAAGATGACCTTACATTCCAAGTTCCCTCATAAACACATGCAACTCTGCTACTTCGCCCGCCACTCAGGTAGGCTTCAGAAAAGTGCCACCTTCTTACCTCCCATTAATCACATTATTGCAAGTAGTAATAATGTACTTGCAAATTTGCTATTAACTTTTTGTGGCTAATCAAGTAAAAGAAATGAAGGACGATTTATTTATTTTATTAAAATATATTTAGGTATTTATTAAATAATAATGCTTTCATTTTTTAATTTTTTAATAAAATACAGGAATCCTAAGACCTATTTTACAAATTTGGAAACAAGGAACAACAATAAAAGCCTAGCATTTGAAGCAGTTTAGTCCATGCCCCAAGTTATAGCAGCTTTATCGGTGGTGACCAATCGGTCGCCAATTATGGAGGGATTTTGTTGCTGATCGCCATACTTTGTAGCGGCGTAATGATAATTAACTATTGATCGTCTTGGTGTTGTTGCTGACACTTTATGACAATAGTATCTCAGGGTTTCGTTCCACTATTTTGTGACTCGTGCTCAACAGGACTGGGAGAGGATTCTTTCCCATTCTCTGGTGTTCTGTGTATAGTAGAACTTAACTACGCACAGTACAAATTTAGCTGACGAGACTTCCAGGAAGACGAACTGAGAACTGCGTCCGAAGTAGAACTTATTGTAGAGCTTATTCTGTGTAATGTGAAATGAGTTAATCTGCTTACCTGAACTGAGTAAGTGATATGCCCTCTCCTATCTGAACTGAGTGCTCCAGAGGAGCAAACGTTTCCGAATCAAAAACTGAATGTTGGCTTCACCACGCTAAAGGCGGTCACACAAGCACGCGCAAGTCTCGCGCCTTGCTTTAAAAATTCAAAATGTACATCTACTATTTGCTGACTCAAATTCACCGGCCAATGCATGCCACTCGCTACTATTTGAAATTTAAAAACATTGGTTTGCGAGTTCATTCCCTTAATATATTCGAAAGTCTGGACTTTATTAACCATTGCCATGGGAAGGTCTTTTAAGCAATTGCATACATTTGTCCCTTTCCTTTGTATTACGGTTTATTGCCTCCTTGGCTCTGCTCTGTTTCGACTGGGCTACCGTAGACATTTACACCAGAGAATTTTCCCTTTTGAATAAAAACAATTAATAACCAACACATGCGCGCGCGCACATACACACACACACACATTTCAGTGGGATTGGGCAGTAGGAACTGTTTCACACCCGATAACTAATAACGCCTATATGAACTCTGCCTCACTACCGAGCGCTCCTGTGTAACTAGGTTTCAGTACTGGAGATCATGAGTTGAAATCTCCTTACAGGAAAAAAATTGCTATTTATTTATACCCATACAATTTCGAATATTTACTAATCGTGGTTTTCTATATCAGAGCTCCGATAAGTGGAACCCTGCTGAAGTCTAACTTTGTGCTTGCAGGATTCTCGCGTCAGTGCACAATAATGTATTCTAACCAAATATGTCTGAATACTTTATGCCATAGTAATAAATTAAATTAAATTAAATTAAATTAAATTTTAGTTCTCTGATTACTTACAAAACTGGGTTAATTTGACTATATTAGGCATGCTTAATAGCTGCTTTATAAAATCCAAACATTTGCGTTTTTCGGTGTATAGTATTTCTTTTGAAAAGGAGCAAATCATACCCGAACGAGAGAAATTTCACTTTAAATATCTCAAGGAAATAGACGTTATAGCAGCATAAGATATACAAAGACCAAGGCACAGAGCCTATTTCATATTAATTAATATAGCTCTATAGCTCTAATAAACAAAATAATTTATATAGTACTGCCGACTATGACTCACATCTTCACGCTCCACTCATGGCGTCATCTATCTCGAGTTATAGAAACACACTATCCAAAGCACTTGAACGCATCATACAGAAACAACTGACAAACGACCTTAATGAGCTTTTATCATTTGGGTTCCGGCCACGTCAAAGCACAAGCACAGCATTACTTGACATATGCGAAGATAAATGTGATGTGTGCGATGAACGAGGACTAACACACCACTTATCTTGCATTGATATTACTGAAGCTTTTGATTCCGTAGACGCAGACTTACTTCTTACCATATTTGAGGTGTGAATTATGTCTGACAGGGTCGTCTGGTGGTTCAATTCCTATCTTCGTGAGCGGTCATAATGTGTTGTTTCTGGAAATCTCTCTTCCTCGTGGAGGTTTGTGAAGGTAGAAGTTTGTCACAGTATGTTCTGGGTCTGTTACAGTTTTCACTGTATATCAATGACATTTCCGGTGCTAGCTATGCATAAATAAAATCATTTGTGACGCAATAACGAACGTCAACCAGAATCTTTACTTAGTTAATTCATAGACGCATAATTTGGGCTTTGCCCTTAAACCCTTAATACCGCGGTAGTTGCAAAGCGATACCAAAAATTGCAATGTTCCATAAATAAAGGAAAATTCTTCCCATTAAAATACATAATACTGAAATTTCCTTCACTGATTCTGCGAAACATCTTGCAGCCATTATAGGCAGTACTCCCCTGTTGGAAAAAGCGTGTAACTGAAATCTGCAGGAACGTAAGCTTTCTAATCCACACTTTTTAAAGTTTAAATGTACCTGTACCCAGAACCTTAAAAAGTATGTGGTGGAAATCCTGGCGATACCTTACTTCGACTACAACAATTTCTACTAACAGTATTGGACACATACACTTATCACACATTATTGCTTACATTGGGTGCCATTGACCCTGTTACATTTATTATATTTGTTTTTTGTTTTGTTTTTTTTTTTTTTTTTGATTAGCGATCGTTTCTGACAGCACTTTCATAATTATCCATTAAAGAAACAGTGGACTTTTTTAAGAATTCACAAAAATGTCTCGTTTATGTTGAGCACACATCATTTTCGGACATTTCACGCAATATGATTTTGACTTTCGATCCTCAGATCTTGGGCAACAAAATACCTTGTTTAGGTTTTGCATTCGGAATGCGGCATTCTTCTTCTTCGTCTTCAAGTATATCTGCCACTCTCTTCATTGTAGTTCTTAGTTCACGAGATATATTTTTGTTCAGAAGTCTCTGCCCCATATGTGGTTTACTGAGTACATAGCCAAGTTCTTCTTACAATGCGGTATATCTTGTTGCTCATCTATAATAAAACCATGGAATTAACCCCAGCGTGATCTAAGATTCCATAGTTCTTCTATGGAATCTTAGATCACGCTGGGGTTAATTCCATGGTAAACGATTGTGATCTTCGATACTCAGCGCAACAGCTATATTGGGTATAGCTTAAGTTAAAGTCGTTGACATAAAATACGTCAGACAGACTTGTCTCCATTTTGAGGCTCCTGATAAATCCTTCTCGCGCACGCCCAACGGTCTCAGTCGACACTCTTGCCCGGCTTGTTTGTTGTCTACTACCTAAGCAGCCAGTCACTTCAAACTTTTTATACATGCACGAATTGCTTTTTTGTAGGCTACTCTTTTTAATGTTTCGTAACGAATCATTGTACCGTGGACTCAGATTTAGTGAACTGTAGCTCGCAGAAAGCTTTATGTGACCAGTGAATGCCATGTTTTGGCTCTAACTGCCCTCCACCGGTAAAAGTACAGCAGTACCATGACATATATTACGAAATCAAACTTGGAAAGATACCTTTTCCTTAGTCTCCATAGCTCATAGCAAAAATCACCCCCTTCCACCATGGTCATACTCGTGAGGTTCTTACAGAACTCACCAGACACTAGAAAAGAAAATTTCCTTAACCCAAGACATAAGGCACCATCCCACCTCGTCTGACGCTTCCAATCCTCAAACTGGTATTACTGAATGAAATGAAAAGAGGCGGAGGTCCGAAAATTCGTAAAATGTAAATATATCGCAGCGTTCGCCTAACAGATCAGGGGACACCATGAAAAAAACAAGGTCGATAGCCGGTCTCAAGGGAATTGAACTCGGAATCTACCGAATGCAAGTCTCAAGTATCACCAATTGATTCACCCACATGGTTAAGTGTGCACTTTGACTAGTAAATGTTGATTACCTCAATGCTTAAATAGTACAATGCCTTTCTTATTAATAGGCGGAGTGGATGTACACCATTCATTACTAGAAGGGCTAGTGTTTCACTCTTTGTAGTCATGTTGGTAATTAAAGAAGGGGAACGTCAACATTTAGAATGGAACATCAATAAATGGGAGTTCCAGCTGTGCGCCCTCAGTGTATTCCTACGCTGGTCGATTCAGCTGACCCTGTGTTGACCTGCTGTTTCTCGCAGTCGAAAAATAAATATATGTTTGAGGCGCACTTGTGAAAGACATTAGAATCTAGCGATGCACTTATTAAACTTCTCACAATCGATTTATTTATATAATTTTTTTTTTGCATTCTTTAACATTGTTTCAAAATATAAACAACACGGTTACATTTTTATTTTAAAAAGTACTTCATAATGATTTGGTTGAAAGAAATGATTTTTTTTTTAATTTTAAAATTACCTTGCAAGGTATTAGTAAATTGATTGTTAATGTGAGTTTTGCGTTGATACTTAAAAATTGAAGTTTATATCAGATATAACCATGGACAACGCGATATGTATACAATCCTCAAGACTTAGAGAACTATTTTTGTTTAGTTTATATTGTAAAACAACTACTAAGAATACTTGGTCCCACGTTTTGTAAGTTAAGAAGATCGACACTAGGTGTGTAGCTTTCTTTATGAAGTTATCAATATGTATGCAAATCACTTGGTTCTAAAAGAAAAGCAAAACCCTCAATCTTCGCAAACATGCGGTTGCAGAGATTAATGTTTATTAGCTATGAAAACTGTTTCCTCTGTACTGACAAGTGGTTGAGAGAGAAGTGTTCTAACTCTATCAGGTTGTCAAACTTTGCCAGGAGGCAAAGAAATGGAGATGCTGCCATGTCCCCTTTATGAGCTACACATCTTCAAAAACTCATAATTCTCTTATAACTTTTTATTTTGTTCGTTACAGAAAAGGCTGTTTTTTTCTCCCTGCGTTGAAACATAAAGCATTTAACTCATAAAATTATGTGCCAGATTGAAATATTTCAAGCATCAAAGAACTTCATAAAAGAGTATCGAGATTTTCTCCCTTAAATAAGCTTTAAGTTCTTGAGCTGAGAATTTCACAGCACGATTTCCAAACAATTATCGCATGTCTGTGTCCAAAATTAATGAGGCGTGAACTGCACCATTTGCCAAAGATAATGGTAGGTATGCCAATATTTCAGCACAGCGGTCTTTCTGTGAATATTCGTTGATATGGGAGATAACAAAAGGGTAGGTACACCCAGTGGTGTTGAGTCTCGGTCTATCTAATAACCGTGTGGTATTCCAACTCGATTTCATGGCTGGTTAGTGATTATTGCTCTACTGTAGAAATGTCCAACTTGATTCGAACTCAGATTTACAGTTATTTTCTTTTTATTTGAATACTTGCAATACGCTTGACAAATTAAAAAAACTCTTCCAAATATGTCTCACATTTCCGTAAATAAAGGTACAATGTGATAGGTACTTTTAGGAGGTAGAAAATATAGATTTAATACTGTTATTGCATATTCATATATAAACTCTACAAGAGTGTTAATCTTAGGACGAAAAAGGTGTTGAGGTTTCAGTCTAAGTACATAAAAACGGACAACTACTATTATTAATATGTTACACCATATTCATCTGTTAAATTAAAATTCCATTCAGATTTCAGCATGTTTATCTAAATAAATAGACAAATACAAATATTGGTCGGATTTTCTCAAATTACCTTGTGTTTTCCTTATCAGTTTTATTTACAAAATCTATTTCTAATTATATCGCTTTCAGAAACACATCACAATGTACATATTAATTTTCAAGTATAACATTCTCAAATTCCAATAGATTGACAAATTTGCTGCAACGAAAGCATTTCTGAATGGATGAACAACTAACTAAATCATATCGTGGATTAAGATATTACTAGATCTGGAATCGAAGTAGCAAAGAACGCTCAAAATGTATGTGAAATTTTAGTAATTGGTTTTTTGTCGATCATCTTCTTCTCTTCTCATTTGGCGCTACAGCCTGAGGGGAGCCTTGACCTGCCTTGGCGACCTCTGCATCCTCTACCTCTGTCTCACGACTTCATTGATAAAGGGCCGTATTGAAGAGGAGGCATGGGATCAGCATGCCGTGTTGCTTTCGTTATTGAAGAACGCCACCTCTCCACCAGGCAGCTTCCCAATTGTCCTCAAGAGGTTCGGTGGACCCTTTACAAACCTCCCTAACTTAGAAAAATTCTTAAGTAGGTACCGGGCCACCAGCCAGCAGTCATCAACGCTAACCACTAGACCCAAGAAGTGATCTTCCGTCGTTCATAAATCAACCAAAATGTTCAATTTTCAAATCCTTTTCCACAGCCAATAACTAATACTTTGGAAGTAGAAACCCGTTTATTGTAAATGGTTTCATACCTCCCTTGATAATTCTAATGCAGTTTCTCTATAAAATTCTACAAAAGCTCTAGATCATATCCAATTTAGATCATACTACTGATGACAATAATCAATACTATCATAAAGATAAGTTTAATAATTTGCAAAGTCTATGAAAGTTTTACTTAGTCTTAGCCATATGCCGAATCAGATCTGCTCTTTCTCGTTCAGTTTTCTTAAAGACTTAACTTTGAACAGGTCTAACCCTGATTGAAAAATAATTATGTGTGACGCCATTCGTATCAAACCTAGAACTGGATAAAAATTGCTGATGAATGGCTCAATGAAATATAAAATTTGAAAAATCTTCACCATTCTAATACAAAGCTAAGAATTCTTGAAAGAACTCACCCAATCGTTGGTGCTCCATGTGGGAATTGGCATGAATTTCCATGTAGAGCACTTTATCTTGTTAATATACTTCCCGAGTCCTTTGAAAATATCGAGAAACTTCATTTCTTGCTTTCAACTAAAAACATGACCATCAACTTTTCAGCACTCAAAAACACTCGGTCAACCAGAAACTGAACTTGTAGCTGAGATCTTTAATTCACACACTTGCGCAGAAAATAAGATACTTTGCTCAATTTCTTTATAAATTACTCACTTGCCTGTTGATTGATGTTACTGTTGCGTTTCATGACTATAATACAAGATAGTTACAAATCTATTAAGACTTTTTGATTATGTTCTGCAATAGCAACAATTTTCTCGAATTATAGAGGGTGCCAAAAATGTATACAGACACCAAGCAAAGAAAAAACTGAGTTAACATAACGAAACTGAATTCACACAAACAGAAAATGATGAGCACTAATCATCTTAGACTTTTACAGTTACAACAGTTGTTCAAAATGCCTACAATAGGCGTCGATACTTCTGAGTACGTTGAACTACTGATTGAGCAATGTTTGCGAAAGTGTCCTAGCGATTGCAGCACATGCCGTTTCAATTACTTCCCGAAGTGCTGCCAGGGTAGCTGGTTTTCTACGGTGCATAACATCCTTAAGAGTTCCCATAGGTAGAAGTCCAACGGAGTTAGATCCGAAGAACGCGGTGGAAACTCAATCGGACCTCTTCGTCCTATCCAGTACCTTGGAAGATTGTCATCAAGGTACGCACGTACATCTCGGTAGTAATGTGGTGGTGCACCATCCTGTTGGAAGCAAACTTCCTCATTTCCATTGAATGGCGGGTAAGACGGAATTGTTACTCTCTTTGGCGGTTTTTTTCTGTATACACGTCTCCATTGGCTCTGAACTTCAACAACATTCTCGGTTTTCCAATACCACTTCAAAATTGGTTTCCGCTGTTCAAGCGATAATATTGACTCCATTTAATTGTGCAACGCTAACATACGCATTGTGAGTCACATCCGTTTACAGAGCGTCATACGATAATCTTGGCTTCATTTGTTCATTGTTCATTTACCTGCCACATAGCAACACTATCATAATGTCTGTAAGTCACACCTGTTTACAGAATATCATACTACACTTTACTGTAGTTTTTTGGTTCAAATTTGGAATATGTTAAATAGATATCTACTGTGAAAGTGTGTACATATTTTTTGACACCCTCGGTGTAACAAAAAGTAACCTAGTTGTCATTCTTGAAGAAAAAGGTTTATGGTTATTTTGTGGCACTCGTATTCACAAGAATTTTGTTCAAAGAACCCAAATTTCACTGATAGTTCATGAAAAGACATTCCCTGTTTATTGTTATGCTTGTTAGTTGAGGGCTCACTGTTGCACACTTCAGGAATTACATTTAAGAATATAATCGAATCATGATAAATGTTGTTAGCTATATATCCTAGGGCTACTTGGAGGTTTCGAGTCATCTCTTAGGCACAAAATATCTGTAACGACATAATCGTTATAGTAAAGAG
The DNA here is from genome assembly GCA_030762175.1 of Metallyticus violacea. NCBI lineage: Eukaryota > Metazoa > Arthropoda > Insecta > Mantodea > Metallyticidae > Metallyticus > Metallyticus violacea. Next base: position 102,964,562 of record CM060845.1, on the reverse strand, counting down.
AACTCAATACACACTCAGATGGGGAGGTTCACGGTTATGCCGGACAAAAGGCTCAGATGGAAGAGCTTTTGGAGTTTCGTGATTCCAGTTGTGGAGTAATCCCGAAAATGTGCTTTCTCTCTTTGATCCCAAAGCTTAGTCTATCAAGAGCCGGGCAACTAACGCGATTTTGATCTTGAAAAGCGGCGATTTAGAGCGCTGTAGGAACTCCCGCATTATAATAACGCAGTGCATTACAGAGGCGTCACAAAGCAGGATGGCAAACAAAGAGGAAGAAGAGAGCTCTCACATCAATTCCCACTAATTTTTATTACCATATGAGAAGAACCCTTACTTAGACAACTTAGGTGTGGCGAAGTGTTTAATTTGCCACAAAACACTCACATTGGTCAAAAGTTTTAACATTCAGTGACTGTATGATTTACAACATGCTCCTGAATACGGCAAATAAGCTGGTAGGGAACGCAGCTTAAAAAATTGATTTTTTAAGGGAAGAGTTAATTCTTATATTGCAAAAAGTCCATCACGCAGGAGATGCATAAACTTGGCGAATTCCTCACCTAATACAGTAACTTTAAAGCAGAATATAACATTCAAATTATGGCCTTATTAATTAATGAAATTGCACTACCGTGTGGTATTAGGGGAACAAAACTACAATTCTAGCAATCAATAAGTATCACCAAAGAGAAACCATATTTTTAGAATAATTATTATTATTGTTGAAATTAAACCACAAAAATTAATGGATACAATTAAATGAAATATATGACTACTGATAGACAAAACTATACTGTGTCAGTATTTTAAACATTTTATATAGACCATGTTTATGAACTGAGCCCTGTTATCTACTTTGCATTCATAAAATAGAGAAATATCATATAGTTTCGAGTTACATTCTATATTTAATAAGATGATGTTCATGTGTTTTAACAAAACAAACACATGTTACTATGAATAAACAATTACATTGTACTAAGCAAATATACGCCATAAACAATATACAATTGAAAGTTTCATAGATTTTCATTAGCTTTGAAATTTAATTTAAATGTTATTGTATTACAAACGTGTAACGAAAATGTTTTCTGAAGGTCATTACAGAGTTCTTTTATATGAAAATATAATTCTCACACACATATCAGATTAATATTTCATAGCGCTATCTTCATGATGATGCTTTTGTTAAATATAAAACATATGCATCATTATGAATACGGTTTATATCCTGAATTAATTTGTTCTTTAATTTTGAAACAATAAGAGAAAATTAAACTTAAGAACACTTTTTAAATTTCGTTATAAAGTATATATCTATTCCTAAAGGTGCAATTACCCTCATTTTCAGAAACATATTTTTCTTATTATATTTAAAGTGTATGTACGAATTTTGTCGTGAAGAAACAAATATTGCTGCCACTAGAGCGATTTTTATATTTTGGATTTCAGGAAAGCCCCTACTCCTAATGACCCGATTTCCCTGATTTTCAGAAACTGTTTTTATTATTTGATTTAAATTCTATTTACCGATTTTTGTTATGAAAAAGCAAGTATTGGTGCTGCTAGAGCGATTTTTAAATTTTTGGTTAAGGGTAAACCCCCCACTCCAAATAGTCCGATTTCACTGATTTTCAGGAACTATTTTTTATTATTTTATTTCATTGGCATATACTGAATACTCTTGAATATAACTTTAAATTTCATTTGCTAGAGTCTCTTTTAATAACTCGATTGCTCTGTTTTTTTTTTTTTTTTTTTTTTTTTGGAAGCCACTTTTATCAATTTATTTAAAGAAATTTACTCAGCATCGTTGAGGGGGAAAAAATGCGGTTTTTCTTAAAATTTTCGCTTTAGATTAACCCCCCCCCCCCCCTCCAATGGTCCAAATTTTCTGGTTAACAAACTTGACTAATAGTTTGTTATAGCTATAGCATTCCTTAAGAATTCGCTGAAAATAAGATAGTAGATTTTAAAATTCAAATTATATTACACTATATCTTAGTATATGGTACCTATTTATTATATATTACTCATTGCAGTTAAACAGGATGAAGCTCATGCCCTGAATTAAATTTCATATAAAATTGAAATTAGTGAATACAAATGCATAATTACAATTACTGTGTTCACAGCAAGTTCGAGAAGCGAAAGTCGTGAACCTGTCCCGTAGAGAGGTGGTAATTGAAATGCAGGTTTTAATTTTGAAGCAGTGTGGAATGTGTATTAATGATATAAGTACAGATGTTTCTCAGTTTATATATCTGTTGGGGCTATTAATAAAAAAACTTATAATTACAGAATAATTCTCGCACATTTTGCCCATACTGGACACCACAAAAAGACACATGTTTAATGCTCTGTAAAGAAATTTAGCCTTACTTGGGTGAGATTAATCTTTATGACAACCAACAAGTTGCACAATTGTTAGTAAAGCAGTTGTTTTTATTGGTGTGTTCTGATTGAATGCACTCTCTATTAATTGCATTATTCACTAACAAAGTATAATTTAGAAACTTAACAATGTAATGGTGTAGTAGTAAAAAAGGTAATCATATTGCAGTACGAAGGCCCCATCAACGCCTGTTTAAATCGTATTAAAGGAGTTTTACTGAATACAGATACTAAAAAGTGAGTTTGTAATTTGACAATGTTAAAGGATCTCTCAGTTCTTTTATATACATTAACAATTTATTTCCAAGGCAAAAAGATGTGTGTGTGATAAAATGGTCGCTTTTAAAGACAAAATATAAATAGAGAAATACAATTTATAAATAAAAACAGGGTACATTTTCCACTACTTTCATCAGTATCTGGAAATCTACAGGCTTATTGAAATTTTTTTATGAAATGTACACCCTATGACAAAAAATGAGCAACGACTAGAAATCTTAACCGATGAAAATGAGTGAAACTTTCGCCTAAGTTGGGTTACAATATGTGCACGTTTTAATTCCGCCTTCAGTTCATCCACAAACAGAAAATGCGTTTGTTCGGGCCGTGTGCTTTAGTGGTTCATGGAACAAAAGAACTTTTCTAGTAATAAACACTATCTAGATTTTGTGTTTAATATATTGCATGTGTTACTGTATATTTGCACTTTAAGACAATTATACTTAAACACAAAAACGTAAATTAGTCATTTTCGTTTTCAAAATAATTGCTATATTAATAAATATTCTAAAATTAAAAACTAAAAAGAAGATATTAATTACCTTAATGTAGCATGTGCAAGCCCTCAATCTTCCGTTATCACTTGCGCTGGCATGTTCATGCGCGCGCTTCATGTCAAAGATTTTAGATAAATCAGCCTTGAGCTCCGTGTTGTTTTTACTGGTACACTGAGTTACGCTACCCCTGAAAATGCTCACAAAGACAAAGCCATAAGATCACTCCTTACCTTAGTAAACATTACAGATTATTTGTGCCTCAAGTTGGACGATCGTTTAACACAAGAATGTACAATGACGGTCAATTGACTGCTTTTGATTTTCGAACGCTGATATTTTCACTATTTTTGGAAGTATTTTTCTATGGTGTTGTGACATTTAATTCCTTTCAATGACTTTTAACTCACCATTTATTTTTATTCAGGCGCACCATTTTAAAATTCCTTACCCATGTCTCTTACGTGGTTTATTGCTTTGTTGTAACTGACAATAATCATCATTGCACAACAAACATGTTTCAAACTCATTGTAGCGTAACGCGTGAGTCATTGTTTATCAGCTCTTGTATACGGTTCTAAAATTTCGCTTAGCTTTACATTTCCATACCTTTCGTGGACTACTGCCACTCACTCATAGCTGATTATAGGGACGAAGGAACATCGAAGGCTGCTAAAAGTAAAACGTATCAAATAGGTTTATACCAATATCTCTGAGAAGTTTCAAAGTAACAGCTATCTCTATAGATATAACCCATATTTTATAACTGTACTAATAATTTGTTATTGCTTAGCATAGAGCAAACCCATTTCATATAGTAAAATATTTCTCATTTTCGAGAAATCATGGGCTTATTTTTAAATAAAAAAAAGAAAGAGATTTTTTATTAAAAAGCATTTAGCCTGAGATAACATATAAAGATGAACAAAAGAATGAACGAACAAATGTGTAAATGAATCATTGAATTGCCAACAAATTAAATGAATAGGCAAAGGGGACGAAAATGTGTGTCCATTTCTCAGCAGGAGGCCACTTTGCTTGTATCACTCCCTTCCTGTATGTTTCTGCAGCGAGAAATAGTTCTCATTTCCAAGTGTCTTTGAATTACACTCGATCACTTGCTAATAAGCCGCGCTTTGAATGCGAGGCCAGATTACTTTGCAGAAGAAGTCAATATCAACTAGATTAAGGTTATATTCAGACGAGGCGACAGTTTCATTTGCAAACGAGGATAAAATAGTCGTCTACCTTACACGATATCGACGTGGCTCAGGTGTATCGTGTTGAGATTGGAATCACGCGAATCTGAGCTGTTGTGTCGACTTTACGATACCAAAAACATCCTTGAACCCGTCTTGTATCCCTCTGTGAGGAAGAGATGTTCATTGAATTGCTGCAGGATAACCATACTATCCATACATTTCAACAGGCTTCAAACTGGTTCTCGCAGAGGTAAGATATCAAAAGTTGCCTTCTTAATCGCCAAATTTGATTCTGATTGAAAATGCAAGGACAAAAGTGAAAGAAACTCTGAAGTTAAATCGATCTGCATCAGAGCCGAGGGCGAAAGAAGCTTTGAGAGCCAAATGCAGGATATTTAGAAGAAAGTATTCCCTTTTCAAAAGTTAAAATACGTTTTATTTAATTCATGCTACAAATATATAGAAAAGGGAAGTTTATGCAACCAATATTAAGTTAATTTACACTTTTCTTTTAGCTTCTTATTTAAGAATATTTATTAGTGTCATATTTAATGGATAAACAAAAAGATTGTTCTACTTTTTTGTGTGTGAGCATACAATAAATACCTTAACATTCAAATAAGCTAAGCAGTTGCTTTTAGCCTAGTCCATTATCAGCGTATGTCTGTCCTGTAGAACTCGAATTGACTGATGGTGGTAGAATGAGACTAAGGGCTATAAGATTCGCGTGTTAGTGTGATCGAAGGTGGAGCCGAGCAGAACCTATAAAGAATAATGAAACGCCCTTTATTAGAGAAGCATTACTTAACACTGTTAATTTTAAAATGTTTCTACTATTTTCAGTGGTGTTTAATACCCGTTTTATACGAACTACTGAGGCATCACATACGGTTGACACTGATGAGATGAAATGAAAAATTTTCCCGGCATTTGACATTTCTGTTGGATTTGGGAAAACCTAGAAAAGAAAACTCCCACAAAGAGGAAGATCGAAGCAAAAATTGAACCGCAGACCTCTCGCTCACGAATCCATGTCTCCTGTGTTGGATTTTAGTATAATGTTACTAGTATTAGTGAAACATGTATGTATAAATATTTGTAAAAATGGTTAATTGAGAACTTTATTTTCACACCTTAGTGTGAAGTAATCTTTAACAGATATTATAAGACAATTAGAATAGAATCCCATTTTTTCTATTAATTTTCATAACTTTTTCAGGACTATTGGTTAACTCTTTCCAGTACTCTTTACATTCCTGCAGGGAAAGCAGGTGTAACTAACAGTCCGCCACGGTGCAGATGTTCCGCTCCGATCATCACCGACCTTTCAGAGCAAGAGCGTCTCACTCAATCCTGGTCATGGTTTGCATTGGGAAAAAAAAAAAAAAAAAAAAAAAAAAAAAAAAAAAAAAAAAACATTTAGTACTAAAATATACAGTTTGGAGTCTATAGTCAAATTCATGAAATCACTGACAGACTTGTTTTTGCACTCAAAAATATTCCGTGAAGAGTGGAACACTTCCACAAAGTTCATTATTTTGAAAGGGGAACTGTGTGCGCGAAGAGACAGACAGGGAGGCACTTAGACGGGAGTGTTTTTAGTACTACGTGTAACGCAATGGAGCTGAATTCCGTATTCCCATCATAAGTGCATCCTAGCATTCTCTTTGTGCGTCTGTAGCACTAACCTGTTCCGGGAAATGCGTCTCGCATTATCCTCTATGATTATAGTGTGCATTGAGTGAGGGCAATCGACCGAAAATGGTACAGTGATCAACTGGAAAACTGAGATCTTTGAATTGGCAATACATGGTCTGGAGTCTACACTACAATTATTTCCTAACATGCCAATCAAAATGCAGCAAATTTCTATTTTCAAAACAATTATTGCACGTTCTATATATGGAGTTGAAAATGTTCTTGTGCCTAGACATTCTCCACAATCTATATTTTTCTTGTTGACAAGTCTCTCCCCTGGAAAGCACAATTTTAAGGTATTATCCTAGAGTAGCTTGGTATATTAAATTGTTTATTTCCTTTCTATGTGACGTGCTAAGTGAAGCTGAACGCATGCGACGTGGCGGTCAAGGCGCCTTCGGGCACGAAGAGTAACAACGCGTCATTAAATGGCAAATTGTCACTTCTGCTTTGTGAGCAGCATGTCAAGCTAAGTGCACATGTAATGGGCAGACATGCAATCTGCCAATCAGGCTCCGCCGCACGTTAACTAGCCGACTCACTAGTACTGAATGTTATGTGTTGGTTCCATGCAATTGGCAGACAGTCTGCTCCGTTGTTAGCTTTGTTTTGATAAGTAAAAGCTATATATCTACTTAGCTGTACGAAAAATGGAGGAAATTGATTGTATATATAATTTTTCATCGTCAATTTCTGCTTATTCTATTACAATTTAATAGATAAAACTAAAAATATAAGAAATGAGCAAGTTAACTACAAAATAGCAACAGAGTCAAAATGATCAATATAAAAACACATAAAATTCTATTTTTTATGATTATGTGCAGTAGCATAACTATTAAAGACTAATTTTCACAAAATTTACACGCGAAAGTCGATAAAACTCCCCTTAAATGAACTACAAGTTGCTATCTACACATATATTATAGGCCTTATCGAATTGTTTCTTCAAGTATGCTGTAACGTTCTGCCGGCCCTTAACTCAAACAACCTCATTGTAGTAATAGAAGAATCATTAGAAAATATGAAGAAATTCACATATTTGAGGGTCAAAACACACAGCTGGGCAAAACATATAGGCAACACAAAACGTAAAGTGCATAATTAAAAATATAGAGGCTTTACAGATTTTGGTAAAAATACCGGAAACACCACTGAGAACAATGGAGATGGTGTAAGAGCGGTTGCGAGGTCAACTATGACGTACGGGGCCGAAATTAGGGGATGGGAAAACACCAAGGAACTAAATCTGGTACAAATGTTCCTAAACGGTTGCTACAAGTAGGGAGGGGTACAGCAAATTGTGGTGTTCTTCAAGAGTTTTGATATCTTTAATGAAAATATACGTTTAAAAATAGGAGCAATTATGTATTGGTTATAATAATACGGAGGAGCCAAGCAATTCTTTGAGAAATTTGCCTGAGGGAGCAAATAAGGACAGAGTGGAATACGGGATGGGCATTAAAAATAAGGAAAGGATTAAATAAAAATTAGACTAGGGTATATGTGATTAAGGGGAGAAGACATTGCACAATAGTTGTAAAATTAGTTAACAGACGTTTGCGAGATAGAGATAGGCTACATAATGAGATTCAATGCGCAGAAAAAGTATCGCTTAACCTGCAGGCTCAAATACATCCGGTGTGGGGAAGGGAGGATTATCTAGATGCATGTGGTAGAGAAGAAAGAAGTAATCTCGCATGGTGTAGAAAGGAATCAAAACAGTTAATGCTCTCGGATAAAGAATTTGCCAACGGTGAGGAGAAAGTGATACCTGGAGGCATATTCTGACAGAATGCAGGGAAACACAGATTTTAAGAAATGAGTATTTACCACCACAATTTTTTTAATTCCAACAGAAGTTTGAAGATCTACCAGGAAGTGTTAGTGCAAGAGAGATGCACAAACAAATCGGGAATATTTCTAGCGAAGACTCAACAAAGAAAGCTAATGACTATGGGAAAGAGAGGGGAGTTGGGTAGGGATGAATAACGGAGGGGGGAGCTCAGGGGTACGGGTTCTATTCATATTTGTATATATGTATATATAATTACTCATAGAAAACATGTGATGCATGTATATCCATGTTTTTGTATGTATGCTTGTATGTATATTTTGATTGTTACAAGGACGATATTAGCATGTACGGCCGTAAGGCCCTTGCGACAGTTATAGTTACTTGTGTGTACTTAAAACTGCTACAATAAAAGTCCATTACCACTACTAAAAAAAAACAGAAGCAGCAGAAGTAAAAGTATTGTAACCACACCACCATAACCAAAATTGCAGCAGTAGTTGTAACTGAAATTGTGTTTTCATCTTATTTATTTATAAAACTTATTCCGGGGTAGTTCGTCCCTTTTAACAGAGTTATTTCGGCTTTTCGGCTAAGACAACGCTTAAGATCTGGGACACGATCGAACCACGCATTCTTTAACGCTAAAAGGACAAAGTGAAATTTCCCGCATTGGAAGGTCCGATGAGGAACAAGTAAATAATCTTCGTTTTCTTACTATTAACACTTTTCTCAAGGTCATTAACACTAGGATCAGGAACAAAATTATTTCTGGTAAACAATTCACAAATTATATATCTGCTGTGTCTGGTCCCACAATCTAATAAATTACCAAACCTATGATAGATATGAATATATTTATACCATTAGTCAACAAAGAATTACTCTGGTACTTATTTAACACAAAATCTGACTCAGTGATCCAGTAAGCCGTTTAGGACGTTGAACGATATATATTTATAAAGTGGTTCAAAAGATATGAATCTTTTCGCTGTGTCGAGTCGAAATCCTCTGGTATCCTCTTTTACATATTATGCACCACTCCCGGGACCGAAGTGGAACTCTCTAGAGAAGCGATAGGATACATCCGATAACTCCAACAATCTCCTGGACCCTCTTCTAAAGTTATGCACTAACAGGAACCATCCTAACCAATCCTTATATTCTCCAAAATTTTCCAAAAGGTTTTCTAATTTCACTGAGTATGACAAATTCAGCACAACCGATTTGTTTTCTTTTTGTTCCAATTTTGTGTTACCAGATTCATCAAAAGAATGTAAAGGTCATCAGTTGATAGTTCGATGATATTTTAAGATAGAGTCGACATGTCAATGCACATTAGTATCAAAATTTCTTCGCTTATATAGCACAAAACAAGCGCTTTTTTCACGACAAGAGTTGGGCTACCCCACGTCGCTCATAGGTTGCAAAACCGGCCGATATACAATATATTGTAAAAGGTCATTTTGACCCAAATCATTGTTGTGGTTTAGTTTTGGGAGGATATTTAAAGTATTTCATGACTTTTCATTAGTATTAGCTATCTTATAGCACATACATTTTCAGGTATGTGCAAATCGCAATATTCAGTTTTTATACTTTTACCTTTAAGGATGGCGGAGTCAATTTGACTCGGATTTATATAACTTGGTTGTAATTATTGTTGCTTCATTTTCTGCATGACATGGCTCTATTTTACTTAGCTAACAATGAGTTACACAGGAAATTATGCTTTGTTAAAGCACATTCATCCTACATGCCTTGTCGCTTTCAGAGCTAACTCAAGTGGTTCCATTTTTATATCATGAGGGGTTCAAAATGAATACACACTATCTCCAAATAATTGTAAGCATATAGTTCACTTGCAAGAAATGTCTCTTTATTGATTTTGCTACGCTAAGTTTGTATTATTTTCACAATTTAATTATGTCTTTTTTTTTTTTTTTTTTTTGAATGGCACGATTGTTCTCCAAAGCGTGCGGGTCAAAATGACATAGGTATACAGAATAGATTAGTCCTTCTAGTGTTAATTCAAGACCATGGAAGAAAAATTGGAGCTTTAAACGGATAAATGAATACGACTTAATTGCTACAATATTTTTATAAATAAAAATAGCAGATGAGCCTGAAATGCTTTGATGATGAAAACGTCAACCGACTATTCCGATACAGCATCAGAATTTGATACTCATACTGCAAATATGCTGAATTCAGTTAATATCAGATGAATTATAATTTCCTGCTCATTACATTTTTTAATAGTGTTTAACGACCGTTTTTACTACTGAGGTACCACAGGCGGTGGACACTGATTATACATGAGATGAAATGATATATTGAGAAGGAAATATATTTTTTTAAGGAAGGAAACGTTTCAGATCTAAGTTGAGGGTATCTTCCAGGCAATTGTCACTTATGAGGACTGAGGAAAACCAGGAAAAAACCTGAGTCAGGGAGGACGGTCCTGATAGAAATCGAACCCCAAACCTCCCGCTCACGAATCCGCGACTTAACCCACTCTTGTTGGTCCCCGCCCATTACATTTCATAGTCCTGGTTGCAGAGTAAATGATAGATTGGTAGGTTTTGTTTTCTAGGAAAGGTTTCTACTCTGGTGCCTGGCGTGGAAGTTGCTTTCCAAAGAGGCTTAAACTCCTTGGAGGGGGGGTCTCCACCGGCTTTGATGTGCTCAATCTGGAAACTTTAGGACCCCACTTGCATACATGCCTGCCACCCCCAGTTCTACCCGCACTTCATATCCTTCATTTTATCATATTCTCCCAGAGGGCGTAGGTACAAAATACACTAAGGGCGAAATGCTGAAAATCCTCTTTTCTCCCAAACTATACCCTATATAGTTGAGAACCATTAATATTTTTCATATTTTCTTTAGAAATATATTGTTCGCAAATTTCAAATTGAAAAATATTCAACTAATTTAACCTTTTTCCTTCATCTCTTAATGTTTTAATAAATTGTCTCTTGTGTTCTTTGATTTATAAGTATGTGTGTATTGTTTTGTCTTGCTGATGGACCTATTTCAATTGGAAAAATAATTTCAATCTATTTAATCACTTTTCTAGACAAATATGGTACAACAAATAAAGGCTGATATTATGCAGTGGATTATTAACGGGAGGTACAGCTTCGAACTCTTGTTATTTCCTGGATTAGCCCCAATAATTGTGTTGTTGTAGTGCAGTTAGCTAACTTTCTTGCAAGGTCGTGTTCTATTTGAGAAAGATATGGTTAATCTCCGCGGGAATCAATTAAATGTGCGTTACGTACATCTTTCGTCGAAAATAACTGCAGGATTTTTTTTTTTTTTTTGAGTAGTGTTTAACGCCCGTTTTTACTACCGAGGCACCACAGGCGGTGGACACTGATGATACATGAAATGAAATGATATATTGGGAAAGGATTTTTTTTTTTTTTTTTTTTTTAAGGAAGGAAGCGTTCCAGGCCTAAGTTTAGGTACCTCCCCGGCATTTGCCAGTTATGAAGACTGAGGAAAACCTGGAAAAAACCCCAGTCAGGGAGGACGGTCCTGGCGGGATTCGAACCGCAGACCTCCCGCTCACGAGTCCATGCCTTAACGACCTCGGCCACCCGTGGCGGTAACTGCAGGATGAATAGTAGCAGTAGTAGTAATGGACATTTTATTGTACGTTTTAGGATACACTCAAATACGACTGTTGCATGGGCCTTACGGCCGTGCATGTTACTGTCGTCCTTAAGCAATCAAACGTGGGTCATACACACACGTACATGGTATACATATATACACACACACATACCTACATACGTACAAATCTACATGCATACATAAAAATATACAAATACATATATTTACGTTTTCTATTAATGCTTTTATAAACGAATATATAAACATGAATGTAACCCTTAATCTTGAACCCCTCTTCCGTTTACTCAAACTCCCTCTCCGTCTTCATTATAACCATTAACCTCCTTTGTCTGTTCCAAATTTTGGGAGTATCTCGCATGCACCAACACTTCCCGGCAGATATTCAAACGTCTATTGGAATTCAGAAATTGCAGGGATAAATGCTCATTTCTCAAAATCTCCTTGTCCCTGCATTCTGCCAGAATATACTTCCAGGTATCGCTTTCTCCGCACAGTGGGCAAATTCTTTCTCCGAGAGCATTAACTGTTTTGTTTCCTTTCCAAGCCCCTAATCTGAACCACGCGAGACCACTTCTTTCTTTTCTGCCACAGATATCTAAATAATGTCCCCTCCTCCACACTGGATGTGTTTGAGCCTGCAGGTTAAGCAATACTTTTTCTGCGCATTGAACTCAGTATTTTGCCTATCTATATCTTGCAAACGTCTGTTAAATTTTTTCCAACTATTTCCTGTAATTTCCTGTGCCCTTAACTAAATATACCCCAATCCAGCTTTGTCCAAGTCTTTCCTTATTTTTGATGCTCATCCCATATCCCTTATTGCTCCCTTAGACAGACTACCCGAAGAGGAGCTTAACCAATAATTAATTCTTATTATTTTTAAATTCACACTTTTGTTAGAAATATCAGAGTCTTTAAGAACCCCGCAATTTGCTCTACCCGTCCGTATTTGTAGCGACCGTTTTAGAAACTGTGTTTGTACCTCATTAAGTTCCTCGAAGTTCTCTCACCCTCTAATTTCGGCCCCAAACTTTTAATAAACTGGCAGGGTAGAACTAAAAGCAGACGAGTATTCGCCATTACCATAAACCGGCGAAATGATCACGTTAAGATTTTTTATATCCCCTTCCCCCAAAGTTACTCTAAGTGTGTAATGGTTTACACATTATTTTATATAAGTAAAAACAATTAAGTGGGATATTTCCTCCTTAGCTTTACAGCTTCGATCCATTTCCAAGGAACCTTGTAAGGCGGATGTTGCAGGTCACTTTCTTCACTCATTCTACATAAAAGGGGGATTGATGTTGTCATGATTCCAAAAAGCTGAAAACAGTTTCTAAATAAGGGGGGCTGTCATAAAGTTCGTATTATCAGGATGAACGAAGATGCATACCGTCAAGAGCCTCATAATGGATTTCGTCCTTCTCACAGGCACCACACGAACGAGCACATTATTCCCTTCGAAGAGTGAGCTGGTGCATACCGCGATGGTCGAACTTGTACTTTTGGCTCTTGTATGACGTCATTGTTGTCCTGGAAACGCTTGCCACGCAATGGAGGTTTCATGTCAGGAAAAGGAAGAAATCAGGTGTTAATGTGAAGGCTAGAATAACATTTATACCCCAAAGTAGCAGCCCCATTATCGCTGTCTGACTTGAAGGATGTGCTCGTGCGTTATCGTGCAGTAAACAAACCATATTGAACAGCTAACTGGATGTTTTTTAATGGTGGTTTCCTGCAATCTCGATAGGAGGTTCTGTTAATATTCTTTGGCCCTTACAGATACAATCTGTCAACAGCTCGCCTTGGGAGTCTCCAAAAACACTCAATGACGTCTTCGCTTTTATTTGGTGATGGTGAATCTGCGTACCTCCCCTGTTTGCTCTGCTGCTCAGGGTCATAATAATACACCGAATGGTAAGAAGGCGCTCAGGATCAGCCTGGCTCATTTAGACTGCCGTTTACTTTAGGCGCTCAGTAAGCGTGGTGTCCACTGGGCGGCGATCTTTTGTCATATGCAAAACGTTGTGAATGATGTTTATCCCTGAACCATGACAAATACCTTGGCAGAAATGCGACGGTCTTCAAGAACTAGGGCCTCTACTTGCGCTGCAATTCCTGCTTCCTCGCTGAGAGATGAACAGCCACTGCTTTGCCCAATCTCCGAGCTCGTTTGTACACATGCAAACATCTGCGCCACTTAACCACAGTATCATACTTTGGAGTGTTGTCTCCATAAACGCAACCAGTTCGTCATTAACTTCCTTGCCAAATCAGGAAGGGAGTAACCGCACGAGCTGCAGCTTTCTCCAGAGAATGTGCCATCTTGGATTTTGAACTCTACTGGCGTTCTGCGTAATAATAGTGCGGTTAAATTTAGTAACAATAACTACAGGGATGTATAATTGCTCTACAATTAAATTGCGAAGTTGTAACCGATAATATGAACTTTTAACCGCCTCTCATATGCCAAGCGTTGAAATGAAAAATTGCTATCATATTTATTTTTATGTCTGTCTGGGATGTTCATTGCTTCTAAGATGTTCCTGTAAATCTTCTGCATTAGGCTCAATCTCACAGACTGATAAAACTTTTCATTTATTAATAACATGTATATTTTTAATTTAGTTTAACTTAATGGTTCGGTGCGATCATGCCAAATGTTGCTTTCTTTGCTGTGGCTTTGCCCTGAAATCCACTTAGAATTATTGATTGCATTACAGTTTATTACAGTTTGAACGTGTTAGCAGGGTTTAATTTTTGGAAAGATAACAGTAATATTAATAGAATCTAAATGTAAATCTAAAGAGGCTTCATTTCTGTGTAATAAGTTAATGCATATTGTCCAACGGAATAAGCTTCTGTAATCTGTGCTCTTAGTTTTATGTAATCTGTCATTTTTACTGTCACTAAAGAATGCATTTATTCAGCTTCAGAATTTCTAATATTGAGACTTTTATATGTCGTTAATTTTAGGATTGCTTGCCATTTTGCTTTCTGAGATTGGTTTGTTCGACCTCTGCAAAGCACCTAACAGTATAAACTAAATTTGGAATTTAGCTGAATTATCTGCGGAATTGATTCATTTGTATCAAGCTTTTAACATTTCCACTGCTGCTACAACACCTTACTCGCCGTAACAAAGGCTACCCAGCTATGACAAAAGCAATTAAGCAATCAGCTTACTGTTGTCTCAACATAGATGTATGACAATATTTATTCTATAGCAGCACTTTCAAAATACGAATTAACTACATGCAGTAGTCCCAAAAAGGTTAATACTAAATGTAATATCGAAAAAGAGATCACTAGGGAAGACAACTCTGTTTAAGTTTTGTCAACAAAACATTATGATGTCAGCATGCCGGTTTTTATCATTAAAGCATACAGCTTGCATCCAAAATTAGGTCACAAACTACTTTGTGTAATTAAAAAAGCAGCTTCCACCAATTCCACCACCAACAAATACGCCATTATCGCCGCCGCCACCAACCGCAACAACAATAATGATAATAAAGATGATAACGCCGCCTTTCTCTTCATTAAACTTACTTTGTGGTTTAATTATTTTACATAATGATACCTTAATCCAAGATTAGTGAAACTCAAAAAATTACAATTTTAGGGTAATGTGTATTTTATTTGTCATATTCAAAATGGATTACTATGAGTAAAACGTGTGGTTTCATTGTGTTTCAACAGTATTAGTGATTTTAATAGAAGTAGTAGTAGTACTAGTAGTACTAGTAGTAGTAGTAGGTATTAGTTATGTACTAGTAGTAATAGTAGTAGTAGTAGTAGTAGTAGTAGTAGTAGTGTAGTACTAGCAGTAGTTATGTACTAGTAGTAGTGTAGTACTAGCAGTAGTTATGTACTAGTAGTAGTGTAGTACTAGCAGTAGTTATGTACTAGTAGTAGTGTAGTACTAGCAGTAGTTATGTACTAGTAGTAGTGTAGTACTAGCAGTAGTTATGTACTAGTAGTAGTGTAGTACTAGCAGTAGTTATGTACTAGTAGTAGTTATATTCCATTTTATCTAGTTATACATATATAGGCACATCGCACGGGTCGCAAGACGTTCATGCTCTTGTAAAATATTTAATTTCTGAAATTAATTCCAACAAAAGAAAACAACAACATTAACAAGAATGCACTCACTCGTACACACACACACACACACACACACACGAAACAGACATACATACAATAATTTTCATATTATTTATGCGCAATGTTTGTAGGAAAGTCTTGTCCTAAAACTAAGTATTTCATTTAAGAAAATGCCCAGGTTTAGCCAGTCTTGTCTGTACAATTAAGAGCCAACTCCCCTACTGGAAATCAAAAACGAATATCAAGGATTCCCTTAGTAGCGGTGGGCGAACAGGGAGAAGTCCAGCACGAAATCCCGTGAATGAAAATATCGGAGGGAAATGTCGTGTGTGGGACGCTGCGCAATCCGATAATGGGCGGCGAGTTCAAGTCTCCCTTGAACGGGGCCATAGCCCGCCAGGCCGGTAGTGACCGGGAGAGCCGTCCTCAGAGCTTGTTCCTTGAAAGTGGAGCACAAAGTGGGTGGTAAACTCCATCTAAGGCTAAATATGACCACGAGACAGATAGCGAACAAGCACCGTGAGGGAAGTTGGGAAGAAAAAAAAAAAAAAAAAAAAAAACTGAAGAGAGGTTTTCATTTTCCGTATGTAAGCAGATTTATTCCTTCGAGTTCAACGTATGAATTATAATTGGTAGGAAATGACAGAAGATGACTGCCTAACTTTCTTTTCAGCCTATTTAAAATATGCAGATGTCATTGATTTTACAACATTCTACATTCTTCCTTAAATTAAAATAAATGAAATTCTAAATTACACAACATGGAGGGCGATGAGTAGAAACGGTTGTTTGCGGTCTATTGCAACAAGTTTAGAAATTCACAGTTGCAGCGGACTTAAGCCTACGAAAGCTGACCTAGCTTCGACAGTGTGATCAAAATATAGCTAGTGTATTTCAATGTTATCTCATGTTTGCCACTTAAAATGGCACCAAAAATAGTGTCCTTCTGTAAATGATGCATCACTCCCCTTATTGATGCAAAATGCCCTAATCAAGAGATTATCACGCAATTTAACAGGGGTTATTTTACTATCCGCAAGAAAAATATCGCATGCTGTTAAAGGACTTATTCCAGAGGGCAACAAACAGGCAAATCCACGACACCTACTAGCCGTTCCACCGAAGTAATTTGGAAGTTAAATACTCATTTACAACTATGATCATTATTGCCAATCTGAATTTGAACCTTCTGGCTGCTTTAAAATAAGGTACCGTCCGCTTTAACCTGCCATTTTTGAGAGATATGTACAATCATTTCATCCCTTACTGTTATACTCCAATTAAATCACTTGATGTATCATTGGTGGATGCTTATGCATTTGGATTGTTGTAAGGGACCCTTGGAAGTATAAGATAAAGAAATGTGGACGATCTTTGTAAAAACTGCCGAAGGAGAGGAATTAAATGGACTGCACTGTACTTCGCACCAATGAAAACTGTGATGCAAAGCGATAGCTTATGTTCGGGACCGCAACATAGAACATCACTACTGGTGGGTATATCGTTAAAGCAGTTTGATTTAGCTGTTAACACCCTTTAAATGAAGAGGGTAAAAAGGGAAAAACACAGAATCCGTCAGGCAGGAGCTCCGTAAACTAAGAGAATTACTCACCTAGTAGAGAAAATTTAAACAAGACTATAAAATCCAAATTAGCCCTTATTTATTAAAGAAATGAAATAATTTATGGAATTACTGAGTGGTATTGGGGGAGCAAAATTAGAATTCTTGCAATCTTTAATCATTACAAAAGAGAAATCACATTTTTATAATAATAATAATAATAATAATAATAATAATAATAATAAATATTGTTGAGAATAAACCACAAAAATTAATGGTATATTATTAATTAAATGAAATATATGACCACTGATAAACATAACTATACTGTGTGGGTATCACAAAAATATTTTCAATGTGACCATGTTTATAAACTGGGCCCTTGATATCATCTTCACATTCACTAAAATAGAGAAAAATAACAGAAAGTTTCTAGTTACATTATGTATTAACAAGATGATTTGTTTCATATGTTTCAATAAAACAAAAAACATGTTACTATTAATGACAGTTGCAATGTACTTAGCAAATACACACAATAAACAATCGAAAGTTTCAGCAATTTTCATTGGCTTTAAATTTTAATTTAAATGTTATTTTAGCAAAAACAGATAACGAAAACGTTTTTAGGAGAATATTACATAACGCTCTTATATACAAATGTAATTCCAAACACATATTACATTAATATTTCACGTGTTATATCCATACGACGATGCTCTTAGAAATATAAAACATACAAAATCATTATAAATACACCTTTTATGTTAATTAGTATGACCTTTTATTTTAGAACAAATTAGAGAAGAAAAAAAACGAAAGAGAATTTTTTTTTAAATTTAGGTTTTTAAATATATTTCTACTCCTAATGGTCCAATTTCCTAATTTTCATAAACTATGTTTTTTATTTTATTTAAATGGTATATACTGAATTTTCTTGTGAAGAAACAAATATTTGTGCAGAGAGTGATTTTTAAATTTTGGTTTCTGGTAAACCCCCACTTCTAATAATCTGATTTCACTTATTATGGGAACTTTTTTCTTGTTTGATTTAAATGCTATATACGAGTTTCCTTTATTTAAATTTGGGGTAAACCTCCCTCCTATTACTCCTATCTCCTTGATTTTCAGAAACTATTTTTCTTATTTTATTTCAATGCCACATACCGAATTTCCTTTAAATTTTTTCAAATTGCGACCGCTAGTATCATTTTTAAATGTAACTTTAACCCCATTCGTTTTTCGGGTAAACACCCACTCCTAATAATCTGATTTCACATATTTTCAGAAACTATTTGTCTTATTTGATATAAATGGTATATGTTGAATTTTATTGTGAAAAAACAAATTTTGGTGCTGCTAGGCGATTTTTAAATGTTGTTTTTCAGGTAAATCCCCATTCCTAATGGGCTGATATTCCTAATTTTCAAAAACTGTTTCCCTTATTTTGCTATATGCTGTTATGCAGTTTTGTTGGGGAAAAAAATATTAAGGCCACAAGGGCGATAAATAACCCCCGCTCGTAAAAGTTCATTTAACTTATTTTTAGAAACTATTTTTATTTTATGTCTATGGCATATATCTCGTTTCGCTTAAAAAATTAAAATTAGGCCGTTAGAGCGATTTTTAAATTTGACTTTTACTTTACTCGTTTTTCAGATATATACCCACACTTAAAGGCCAGATTGCCCTGATTTTTCGGAAACTGCTTTTAACAAATTATTTATAAGAAATATACAGAATTTTGTTGAGAAAAACAAAAATTGCGGCCGCCGCTAGAGGGATTTTTAACTTTTTTAAAATAAAATCGCCTTAGGTTACCCCCCACTATCAATGATCCAATTTTGCTGGACAACACTATTTTTCTTATTTGATTTAAATGGTATATGTAAAGTTTTGTTGTGAATAATTAATATTGGTGCTACTAGAGTAATTTTTAAATTTTGGATTTCATGTTAACCCCCACTCCTAACTGCGTGCTTTCCCAGATTTTCAGAAACTATTTTTCTTGTTTTATTTATTTCAACGATTTTTATATTTCGCACACCCGTTTTTCAGTTAAAACTCAACATTTCATAACTTTCACTGATTTTGAGAGATATTTTTCATATTTGATTTCAATTGCACATATCAGTTTTAGAGTGAAAAAATTGTGGGAATTTTTATTAGAATTAGCACCCGTTTTAACTGCTGAGGTACCATAGGCGGTGGACACTAATGATACATATGATGAAATGGTAAATTGGGAAATTATTTTTTTTAAGGAAGGAAAGATTCCAGGCCAGGGTACCTTCCCGGCATTTGCCATTTATATGGACTGAGGAAAATCTGGAAAAAACCTCAGTCATGGGGGGACGGTCATGGCGGGATTCGAACGCCAGACGTCCCGCTCACAGTCCGCGCCTTAACGACCTCGGTCACCCGTGGAGGTCTTCTTAGAGTTGCTAGAGGATTTTTTAAAATTTGTATTTTAGGTAAACCCTCCTCCCTCCCCTCCAAATAGTCCTATTTCAATGAAATCAGACACTTTGTCTTATTTTATTTCAATGGAATATACCAAGTTTCTTTAAAAATTAAAATATTATTGAAAGTCATTTTCTATTCTAAAACTGTGTATTAGCTGATATTGCCATTCTGCGTTACTGCCTCAATATATATGTTGAAAAATGTATGCGACTTGAACAGTCCTTACTTCTGTGTTAATTATTTCTGTTGTTTGACCGATTTTTATTAGGAGTCGTGCTAACGACCATGTCTTCATAGATAGCTTTCATCATTGCAGGCAAATGATGTCGGTAGCCTTAGTGTTTCATAGTTTACACGATAAACCTTGTTGAAGACTTATATATAGTCTATGAAGAGCATATGGGTTTGTAGAAACTGTCTTAATATAAATATATAGTTTGATCAGCACCTTCCATGTCTGAATCTATTTTGTTAAACATTTAAAAATACATTAGAAACTATTCTTTCTTTGATTAAACATTGGAAATATTTTATAAACTGTTTTCAATAAAATTTTAATAGTTAGAGACTTTACAAGTACATGAATTATTACTTATATTCCACTGGAATTTTTTAGTTATCCAAAAATATTTCAAAAGTTATAAAATTTTAAATTTTATCTTTAATGAAAAATTTTGTTAAATTTCTAAATTCATTAAGTTACTTGATGGTGTTGTCCTATTGTTTTTAAGCATATGAATTTTACTAATGATATTGTGTCCACCCCGTTGTACGCCTGGCATATTTTAGTTATTATTATTATTATTATTATTATTATTATTATTACAATACCATACTTATTTTAGAGATTTTAACCATTCATTTTCGGAGATATTGTCTTTTCTTTCTTATTTAAATGCTTCATTAATTTATAAGCATTTATTTGTGCGCATTAAACATAATATTCTAAATCATTATATACCTATGCACATTCCAGTATCTTATTCCTATTTTATAACTGTGTCTTGAATTTTTACGTAAACAAATGTTTAATTGATCTTGCAACAGAAACTTCTAAATGAGTTAATAAGTTTTAGACATGGTCATCTGACCATATATTTTAAATTTGTTATGCAAATTAAATTTTATAAATTGATATTATAAGATTATTTACTTAATATTCGATTTATTAAGAATTCAAGTCAAGGTGCAGTAATAATTAAGTTGAATAATGGATTACAATAAAATTTATTTATATGAATTGTTAATGAAATATAGATTTGAAGATGGATTTAATTGTATATTTTTGAACATTATTAAAATGGATAAGCTCTATAATATGTACATATCGCCCGTCACTAAATGTATTCAAAATTAAACAAAATTAAAGCGCTTAAAAGTAATTTGTGAAAAAATAATCTGGAACAATTAAAAGTTACTTAAAAGCACAGGTGTAGGCAGGTTAGGGGGCGGGCACAACACCCTTTGTGTCTAGCAACTTCAAATTTAAATGTCTCATAAGATTTGTTTTAAATTACTTTCATTTTACCCCAAGTGCCGTACAAATCTTTAGTCAATTAAAATCTAAAAATTCAAACAAAAATTAACAGCCGATAATATCATAATGCGATAAAAGAGTATATTTTAAATCATTACAAAAAATAAAAATGTTTCATCATATTGTAAAATGTAAACCATTGTAAAATTTCCTGCATGGAAAGTAAAATTGCAAAGAAAAAGCCAAACACTAAGAAAATAACAAATTGCTTTTAACGAAAGCCTTTACATCACATCCTTTTCAAATTCGTCTTTTTTCTGCCCATACTAAGTAAGTACAGTTCTTGAGATGCTCCCCTGTCATTGTTGACCTTAGTTGGGTGTTTGCATTTATTGACAACTCTGCAGTACGTGGTGCATGGCTAAGCAAGAGATGAACAGAATCCTTTTTTGTAAAGTCAAAGAATGTCTTCTCTTTTGCCAGAGGTCTGCTCTTTTAACTGCTGCCGAGCTTCTTTTCCATCCACATGATATATTACTCGTATAGTTCAGACTCGAAGTTGAAGGCTTGTAAGTAATAAAAAACTGGACAGCTGTTTGGCCATCTTCTTATAATCTTTAATGGTCATCTCCAACTTGGCAAGGGAGTGAAGAGCCAAAAGTAGAAAGATAGATGAATGTTCTTAGAAACGATGTTGCAATGAAGACAGTAAAAATTCCAAGTAAGGAAATACTAAGGATATCTTATGCCAATGAATGGTTTTACCGACACCGTTAATTCCATTCCAACTCTCTTTGTAACATTCTTAACATATTTGTATAATTGCTACTTTATATTGCTTCAAGGATTCGTTTGATGTGTTCAGAAAAGGCCCAGGCCTTTGGATTATAGAACATACATCACAAACCCAAATTAGGCAAAAGATTGTCTATTAGAGTATCTGGTTCCTGAGATCAGCCTTTTCTTCTAGTAATAGTCTCTGCAGCCCTTCACTAATGCTCACAAAAGCCTTTGTAGATTGGTGCCATAGCTATCCAAAACTTCCAAACAATTTTCAATGCTTCTGATGTTTTGTTAAGATTATCCTTAAACATTTCTATTATTTACGAATACATTACCTGAGATATTAACACACTGCTTGACCTCGGTCCTGGTGGTGTAGCGGTAATCATACTTGCCTTCTAAACCCAAGATCGCGGGTTCGAACCCGGCTAGGATCGATAGATTTTTTTCGGGAGTAAAAATTCGAAGTATGGCTTCCTTCGGAAGGGAAATAAAGCCTTGGGTCCCGTGTCATACATTACGGCATGATAAAGAACCTCTAGCCTGATTGAAGAGACCTCTGAGCATAATTTGTCGGTCGTTTAACGCCCTGAATAGAATGGACGCTGATGACCTGAGATGTTAAAGAACGTCCGTAAATAAATAAATAAACACTATTTGACCTATACTTTGGGTGCTGACTACTATCTTATGCATGTAGAGGTTTTATCTGCAGCATCATTTATATACTAGCAGTCAGCATTTTGGTGAGCACAGAAGATATTTTATTTCAGTGTGACTTTACCTCAGAGTGACAAGTTATGATCACTTACACCTGTGTGAATGGCATATTCACACTTTTAGAGCCTTATAAATATAATAAAGTACTGCAATGTTACCCTACTAAAAAAAAGTCGGTCCTAGTGGTGTAGTGGCTACCATACTTGCCTCCTAAACGCAAGATCACGGGTTCGATACCGGCCAGGACCAGTGGATTTTTTCGGGCGTAAAAATCCTAAGTGTGGCTTTCTTCAGAAGGGAAGTAAAGTCATGGTCCCGTGTAGTACATTTACGGTGCGAAAAAGAACCTCAGGCCTGAAAAAAGAGGCCTCTGGGCCAAATTTTTCGGCCGTTTCACGCTCTGATTTAGATGGGACGCTGATGACCGGAGATGTTAAAGAGCGTCGGTAAATAAACCAAATCAAAAACCCCAGTACAAATAATTCAGAAAATATGTATTTATCTCCAAAATGTGACAAATTAGCTATTAAAATTTCGTTTTCATATCCAAAATTCTTTCGTAAGGCAACTATGTGTTTGTTTTAACAACATTTACAGGTCCAATAAATTTAGGTGATAAATAATCATATAGGTAAGCATCTATCTGCCTGTTCATACTTTCCACTCTTACCAGATCCACTTCCTTGGAAATTACAAATAGAAAACGGACGTTTTAACGTTGTCTGCATGTGTTATTTGCATCTAGGAAATGCAATATACAGGGTGAATCCAAACTCTACCGATAAACTTTCACAGGTTACCCAGGGATTTTTTGTGAGTGTATTGACGCAAGGAACCCATGGTCTCCGGTGGCTCATTACCGGGTAATTTCATTGTTTTCGTTTTGAAATAACTCAACCCATTTGTATCTGCTTACCCGAATTATAATTGTTTCCAAACAAACTACAACATTTAAATCCTATAGAGCGTTTTTACATTGTCCATTATTTATTTTTAGGGATAGTTGGCCAACATTACAAAAATAACATAAAAAAAACAAATTTCACTGTGTAAAGTGAACGTTCAAATTGTCGACCGCCATGATCACAACAAACTTCTCAACGACGCCTCATGGACTATCGCATACGCTCTAGCATCCCAGGGGATTGAGGCACAGCGTCAGCAGCTGCTACAATCTTAGCAACCAGGTTCATATTAGTTTCGACAGGAGTTACGTACACTAGGTAGGCTCTTTACGTGGCCCCAGAAGAAAAAGTCTATGGTGTCAGATTTGGTGATCGTTAGCTGGCCATGGAACAGGACCACATCGACCAATCCATGCGTGTATTACATGCAGTCATTTAGACAGTCCATGAGACGTCACTGTGAAGTTTGTTGTGATCATGGCGGTCGACATTTTGAACATTTACTTTAAACAGTGAAACAGTGCAATTCAGGGTTTATCATGTCATTTTTTGTAAAAATGTCCTTAAAATAATGGCGGACCGTAATGTAAACAAGTTCTACAGTAATCAAATGTTGTGTTTTGTTTGAAAACAATCATATTCGGAGTAAGCAGATATAAAGGTGGTTGAGGTATTACAAAACAAAAATAATGAAATTACACCCGATAATGAGCAACCGGAGACCATAGGTTTCTTATATCAACACTCAGAAAAGACCCCTGGACAACTTGTGAAATTTTGTCGCTGGAGTTAAGATTTACCCTTGCAGGTGAATGCAGTATTAACCAAAGTTTGTCATTTTATTAAATGGGCTTTTCTTATTATGGTTGTGGTTATTTTTTCCAGTTGCTTAAGTCGGTATTTTAGTGGAACTGACAAACAAACTTTTTATAATAAAAAACAGCAATAAAATGCATTTGTTTTCGGGGGATCTTGGTCCCCCCCCCCTTACAGTTTAACGTCGCCCATAACAATGAAGTTCTAAACAGTCTGTGAATGAAGGTTTTTATGAACCCAGAGCCCACAATGCTTACTTACTTGGCATTCGCCTTTTCAAATAAGGAGGAACTTTGGAAAAAAAACTTAACAAGGCAATTGAGCTTATGGGATTCGAAACAGAGACTACCTAATTCGCAGGCAGGTACGCTAACCACCAGACTACGGAAGCAATATCCAGATTTTCAGCTGACTTTGATGAGGAACACCAAAGTTCTGACCAATAATTCTTCCAATCACAACTCTCAGAATGCCCAACTTCGTGGTTAACAATTAGGTCACCAGAATTTGCTACAGGCCAAATTAAAACCATAATAGGATATTAATTCTTTCTGAATCTAGCCAAGACCAGAATATTTCGAGCTCTGGAAACTGTAATAGTTAAATTTAAACATCTTCGAAGGTACCAATACAGAAAACTGGACAGTCAAGGGAATCATTTGAAATATCACACCTATGGTAATATTTTAGAAAATCATACCCTACGCTACATTTTCTTCAAAAGCAACTGCAGCAGCAATAGTGTGCACTGGAGTTCATCGTAAAAGTCATGGCGTAGAGCTAGCTGTACATTAACGAAATTATGTTTGTTCGAAACCGAGAGTTTTCCTGTACATTAACGCAATTATGTTTGTTCGAAACCGAGAGTTTTCCTGTTATAGATATACAAAAGCTACTTACCCTGCAGCTTCCGAAAAGCTCGGAAGCATATAGATTATTGATTATTGTTACTAGTTTGTCGTCAGCGATATCTTATAACATTGCGTCTTAACCGAATAATGTTCTATATCTCAAAACGTTCTATCCATTTAATTTAAAATAATGTTTTATCTAAAAACATCATTATTAGCATCCCATAAGCATTAGGCCTTCTCATTAGTTTCCGGCGTAATCAAACCCAAAGTGCATCTCTGTCTTTCCTTCTCGTTTCCATTAAGCAATTTATCCTGTTAGAGTAGAAGAAGCTTGTTAGCAATGAAGGAGTGAATAAAGTTCCAAATAAAATAAAAGTTTAATTTACATTCATCTTGATAATCATAACTACTTCAGAAAACGACACAGGATTTCAAATCCATGTATTGTATAATCTCTAAGTGTCACTAAAAGCGCATAATAAAAATGTATTTCAATTTAAAATATTGTCACATAAAATGTATAAACTACAAAACAGGTGACTTATTTCTATCACTAAATCATTTTGTCGCATACCACCACTGGTGGGCGATTTCGTTAAGGACCGAACTTGTGAGCAAGAGGTCTGGGGTTCCATTCCCACCAGGACCGTCCTCCCTGAATGAGGTTTTTTTCCAGGTTTATCTCAGTCCTCAAAAATGGCAAATGCCGGGAAGGTACCCTAAAATTAAGCCTGGGACGTTCCCTTCTTTAAAAATAAAAATCCTTTCCCAGTTTATCATTTCATCTCATGTATCATCAGTAGCCATTGCCTGTGATGCCTCAGTAGTAAAAACGGGTTTTAAACACTATTAAATAATAAATATTGTATATCAACAAAATGTGTTTTGAAATATAGTGTTGAAGTTTTGTTGCTGTATAGCTACCCAAAGGTCCCACATTATACCCCGGGTCTTTCAGGGGCTCGTAATCGCCTTTTGTGCTCTCGTAGTCATAGGAGGAGGGAGATGAAAGGGAAGGATTCAAATTACTCGACAATTTGTTTCATTGACCGCCTACAGGTGTTTATTCACACTACACTTTGTTTTCGGTCACCTGGTTCGTTACCTCTTTGACGCTGCTTGAAGTTGCCTCTACGACCCTAACACTACATTGTGTGCCTCTTTTCTTTCACTTGCCTGGAACTGTGATCTGGAGACTGCCCTCTACTGTCTGGAACTCCCATCTGGAGATTGCCCTCTACTTAAGGATCTGCGATGCGTTTGCAAAGTTGTTTCCACTTATATACTAAATTCAACGTGTCCTCCCGTGTTCATGAGAGCTCACGGGGGTCGCAGAATAGCGTCCATGGATTCCTGAGCCTTTAAAACACTCTTGTGCTCACAAACGCGCTAACTTTAAATTCATCAACTCTTTGGCTCCTTATTGGAGAGCCCATGATCATTTGATGTAATGACGCCATCTCAGCACTTGTTCCCTTTCTAATTTTAACGAATTTCGGAGAATCTCCAGCAATTAAAGATACAAAGGACCTATTGTTTGGCTCATGAGGGATACCCGCATACACCCCTTGTTTTGTCACAATAGGAAGACCCACTACTCTAGCCATTATCAGTAAAAGAAGACACAAAAGATTACGATAGGCAGCCTTTTCCTTCTCGTCAAGGAGATATCGTCCAGGTAGCCATTAATACATTTTATGATACATGACAGGTTCCTAAATGTTACTACAGGTTATATAATATTTAATAAGTGTTACTATTTAAATTATATAAATACATTTACTCTCGGACATGCGTGAATGTTAGGACCTGTTACAGCTGCTAAACTTTAAAAACATGTGTGGAAATATTCATGAAATTATAGGAAAAAAATTAAATCAACAATTCAATTTAAATTATTTAAAAACTTAGTCTTGCCCACGTGGGTTCTAATTGGACAGATAGACAGACAAAGGTGGGTAGGTAGATAGGTAACGGGGGGTTGGTGGAATTTAAACGATCCCCTTCACGTCAGACTATAAGGTTTATTGAGCTATCCCATTGGGAGAGACGCCTTTATTGTTTCCCAAAATCTGTTGCTTGAACAAGCTGTAGTATTTTGGTTTCAATGTTCGCGTCCGTTCTCAGGTCTTCCCTGGGTAAGTCTCTTTCTTACCAGGATTGGGCACTCAGAAAGGATGTGCGAGGTAAATCCCTCACTCTGTTTACACATTCTTCAAATGGGTTCATCTTTATAGAGTCGCGCTTTTCGTGCATGTTTTCTGAAGTGACCATGTTCAGTAATTAACGGACTTACTTTCCTTATTTCTCTTCTGTCCAGTTTTAGAAGAGATGTTGAAAGAGTGCTACCTGAACTTAGGACCAACTTCATAGCTTGCCTTTGTTCCGTATAGTTTTACCACCTTAGTTGGTGTTTTTCCCAAATCCAGCTTTAACCGCGGTCTTAGTATACGTATAGAGCTCAGAGGCATAAAAAAGCACCTCTTTTTGCCAACTGATCTGCTCTTTCGTTTCTATAGACACTCCGGCTCTCAGCACATTTCAAGTCCGTTCACATTTCAAGTCCGTTGCAAGATGCCGGGACAGACAGGGCATTTAAACATTCCCACACCAATTTAGATTTTACCTAAGAGAGTCTTTTAAGGCATTTTGACTGTCTGAGAGGATGAGAGTTCATTTACCATGGTAACCCTTCTAAATTTTAATTAGTAATCCATATCTGATAATAGACAAATCTATCTAAAAGATGCAGAAATAACAATTTAATTTGGGTAAAATTTTCCAAAATGAACTAGAAATAAAAAATACAATTTTATCATTTTTTAAACTTAAAATTATTTATTATTCAAGATAATTGTGTTTCTGCTTGTTAAGTAGATAGCTAAAGTTTTATTTTAAGTAGGGAACAAAACATATTTGAAAATTTTACCGTTATTGATATATTATTTATGATATGATAATTAAAAGACTAAAATGCATTAACAAATTAAATTAACCATTCATTTTTACAATAACCATAGTTTTACCGTTATTCAACATACAACGGAAGTCTGAAACGTTTTGGGTCTCAACCACATGCTGCCATTTTGGCAAGAAGATTGCTCGCCTATTATTGAACAATTTACTATCGTGATACTAATGCTGATATCATGCAAGTCTTTGTAAGTTTAGCGACAAATAAAATACAAACCAAACTTTAAACCTTAAGGATACTCTTCTCCTTCATTTTCACCTCCACGGGTGGCCGAGGTCGTTAAGGCGTGGACTCGTGAGCGGGAGGTCTGGGGTTCGAATCTCAGCAAGACTGTCTTCCCTGACTGAGGTTTTTTCCAGATTTTCCTCAGTTCTCATAAATGGCAAATGCCGGGAAGGTACCCTAAACTTAGGTCTGGAACATTTCCTTCCTTAAAATAAATCCTCTCCCAATGTATAATTTCATTTCATGTATCATCGGTGTCCATCACCTGTGGTAGTAAAAAAACGGGCGTTAAACACCATTCATTTTCTTCTTCTTTCTCCGTTATGCCTCTTAGGCGATGGGTTTCTTCAGCCACCTTCTAAACTCTCCTCTATCTACCATTTCTCGCAGTCTTATCGACTTCCCATGACTGCGTGCCCGTCTCCCCATGTATTGTTCCCATTCCATTGTTGGTCTTTCCTCCTTCCGGCCATGCTTCATATACTCTCCTCGACAATCTGTTCTTACCATATGTCCAAACCATCTCAGCTGTTTTTTCATTACAATAATTATATTTTCCTGATTTATTTATTATTCAATTTCTTTCTTGATCTCTCCTAGTCCTTACTATCACTTTTCTTTAGTATTTCATCTGAGCTGCTTCCATTTTACCTAGAACGCTCCCATAGAGTAAAATTGCTTCATATCTCCTTCAATTTCAACAATTAAAAATGGGCTGCCGAGTTTAAACATGGTCGTACCTCTCTTGAAGGTGACACACAAGAAGGACGTCCAAATAGCAGAGTTCATTGAAATGCATTATATCCGATGAACTCGAGTTAAAGTGCGTGACAATTTCGAGGTCATGGGCATTTCATTCTTAAAAATAACGTCGCATCGCATGCTTACATACAAATCAAAACCTCTTCCAAGACTCGTTCATTTAGCCTCAACTAAATTAGCGCAATTACCCAGAGAGTCTGTTGTTTTCGGGGCGGATACAACAATCAAACAACACCTACAAGAAGCAACACCAGCCGGGCCACCTATACAGAGCCGGTTCAGTAACAACACTCCCAAAATATAACCTAACCGTTCTGTTGAGTTATTACACGTAACTTCCTTTAAAATATCGGTTCTTTGCCGTCGATAGAGTCAAATCACTGTAGTACTTTATTAAACGCAGTTTAAACTATTGGACGATCTGTCTCAACTAAGCATAATATTATAAGTGCATGACCGTAGACTTCCAAGTTTTGCGAACTCCGGCTGTATGACTGGGTGATGCCACTAGGATGAAGCGAGAATGAGCCCAGAATGATGCTTAAAAATAATCGCGAGAATCGAATAGTGTAGGATGACGTCAGAATGATATCAGGGAGATCGTTACTAAGAAGACGAAAGGAGACTAAAATCCAATGAAAAACATCACTCAGTATAGTTGTTATATACCTGATTCAAATAGAAATCATTGGGGCAAGCAAGCCAGGCAAAACACGTAACAGTATCGCGTAAATCCTTAAAAATTCAAACTTTCCTCTCCTCGCCTAACTCGTTCGTTTTCAAGAGTTTAAAAATCTATCTCACGATACGCTATTTCAAAATTTAACTGTTTCCAGCTATATTGGGGGTAAACTGCCTCAAATGATACTTAAAAGACTCTTCTACACACATTTAAAAGGATAGAAACCAAAACACCTCATTTAAAAGTCCAGAGGACAATAGGCTCCCTTTACCTTACCATACAAACGAACTTACCCTTCCAAAGTTTTGTGGCTCCAAGTATTTTAACGCATCTGCGGGCAAAGCACAGAGTTTTGCCATTTTACACAGATGCTAAGCTATACAACATACAATGAGTGAAATATATATATATATATATATATATATATATATATATATATATATATACATTATGTAGTGAAAAATATACCCTATAACAGTTTCAATTTTACCTGAAGAATGTAATTTGAAAAAGTTATGCTCAAGATGGGTTGCGCTTGCCAACAGCAGGTTAAAAACATCGCAATAATGTTTCTTAACGGAAACAGAAGTAACTTTGTATCGAATTACAATCGGGATGAAACTTAAATTCATCACCAAACAGTCGGTCGTGGTAGTGTAGTGGTACTTGCCTTCTAAACCCAATATCGCGGGTTCAAACCTGGCCAGGATCGATGACTTTTCGGGCGTAAAAATCCTAAGTATGGCTTACTTCGGAAGGGAAGTAAAGCCGGGGGTCCCGTGTCGTACATTTACGGCACGAAAAAGAATCGGCCGTTTCACGCCCTGAATTGAATGAAACGCTGATGACCTGAGATGTTAAAGAGCATCCATAAATAAACAAAATCAAAAAAATCACCACACACCAGAATCAAAACAGTATAGAAAGGCCAAAAAAACAAAGTAACTTCTCTTTGCAGGAAAGATTTTGGCATCGGTCTTAATGTGGCGCCAAAGGCATCTTACTCATTGATTAACGGGAGATTTTAGTCCAACTCAATCGGAGAAATAAATTTCCCGTATTTCGTTTTGCAGACTTTTTTTTCCCATTAAAGCAATATAGCTGCTCACAAAATGTTTCAGCGATAGGTTAAATGAGAAATTTGAAGTATAAATTGGAGCTTTGCGGCCGTTTTTTATATGTAGGGAAAGGGGAAAGAATCCGAATTGGTTGGATTAATTAGGTGGTGTTGATTGTATTCGTAATAGACTTCTTCCCGATGTCCTCTCTGATATGCCGTCTTTGCCGCAAACGCATTACACAGAAACTCGCCAAATTGCATTGACTCAACTTATTAATCAGATATTTAATGTCTTTTCATACGTCTAGGTATCCGTAGTTTCTTGAGATCTGCTTTAACAGTTCTTTAGTTCACTCTTGCACGGTCTAAGTTAAGATAGCCGCGATAGAACTACATTCGAAACACATTTTTCATAATACTCAATATTTCTAGTCTCTATTTATCTCTGACTGTTCTCTGACGATTGTTAACTATCTTTTCGATATGCACTAACACTATGTAGTTGACGACTGAATTGAATGCTCTAATAACGATTATAGAAATAACTACATGAATGCCAACCAAGTGCCCCATTGCCAACTAAGAGATGTTTATCCCGCGCAACATTGCAGCAAAGGTCAGTTTATGGTTACGTTATTTTAACAAAGGAATCTTTCGGCATCTTTGCACAAAAATGAACACTTGAGTTTCCTGTTTTTATGATGGCCTGTTTTCTATGCGTAGCCAGTCCTTAAGGCTAGCGGAACCCTTGTTATAAATACAGGCATATATAATAAACATGGGTCTGGTCTCTTACCCTAATAAAAATATATGATAGCAATTCCGTAAAAGGTTCTTGCACATGTGTTCCATGTCAAAACATGAGAATAAATACGTTGCCCTAATTAGATGTAAGGTCCAACACAAATCATATATGTACATCAGAATATATTTACAAAATATTAATGTTAATTACAAGCATATTATAATTTATGGAAATGAAGCTTTGAGCTTCCACCCTATCAAATCAAGAGACAATTGCAGCTGTAGGGGAGTGATCTGCAGACTTTGGGGGAAACTGTTTCAATGTTGGGTTGATTGCATTGGAGCATAGCTGAAACAAGTGTATTGAGCTTAAGGGACATTATGTTGGGGAAAAAAGTACTCAAATTAAAACCTCGTTTCTTCATTGTTAGACAGCGAACTTTCCATACCGCCCTCATAGAATAACCTTGAACATCGTTACATACAAAATACTGCATAGGAACAGCATGATAGAATATAAACAATAACTAAGAAAGTACATACGTGTATTTACTGTAGTGCTCTCCGACTATGTTTACTGCGCTTTAGAATATAGTCTGAGTATTTTTTCTAGTAAATACGATAGCTGTTTGAGAGTCTGGTGTGCGTGTGTAAGAGAGAGACAGCCTCTAGGCAGTTTGCGTACTTTCCAGAGGACTAAACTTTATGTGCTAGAATTTGTATTCGAGTTGTGTTCCCTAATTTCTCCCTTCCATGTAATCCATTGATGAAACGGCATTTTCGTTCTGCTGATTTTATTTTTCGGTGTTGTCTGATATATCTTGA
Source organism: Metallyticus violacea (assembly GCA_030762175.1). Classification (NCBI taxonomy): domain Eukaryota; kingdom Metazoa; phylum Arthropoda; class Insecta; order Mantodea; family Metallyticidae; genus Metallyticus; species Metallyticus violacea. Next base: position 102,932,091 of record CM060845.1, on the reverse strand, counting down.
TGAATGTCATATTACTTTCATTCAAATATATCGCACATGTTTATACATTTTAAGCACCCTATTGTTCTAATTAAGCAGATTTTGTGATTAGTTTTGTTAAGAGATAAGACATTGCATATTTAATATTTGTATATAAATTTGCTTGTAATAATGCAGTCTTGCATTAACATAGTATCGTAATTTAAATGAGCTTTTCCTTCACTAAATGTCATTGCCCAATTTAATTGCCATGTTGCATTAACTAATAACTAATGGCAGGACACATACAGCAATAATATATATCTCTGGTCTACATACACAAAAAATCCACCTGGATATACCTGAATGTTCTGAATTCAAACATGTTTTCAGTTCCTCTATCGGACTAGGTTTTTAAACAAAAGCACATAAAAAGTAATAATGTACCTATATTTGTGACCAAGTATTATTAAGTTTTAAGACATATAACTAAGACAATGTTCTTGTAGGTTTCATTTTAATTTAAATATTAATGAATAGACTCAAATAAAAGATTATGAATAATGGAACCTCTTTCAGAATAGAGGGAAGAAAGCTTCATTTTTTAAAATTCTGTCATGTCCTTCACTAAGTGCCCCCTTTCAAACACCAACAGCAATCAGCTTTCATATACACATCGTAATGGCCTTGATAATGGGTTTCCATTATTTTACTGTCTTTGTGAAGCCGCTCACCCTGTTCTTCACTCATTGCACGAAGATTCGCAGGGAAGTAGTCAATATTGATGTTGAGAAAATGTATCTTAACACTCATTCTGCACCCTAGATTTCTAAAATATTGTTAACATTTCCTCCACAATTTCTTTATATTTCTCAAATTTCTTGTTGCCAAGAAAGTTTTCTGTCACTCTTTTGTATGCCAACAGTGCTGACTTCTCTATCTTAGCCATCGACTGAGAAAAGGTCTCATTCTGCTTAAGCTCATGAATTTGGAGTACATGGAAAATACCTGCTACTATCTTAGCTTCATTTTTCTGTAGGAACTTTGTAACAAGAAAGTTGAAACAATCACTATCCTTATTCAGAGCAGTAGCAAATTGCTTCATCAGGCCTAACTTAATATGGAGTGGTAAAGAAGGACATAAGAAGGAGAAACCAATGGTTCATAATTCACATTTTTTTCTCTAGGAACTACGTTTCTCCTTTGTGGCATTTTCCCCCCTCCCTGATGCAATGCTCTGATTTAGCCCTACTGTTTCACTCACAAAGGGAACGATTTATTATCTTGTTTAAATATCTCAGAATATTCATTTTATATACCTGCTCAATGAACAAATAATAAAAATTGTCATTTTCTATAATACCAATTTATGAAAAACTGATGAAACAAAACTAAGGCTGGTTTGAGAGGTTACATGTGTAAGAAATCGTAAAATATGAACAATTTTCATTCAGCAAAAATTGTGTAGAAAAATTATATTAAATTGTGTTTAAAGTAGTCAGTGGTGGTGTAGTGATAATTGTACTTGCCTCCTAAACCCAAGATCGCGGGAACACACCGACCAGAACCCATGGATTTTTTTGGGCGTAAAAATCCTAAGTATGGCTTCCTTTGGAAGGGAAGTAAAGTCGTGGGTCCCGTGTCGTACATTTACTGCGTGAAAAACAACCTCAAGCATGAAAGAAGAGGCCTCTGAGCAAATTTTGTCAGTCGTTTCAAGCCATGAAGTGGATGGGATGCTGATGCCTGAAATGTTAAAGAGCATCCGTAAATAAACAAAAATAAATAAATAAATAAATAAATAATCAGGGAAGCATTTTCTTTAAATCTCAGAATGGGACTAAAATATAGTCGTTTTCTTCTTTTAGGCGAAATGTCTTTAACTGGGTTGCTGCCTTTTACCAGTGGTTTGTATATTATTCGCATGCTCAAACCATAGCGATAATGGTAGTGCTGGTTGTGATTTTAGAGAGTAAATAATGATACGGGGAGAGAAAATAGAACGGGAGTGGATACAAAAGTCTGTACTATCCATCTTAGGGACGACGAAAGTAATTTGGTCCATTTATTAAGCACTTAGCAACTTCTCTGTCCGCAGGAATGTTCCTGAAGCGTCAGCTCGCTGAGTGTGACATTATTTCTCCTGATAACGAAAATGCAGTAAACTCCGAAAAGTGATCTGCTCACATTTCTTCCTTGTATGGCTACCAGACTGAAGATAGGAAAATGTTAACCCAATTACAACTCTGCTTAATTGTGGGATTTTTACGGGAAGCAGCTACAACATCAGAAGGGTACCCCGGAGCACAGCTGTCTGGTGCTGTCGAAAGTGAACTGGTAGGTGAAAACTATCGATACGTTGGATCTTCCAGTAAATACGAACACTGGTGCTGGGATATCCAGCTAGCCAGCCACTTCACCTGGAGCCTGGGCCAGCGAGCGGAGCGGAGCGCCCTGGACGTTAGCAGCTCGGCCGGGCCACCGAGGCGGGATACACCATAGCACAGTGCACGCCGCCTGAGCCTGCCCGCCAGTCGGTCTCCCGCCGTCTTGCCTGACAGTTGGTACCGTCACTGTGTCCAGAAGGGGGGGAACCAAGACAGTCTACCTTCAGTGTTCACACTCAACGGACTTGAACATCTTGTGTAAAGTGATATTAGAGATGTTTATTACAAGTGATGAGTATAATTTAGCAACCGTTCATAGGTGAACTTCGGCAACATGTATCAGTGGTGTTGGACCTGAGCTGCAAATTTCATCCGAAAATTGTGTTAAATATCACTGATAAAGGAAGAAAGCCAAGGTAAATGCTGGCTTTATTTTTAAGTATGTAATTCATATATGTATATACAAACAGCAGCTTTTCACAAAACAACTTGTAGTGTAACCTACTGTAGAGGTTAGGGTTGACATTTTGTCTTTCGATATTTGGTGGCAATAATAAACATATGATGCATACATTTTTCGTCCACTTTCAATAGTTTCAGCTATCTTTCAACTGACAGGGGCTAGTTGGTCACACGTCAGTTCTTTACACAATACTTTCCTAAATTAGCGACGGAAGCAAGCCATAACGTTTCTCGACAAACGTCATGTATTTTATCAGTCTCAAAAGTATGCACTCCTAAATATTTTTTATTATTTTTGAGCCATTTGCCCTAATGGCAGCACGATTTCTGGCTGCAAATTCCAAACCTTACGGATGATAACAGTGCTTAAGACGAGAGCGAGTCAATTTCAATAGTGTCTATAATGCTGACATTCAGTTTTTCAAGCAAACCGCACACATAGAGTCACCATACTCTGATGTTTCGTAGAAAGTCAAATGAAGACGAGAGCGAGTCAATTTCAATAGTGTCTATAATGCTGACATTCAGTTTTTCAAGCAAACCGCACACATAGAGTCACCATGCTCTGATGTTTCGTAGAAAGTCAAATGGGTCTGAAGGCCACTTTATTTTTGAAGTAGTCTAACTTTACTATTAAAAGTGTTGAAAATATAAGGCCGCCTATTTCCCAATTACTGAGTAACGGATTAACAGTAAATATTTATCCAAATTTCGCAGATAATTTACATATATGATACAAAGTTATTTATGGGAAATTAATTATAACATTTTTATTGTCCTCTGATAAGTAAGGCAATTATGTGAAATTTATTCTAGGATAAACCAAGCAAATGCAATCATTATTGCTGCATAGGAATCAAGTATGGCAGAGAGCTTATATAGTATTAATATTTTCCCTTTTAAATAGCCATCGATACTTTATTTAGTATAAATAATTTTTCTGGCAGTATCATAACCTCTAATGTTTATCAGTGACATACATTTAACCATGTTTCAATCTGATATACCTCGTTCAATGAACACTTCATTCTTATTTGCATTATATAATTGCAATTTTATCACCTTATTGAAAACTATGATCGAACAATAATAGAAATTAAACTTCTTCGTGACCGCCACGGGTGGCCGAGGTCGTTAAGGCGCGGACTCGTGAGCAGGAGGCCTTGGGTTCGAATCCCAGCAGGACCGTTTTCCCTGATTGTGGTTTTTCCCAGGTTTTCCTAAGTCTTCATAAATGGCAAATGCCGGGGAGGTATCCGAAAATTAGGTGTGGAAAGTTTCCTTCCTTAAAAAAAAGCTTTCCTAATATATCATTTCATCTCATGTATCATCAGTGTCACCTCCTGTGGTTCTGCAGTAGTAAAAAGGGCGTTCTGCTTCGTTTAATGATTTGATATCCACGTCTGTGACTCTGCATATAGTGATTACAGTCAACCGAGAGAGCGGTGTTCAGTTTCTTATCTATTGCCAACATTTTACTTATTTTTATTTTTGTTCTATATAAAAAGTATTTTAATTGCCAAACGTTACGCTTTTATGTATATTAAAAATTTTAAGTAAAGTACTTAATCATATAATAATTACAAAAATAGTTTTTATAAGGTCGAAAACTTTAGAAATATGCCACGATTTATTTCAAGAACAATTATTGAAGTTCTTATGGACCTTTAGCCCAATTGTTGAATTGCATTCATATCATATTTTTATACTATACAGTTTAATACCTTTGAGCATCGTTACTTTGATAAAATATAAATGCACGCATTCTGAAAGGTAAATAACTGAAAAAATAGCTATAAATCATCTCTTTTGTTTCAAAATTGGATTAAATTACTAAAGAATTGTATTTTGTTACCATAAATGATCAGTCATTTTTAATATCTCGGTAAAGTACATTTTGATATCAAATGTAACACATAGTAAATAATTCCCATTTGCATTCATTCCTATTTATTTCAGTAATGGGGCTAATTTTTATAACTTTTGTGGCTCTAGGATATAAGCTTTTAAAATAAGATAATTTCGTTTTAGAAATAATTAAGTTAAATTGTACTGTTTTCTGTTGAGGTTTCAGTTTTAGAAACCAAATTACTTTGCTGTTTACTAGCATAGACATCGTTTCAATTATTTGAGCTCTAGAGTTTGACTGAATTTTGTTAACTGATCGTTAAAAGTATAAATAATTGCACACAAGAAAGTAAATATTGTAGAAATGCTACAAGAATTTGGTCTGAAAGAATCCTTGGCTTAATATTTTCAGAAACAAAAGAAAGTCTGTTCTTTTCCTTGTGCATTATGCGTTTTTTATTTTGGTGCACCTCTGAGGTAAATTTAAAACTTTTATCAGTTTACTCATTCTCTACTTCCGCTCAGCTGCTAAAAGTTAAACTAAAGTCACTTTGTTAAATTTGGAAAATAATTTTCTTAAACGTATTTCTTACAGAATATAATAACTTATATTTTATGTTTTAAAACATATAGATTAAAATTGTCCTTTTTTCTTATTTTCATCAGCTTATTTATGAAAGATTAGAGATTAGAAAAATATTTTTTTTTTCACTAAAGCACTCTCCCTCCGCAATGCCAGGCTATTGGTTAGTGCAAGCCACCTGCTGACAAAAAATGAAGAATGTATCGCTCAAAAACAGACAGCTATTTAAATGAGTGAATGCTAGGTTATCACTTGAGATGAATTACAATTTGAAAATATTAAGTATTTGTTCACTATTGGTCAGATTTGAAAACTAGTTTACTTCTTTGGCTTACCATAACCTAAACAGATATTAACTAGGTTAGGGAATGATATTCCAAACTACTGTGCACCAGCAACAGTATTTTCAGGTATTTTCTTATGCTCTTGCAAGTATATAATTTTTTCAATATTCGCAAATAAGCTTATTGTAAAACAAGTCAAATTCTGCATAAAATGTTTAAATAGCTGTGACAACAATCTTCTTATCACTTTGCAACCCCAAACACTCCAGCTTTTTCACTACATGCATCCCCTCTACAGCAGAACCAAAAACATGTCTATTGTCCAACCAACTTGTTCTTGGCAGTGATAATCAAACAATGACTTCCATTGGTGATAGGTTCAGCATTTGGCATGGTCCGGTATGCTTCAGTTGAAGATTTCATCTTCAAATTTTGTACCATAGGTGCATTTTCCTCCAGTACCAGTGTGATTTGTAAAATCTCCACCCTGGCACATAAAACAGAAGATAACTGGATGATAGGGGCTTCCTTTTTCAACCAAATTATTTTTTACCCGTACACAAGGCACGGGAATTTCCTGCAGCCTTGGGCAGTAACGTTTCTTAACTCCTTCACAATTCTGCCCTATGGCTGTCAACATCATATCAAAATAAACTTTTGGGAGACACATCTTGCTGCAAAATGACACTAATTACCGAAGCGCTGACCACAACCCAACTGCACTAGCTCTCTCCAGACGGAAAGTGGTTGAGCATCCAACGGTTATATTAAATCTTCTAGAAGTAAGAGAGTGTTAGTCAATTTAAAGATTTTATTGAAAAAATAAGTTCTCTGATTCCAGTCTTTAAGTACGATGAATATGTCCAAAGATAAAATCGATAAAGACCAGATCGTAAAACCTCTAACGGATATGACGTTTTTCCTGCAATCCTTTAATCAGTGACTAATAAAAAAAGCCCTTGAAGCTTTCGAAAGCATATCCGGAAGCCAAGGGCTTTATAGTACAGGAAGATAATTGTTGTAACGTTGCAAAACTTTGTTCATAAAGCAACAGGAAAATACCCTTAAACAGATATATTTTTTAAACAGGGGGTAAATATCAAATCAAATATGATATACACAGTTTTTTAAAAAAAAAAGTGTTTTAACTAATTTTTCAGTTGAAAATGTTCAGAAAACTGAATGTAATAATAAAATGTTACTTTTAAATTTTCTTTTAAGGGCAGTGTCAAAAGCTTTAGTCTTATCCGGAATTTACAAAAATGAAAAGTTTACAGCAGTTTTCATTTGAAAAAGTTTACTAAAAATGGAATTTTCTTTACTAAAAATTGGTTTTACTTTATAATTATGAATTTTACATGAAATAATTTTTTATGAATTTTTAACTGTGAGTTTGGCACAAGTTTCTTGTTTTTATTTATTTATTTATTTTTTGTTTTTTTTCTGCATAGCATCTCACACAGATATGCTTTTTATAGGCTCTTGAATAATTTTTCTGTATTTCTCTTGCGCAGCACTTAAAACTTCGTTCCCATGAAATAATTCAAGGTTCCTTTGCAATGTATTTTTGCCCATTACATTTAATAGGCATAAAGCTTCTAATGTAGAAGTTTGTAATTGAATACCGGAAACATCCGGTAGCTCTCGTAAGAACAAGCTCTTGACCTTAAATTCTGTTTGCTTGTCAACCCCTTTGCTAGTTACGAATATGTAGCTAATTTCTTGATTTTAGCCTGTATAATGTAACAGTCAATAGCTGTATTAACTTAATGTCACTTTTTGAGATAATTCAGGATTTATGTTAAATTTTTTTCAAAGCGTTGTTACTTAAGGATTACTTTGACAACATGATTTATATTTTATAAGCCGCTAGTACTGGATATAAATCATCGTAAAAGATTGTGGTTTATATCCACGTAATACTTTCGTACTTATAGAACTGCAAAAAATTTGTTCATCTATTAACATTATACTTAAGCTTTTGTGAGAATATCTGACTTCTTATATTCGAAATTAGTTCTGATAATGAACCTTTGAGTTCTTTATACTTATAGTTTATGAGGGTTAGTTCGTCTACCAGTAAATATAAATTTAGGTGCTGCTTGAAACAAAATTCGCTTGAGAAATTTTTTAGTTTTAAAAAAATTCCATATTCAAGTATTTTTATTATTAAAATTGTGAACGTTTTGATTAATTTATATCTAGCCTTACGTGTAATAGTACTAAAATTTGGATTAAGCTTGCAGTATTCATATATGAATATCCATTTTTTAATGTTTAAGGTAACCAAAATGTGTAAATCTAGCAAATAATGCAGCATTATACATTTTGCACTGTATCTCAGAACACTATAAAAATATCAATATGAAGTTTTTAGAGAATGTTAGAAATACTGAACTAAAGATAATCTGCAAATTTTAATTCTCTAATGCACATTAAAAGTTTTTTTTAAAATAAAACTAAATCTTATATCCCGATAACTTAAAATTTTGACATAAATGTGCATTTTACTAGGATTGTCTGGAACAATCTTGTTGAAAATCTGCACACACATAATGTATGTAAACGCGAAATCTGGTAACTAAAAGTATTTAAACATTACATAAATACCAATAAGATTTTTTTTTTCAAAATTTGAAAATTAATTTCTTTTTAACCAAGTACCATATATATATATATATAAAAATTAACAGTAATAAAAAAGATTTTAAAAGGATAAAACACTAAGATTAAGTGACATTTGAAATCGCTATATTTCGAACTCTTTGATTTCTTCTATGGCAAGTCAAGAAGAAGAAGAAGAAGAAGAAGAAGAAGAAGAAGAAGAAGACGAAGACGAAGACGAAGACGAAGACGAAGACGAAGACGAAGACGAAGACGACGACGAAGAAGAAGAAGAAAAAGAACTCAACGAGTGCCAAATATAGCGATTTCAAGTGTGACTTTATCTTAGTGTTTTACCCTTTTAAAAGCTTTTATTATTACTGTTAATTTGTTACATTGCTAACAATGTTACTTTATTTTTATTTTATATTATATATAGATATGTATATAATTCTAGTTCCCAGAACATCATGTTATCTGCAATTTTATTTTAAAAAATAGTTCGAATTCCACCAATAGTTTATAAGAAAAATGAATGATTATGTGTCAGTGTTTTCAGTTTTTAACATGATTTTATTTTGGTTTAAATTTTTTAAAACACTTTTTATGTCAATTAGAAAATTAAGACTTACAGAGCACTTTAGTTAAGTTTTCTTAATGTCTCTCAAAAATGTCATATTGGTAGCTTCAAAACTTTCTGAGATACAATGTACAATATATACTATTGCATTCTTTGCTAGATTTACACTTTCTGGTTATCTAAAATGCATTGCTGCCTAGAATCAAATAAGTGTTGACATTTATTAATTATTCATGTAATATTGGAAATATTAGAATTTCCAGATTAACAGGACGTATTCATTGTGTTGATTTGGAGGGTTCCTATATAGAGATGCAAAAAATGAATTTTGAGAGACAATTTATTACCTTAAAATACAGGAATTGAATATTGGTAATAATAGTTAACGAATTATACTCTATCTAACCTGTTTACCTGAAAAGCAGTTTGTAGGCGTCTTTTTAATTTGTTTTTCATCAAGATTGTTTAAGCATTCGAGAAGGTATTGTTTTATTTAATGTTGAATATCACGTATTTTGTCCTGTAGTACACTGGCTTTTGCAATACTCAACACAAAATAGCCCATAGGTTCAATATCTTAACTACAGGATGGCCATAAATTTGGCACTATGAAATCAGCACAGTTCAACGATCAACACTTAAGATAGACCGTTCTCGCTAGGCGTACTTCTTAGCAATTTAATGAACAAATAATTTCATATATTCATGTAAACGCTTAATAAAAACTTGTCTTTGTTTCTTAAGCATTCCATTGTTCGTTAAATGAGAAAACAAATGAAGATGATGACACAACAAATGACCCAGTGTTCTAAACTCAGGGTATATATAAAATAAATAAATTGTGAATAATTGAATATTGCGATACTTTTTCTAAGCTACGAGGACTGGATAATTTGCCTGTGAAATAATCGTTCAAATGCAGTCATTCCAAATTGCTATGTGAACATTGAAACGTTGTGCCTTTTTGGCCCCTGTATATTTGCCATATCCTTATTTTGTGATCTAATTAATATAAATTTATATTCTTATAAGTACTGTTGAAACATATAGTAATAATCGATATTTACCTGATGGTTCCATGTGTAATAGATATCAATAATTTCGGCCATTTTAATAAAAATAAAAGAAGCAGCTTATCAAATACCGATTTCAAAAATCCATCTCCAAAAAAGACGAGTGTTCAGATTTTTAGAATTTTGTAAAATATATTTATTAAATTGAACAATTGTATAAAGATAAAACATATTAAAAATTCACATACATATTATACACGTAAAATATATGAGAATATTTATTTTTAATATGCATACTTTGCCAAGGAATATTCGTGGTGTTAATTTTAGTGGAAGCACAAAATTTAATTAATACCTTTAATAAATTTTATAAATATCAAATAATGATTATTAACTACGATAGTATTTTGAAAAGTTCCACAAACTTGCATCCATTCATTACACAGCATCATTATTGGTAAGCATTGTTATTGTAACGGTCTATGGCAAAATTTCACTCAGATGCGTCGCCTAATTAACGACTGATAGCTGTTTGAACGGAGTACTCTTACATCTATCATAAGCATGGGGGACAACTAGTTTCATGCACTGATGTACCAAACTCTTGGGAAATGGGCACCAGAGTTGAAGGTAAATAAGTTCTGGACATGCGCACCGAAGATGAAGCGCGCTGTGGACAATGAGCAAAAATACCCGAGAAGCAGACACTGCAGAAATTACAACTGAATGCAGGGTAATTTGCGTTGCTTTGTGCTTGGCATTTGTTGACCAAAAGTTCAAGGCAGTGTTTAATCTCAAGATATTTTGCATCATTCCGTGACCCTGAACGAAATGTGGTTAAAATGTATACTTGAGGCGAAGCGACAATTAGCAATAGGCAGGTAAAAATGCATGGAACAAGAACAAGAGCGTTTTTTCTGCTGGTAAGGTGTTGGTCACTATCTTTTGGGCAGCAGGGTTCTCAAGAGAAAAGAGTAATAGTTGTAGCTTCTTATTGTGCAGAATAATTTTGGGTGGTTTGGGGGAAACATTGAAGTAAAACGAACAAAATTATGGTACAAAATATCAACTTTATCAGTACAATGCAATGTTACAGAGAAAAAACGCAAGATCTAAAACTTTAATTGATTCCTTATTAACCGGAATTAGCTATTAGTAACTGGTTCTTGAACTTGAAAAATTTGGCTTGGTGGGAAGATAATTTTCTGGGATGAGGATGCCAATATCCATAAACAAAATGTAGCATCTAATAAAAGAAGCTGAATTGCATACATTATTTAATGAAATACGTCTATATTAATTTATAATACATTAATACTAGTATTCTTTTAGCAATTATAAGTCAAAATCCAAATGAATAAATGTACAATTTAATCTGAATTTTAATATAATAATTTTCTGGGCTCTATAAAATAATAATAATAATAATAATAATAATAATAATAATAATAATAATAATAATAATAATAATAATAATAATAATCACAAGAAGGTCTGAGATAACCGATAAATTTATCTGGAAAGCTCAGACCCTCGAGTGATATTTGTTAGAACAATTTCACGGATAAAACAAGAATTGTAAACGTGCCTTACAATATTGTAATAATTGTATATTTGTATTATGAATATCTTTTCAAGTCTATTGCAACAGATGAATGTCAATTGTTAGTAATGTCAATAGAGAAAAGCCAAATACAGGCTTGGGACTAGTTCATGAAAATAAATAGAATAAAAGTAATGTGTGTGTGTGTGTGTGTGTGTGTGTGTGTGTGTGTGTGTGTGTATTTGAAATTCGCGCACGGATTATTAACAATTGTATAAAATGTTATACTTAATTATGACTACCTGCCTATTCATTTTTGAATGGTGTTTAACATCCATTTTTACTACAGAGGCACCACAGGCGGTGGACACTGATGATACATGAGATGACATGATATATTGTGAAAGGAGTATTCTTTTTTAAGGAAGGAAACGTTCCAGGCCTGAGGACTGAGGAAAATCTGGAAAGGTCTTAGTCAGGAAGGACGGTCCTGGTGGAAATCGAACCCTAGACCTCCCGCTCACGAGTTCGCACCTTAACGACTTCGGCCACCTGGCGGTCCCCTACCAATTCAGAAATCGTGAAAATGAAATTGACAAAAATCGACTATTACAGTCGAATAATTTAGATTTACTAATACGTACTGAGAAGAACAAAACAGAGAAAACATTTTAAAATGCTGAACAATATGTTTATCAAGATTTATGGTTACTTAGGTAGATATTGTTACATAATTTACCAAATTATTTCAGATGTTTGGCTGAATACGCAAAAACAATTGCTTGAGTGAATACACATTAAGTTGGTTTACATTTACTGAAACACAGAAATGTGGTCAGTGATGCGTGCTCAGGTATAGAGTGGCTATACTGACCACACGACAAATGCACGTTGCGTAATAAAATGGATTTGATAATTTTGCTTTCGATAATTTCACTGAAATATCAGGCTGTGATTGGTCAAAATTCAAACTGTTTCGCTTCATTGGTCGATTTAAAGATGACGTCACATAAGTGAAATAAGTATGTTATTATTCAGCCAGGTGGGTTATTAACATTTTATTATAATATTAATTATAAATGAAATATGGATGTAATGTTTTCCGGCCTGTGTGGAGTTCTGTGTTTCAAAGTTGCATTTAGGTATAATAAGAAACATAGAAAAAATCGGCACCTAATTAGCCCATAAAAGTTGAAATATACTAAAATATAAAAAATTTAATCCGTAAAAGAAAATGTACTATAAACTATAATCTGTGCTTTGCCAAAGATGATATGTCCACTTCTCAGAATATGTATGGCATGTTTTTCCAGAAGGTTGCATTCAATTAAAATATGTCCTATTATTGTTTTCCATTGCAATTTTATAGAATGGAATTCGAACCTTCTAGTAGGGAGGTATGTTGTTTAAAAGTAATTCCGCACATCATTTTCATGCTTGTTCTCTCAAGTGTCCCTTCACTAATATTGAAAGAAGTCATTAATCGACGAAAATACATGGGACGGGGCCAAAATCAAAGGCCCTTGCCAGTTTGGATTAAGGCCCTTTGGCATCGCGCGTCCTACAGTAAATATCTCGTTTGGCACTCTCACAGCTCAGTTGGAAGATTCTCAGCGCCAGCAGATTGAAAAGCGCTCGCAAAAATACAGTTGCTATAATTGAAAATAAATCACAGAGGCTAAATAGGAACATCAATTAGTTAAATCTTATTGAGAGCGATTTTAAAAATAAAATGATCTCACGCTTTCTATTAAATGAGTTATGATTGTTTTATATTGTCTTCATATTAATATTGTTTCGAGGTATCTCAGGTCTGTTATGATTGATGGACTAATTTTCACAATAATGATTACAAATGTGTACTTATGACATGGGTTTATATAAAAATTGTTAATGTGTAGTGTCCCAAATACAAACTTGGTGTATCTTTTTAAAATGTGCCAAAAATGCTGTAAACGAATCTCTTGGAGGTGTTACATTGATCGAATTAATTTGAGTAGTTAACATTTTAATAAGTTTATGCTCTAAATAAAGCTAAAATAAATCTAAAATGTCCATACATTAATAATGGATTAAATAATTTTACATTTAATACTCCGCTTTATAAACTGAAATTTTACTTTTAATTAAAGGAAGTGTTAAAGGGTAGAAGGGTCAAAAATCATATTTTTTTGTTTTTGTACCATTTTAATATTTGGCATTTTGTATTTATTTTGATATGATATACATTAATGTTCCTTCCTTATAAGTATTTTAATAAATATTTACTTATATCACTGCAGAAGCTATTTTTTCTGGATTTCGCGATTGTTCAGTTAAAATTCTATATCTCAGGAACTATTCACTCTAAACGGCTGTGGTTGGTCTTGAATGATAGGAAAAATTGCATTTTATAAATTGGCAGCGTTCGCGTTCATGAAATCATCTTTTGTTGCTTTAAAATGTTGAAAAGTTTTATTTGGTGTTTCCCTCAAAAAGCTAATTTTTCTGCAAACACTTTTCGACTGCAATTATTGATAAAACTACATTTTTATACGTTTCCAATTTTTAGTATAAGTATAAGATATCACTTTGAAACTTTTGCCACTTATGCATGAAACTATTGTAATGATGTTGATCTATTATGGTAGAACTAGGACAAAATGTTACAATGTAAAAAAATAAAATGTTGGGAAATAATAGGAAAAAAAGCAAACAATATAATTTGCTTGAGAATCATGCTATAGCAGTGAAAATACACCAACAAATTAAAATTATATGCCTCCGTATGCTGTAAAAGTTTTATTTCATTAATTTTAATAGTCCTTGAGAAAATGGGAACTGAATGGTAAATTTAACATTACAATGATAGGCCTTTCATACTCCCCTTAAATTTAGAAGAAATATCTCTGTACTTAAAATGGACTCATAACTCACAGATGTGCCTACATTTCGGAATTTCTAAGTATTTATTGTCATAAGGCGGAAAGTAAAGAAAAAAAGAAAACGAATTCTCTTTTCTTTTTCGTTAATGACGTAAAAAGAAGATTTTTTGCTTTATATATACACACACAATTTTACCGTGTTGATCATAAAACTAATGAGTAATTTGCAGATTAAATGTTAAGTTGTTACAGTTGTACATGGCATATGTATATTATTTCTGCGGGATTTCCGTTGTTTATAAACGGAAAGTGAATAAAAGATTTCAGATTTTTCTTATCAACTATGCCCTAATTTTTCTGATTATGATGGTGATTCTTTTATTTTGACACTGGATTTTTTTATTATATTGACAGTGGGTTATGCAAAAATGATATCATAGATAATACATTGGGTTTCGCAGTTAAATATTTTCTAAGATTCCTAATGCAACACTCCATAAAGAAAAAGTTAAAGTTGGAATAATAAAATATTTAATTTCGTTTCATTCAGATTATTTGGTTGTTTTAAACAACTATTGATCCTGGTTGTCTTCAGTGCTACCCTCATCATACGTTCTAGACCATACTTAGAGATGAAGGATATGAAATGATGGAGTTTTTAGGCGGTTTTAAACATTGCACACAACACTTAGATAGCGAGGGGTACAAGGTAAAAAACCGTTATAATTTAATCTTAGTCCCACAAAAAAAATACAATGAAATTGTTTCAGAATTTTCATATTGGACATAAGAATTTAGTTGGTTACTTGTATTTGTTTCGTTAGTAAATTGTAGATTGTCACTTAAATATGTTATATTTCTGACTAATATCTAGAGAATCCTGTTTTTTTATGATCAAAACTGTGTTTTGTAGCTACAATTGTTGAGTAGATTAACTTTTAGATGAATACAATATCATCTTGTTCCAAAATCAAGAAAGAAATTGTGTATAATGAAAGTTTGGGAGTGATATGAAAATAAGTAGAAAATAATACTTTAAAATACACGGATCATTAAAAGGTAGGTAAAAATTCAAATACGAAGAAATAAATATTACATCTGCAGAAACAACATAATATATGATACTAAGAATTCATATGCAGAGGAAGTTTAACAATCAATCTCTTTAGACAAGATCTTCTGTAAAGGTTAATCATCACAACATTAAGTTGGATGGACAAGAAAACGTGGCATAATAAATAAATGGAGGAGAAAAAATATTCACCCTGAAAATAACTCTAAACTCTATCATCGGAGCTTTTTGAGCTCCCTATGTAAGTTTACGACAGCGCTCAATACGGCTTGGAGTTGCAACATGGAAAGATCAAATTGTGATCATAAAAGTGACTCAGGCAATGCAGCGCCGCTCTGGTGGCAGGCGGAGCGAATAGTAAACAACAAATCTGTGCAGACCTTTAAGGGGGAGGAAAGACTTATCTAAAAAAAAACGTACATATAGAATGCTTTTTAAACTGCTTCCAGCGTTACAATGTCCGGTCCTTAATCCTCTTTACCTGCAAGATTATCTCCGCCGCTTGCGGGCTCTACTTATCGATAACTCTCGATATTGAAACCAATGTTTTGCTCTTTCGCGATCCCTGATAAAGCGCTGAAAAGCAATAGAAATAATCCGTAAAAAAGGTCTTGTTCATTGTTCCTTTAGAAGAGTGTTTTTCAAGTTGAAAAAATGACTATGTATAATCGATACTTTTTGGAATTTATTTGTTAAAAATAATCGATAATCGCTGGGCAGCACACGTTTGACCCTGAATTGAAAATATGAAATATTTCTTCATTTTGATGGAAAATGGAAATAAACATGGTTGGCTCTAGATTTGCAAAACGAATACCTCTGATACCCCATACACTCGGTTCATATTGCATAGTTAGGTATTATTTTATCAATTTATCGGCTCTTTATTTCAATCTTATGTCTGTGATTGAGTCATATTTTATCATTCCATGACTCACGTAGCCTTCATGTAGTAATGAATTTACACCATATCATTTATAATAGTTTAGTGCTGAGTAATTTCTTGTAGTGCCAGCCAGTCTTTTGTGCGTTTAGATTTGAGCGATGTCTTGTAGTGTCGGTAAGAACTGTGTATTTTTCCCGCGCATCTACTTTGTTCTTGTAGCAAAAATCTAGCAACAGTGATGTCTTAATAATCGCAATAACTTTTGTTATATTTGTGGTGAAGATACTTTTGTTAGGCAGAAGAAGGCTATAACTCTAATTGTAAAAAAAGTTTTATTTCGGATGCAAGATTGGAGACCAGGTCAAGCCCTGGGGACCACACATTTCTTATTGTACGTGTGTTGGAAATATTGTGAAATGGTTGAAAGGCGGTAAAGTGTCAATATCGTTTGCATTTCCGACGGTCTGCAGGGAGCCAGGTTACTGCTGCTGTAGATATTACCAAAAAAATTAAATAGACAAGTGAACCCAAATATACCGTCTGTCCTTGGACCGCAGCGAACTTCCGTTCTCATAGAGTTTAGCATTGATTCGGATTATGAGGATGGTAGTAATCTTTAGTTTTATCTTAAGGACCCGCGGCCAAGAAAAGTTTAAGAATACAATAATGGTAAGAATCCTTTAACACTATTTGAGAGTAGGTACTTAACATATAGAAATATGGAGGGAGACAAGACTTTCTAATAAAAGTGAGCGTATTCTAAATATAATACCTAAAGGTTAAATTGAATTTTATATTTATTCAAAATATACATTTGAAATTGCTGCTAATAGACAAACTATTTAGGATATAAAAGAAAATGGATAAAAAATTTATCAATAAAATTCATTTTGAACAATCTTTCCAAATCTCCATCGATCGTGCCTACTAAACATCGAAAAAGAAAATAAGACACTTGGAAAAAGTCACAGATTAGTAATCACTAGATATATTTAGAACTGTTTGAGTTGTTCTTTTATTTTAGTTACATTGTTAATAGTGTTATATTATTTTTCATTTATATTGTGTGTATGTGTTAATGCTCTAGCGGTCGCAACTTTTGTATTTTTCTACGAAATTCGGTATATAACCACAATTAGTAAAATATTCGTCGAGTTCGTTAACCAGCAAAATTTGACCATTGGGTGTTCTGGTTAACCTAAAGTGAAAATTTTATAAAAAATTGAAAAATTGCTCTAGCGGCTGCTATTTTTACTTTATGCCAACGAAACACTGTAGATTTCTTTAACATTAAACGATAAAAGTACTTTTTTCGAAAATCAGGGCAATTGAAGCATTAGGAGTGAAGGTATATCTGAAAATAATTGGGGGTTAAAATGAAATTTAAAAATCGCTTTAGCGGCCCCAAATTTAAATCCATTTAAAGAAATTTCCGTGTATGCGATTTTAAATAAAATGAGAAAATTTGTTTCTGAAAATAAGCGAAATCCAATTGAATGGGGAGGTTTACATGAAACCCAAACTTAAAAATCGATCTAGAGGCATAAATATTTCTCTTTTTCACAACAAAACTCCGTGTATACTATTTAAATAAAATAAAAAATTCAGATTCTGAAAATCGTGGAAATCGGGCTATCAAGAGTGGGGATCTAAAACTCAAAATTTAAAAACGCTTGAGGGATACCAATATTTGTTTCTTTTCACCAAAATTCGAATTACACCATTTAAATAAAACAAGAAAAATAGTTTAAAAAATTAGGGAAATTGGACGATTAAGAGCAGGGGTATAATTGAAAACCGAAATTTAAAAAACGCTCTTGCGTTTAATATTCTCTATATTGTTTTAAAATAAAGGGCCAAATTAATTCAGCATACGTTTTCTGAAGGCTATTACAGAGGGCTCTTACATTCACCTTTAGCCTCCAGGAGGCTCTGGATCTGCGCTTAATTTTGGAAACAATGTTTATTGGTTCAGCAGAATAGAATTTGGGGAAGGTAACTGTAGTGGACAGCAAAACTCCTGGACTTGTTCATTGCTGAAGAGTAGCCAGAAAGCCTCTATTGGTTCACAGTATATTCATCAACATCAAAGTATAATGTTCAACCAAACAATTCTACTTTTCCAATATCCGACATATTTCATATTGAAATCAGATTCATAATGATATCAGAATTTCCATAAGAACGGCAGAGATCCCCCCAAAAAATAATTTGGACCGATAGCATCCACCTTATATATTTAAAGGCTGTGAAGATATTTCGATACTTCCATGTATATAATCTATAATCTCAGGAAGAATATTTTCCCTAATAAGTGTTACACCCCAATCTTCAAATCTGGAGATTCTAAAATGATTACAAATTACAGGCCAGTGGCCATTTTGTCAACTTCAGCCAAAATATTTGAAACCATACTTTATAAATATATATTCTGGCATGTTAAAAACAATATTAGTAATGCTAAGCATGGATTTATGCCCAATTGGTCTACTGTGATTTATGAAATTGTGTCCACTATGTATCAGGGGAATTAGATAATAAATCTCAAGTTGATGTCTTTTATAGAGACTTTCAAACAGCTTTTGATTAAGTTGATCATGATAAATTAATAAACTAAATTACCGTCATATGATTTTTATAAGCCAATGATATTTCCTATGGCATCATATTTAAAGTCGAGATCACAAGTTGTTAAAAATAAAAACAACACATCAGACAGCTTTGAAGTTTACTCTGGAGTGCCTTAGGGCTCAAATTTAGGTTCACTGTTATTTCATTTATTTATTAATAATATATTGTAAATTCTTCTAATATTCTACTGTTTGTAGACGATCTAAAAATCTTTAGCTCTATAAAATCTGTCTCTGATTGTGTTAAACTCCAAAATGATCTGAATGCCTTAAATAAATGGAGTAAAGCAAATAATCTTCCTTTTAATACATCAAAATGTCAGGCTATGTCTTTTTCTATACTCACAAGTAATGTTGATTTTATTTACACTATGGATGAAACAAAATTACAATTAGTCGAAACAAAGAATGATCGCGAAGTAATTTTTAACAGACTTACCTTTAATAAACATATTAATAACATTATTAGTGCAGCACATAAGAATCTGGGATTTATTACTCGTATTTCATCTTATTTTAATGATCTGATAATTCTATTAATTTTATACTAATAATTTGGCAGATTCAACTTGATTATGCTTTTATTATATCGAGTTCTTACATTAATAAATCTTAAATTTATTGAAATAATTTAACGCAAATTTTTAAAGTAGCAGTTCTCAAAAAATGTAGTTTTTTTCCTAATTTAATTTCTTATGACACTTTACTTCAATTACTCAATACCAAAGTTTATTTCACAGAAGAAATCGTCTCTTGTTACTTTTCCTTTACAAACTATTGCACAATAAGGTTGATGATTCAAACATAAGGCAATCAATATGCTTTTATATTCCAAATATCATACCAAACAGATTTCGTAATATCTTTTTTATTCCAAGGGTTAATACGGATGCGTATAAACATTCGCCTGTGTTTAGAATACAAACATTATATAATAAATTACATTATTTAACTATCGACATATTTAATATGAATATAATTTCGCTTTATCCTGTGATCAGTTACATTGATTAACTTATCATGTACCAATATTACCAATTTTTTTGTTTTTGTACCTTTTTGTCATGTTTGCTTTATTGTATTCTGTTTTTATTTTGTTTTATTTTTTCATTGTCTTATAATTTTAAGAATTATATCTGATTAAGTGAACATTCTAATTGGAAACTCTGTAATGTTCACAAAATAAATAAATATGTATCGGCATTTTGAAGAAAGAAAAAGTGATACATTCCTAATTTTAAGTAATGCATGGGAGTAGTTGAATCAGTTGGAAGCATTGCATTCCATTAAACTATAAAGACAAACCTAAAATGTGGACATAATGCAACACAAGGTTCGTTTGGATTACAGGAAATAACCAATGACTAAAAATAAATATAAAATGCAATAACTAAAAGCATCATGTACTAACTGATAAATGTTTTAACTGCTGACATCAATATGGTACAATGATTGTGTAGCAAGTGACCACAATTCAGAAACGAAATAGGTGGTGGGCAAATATTCGAGTTTCTCAGTAGATCAACGAGAATAGAGATGATGGAAGTTCACTTTCGGCACAAACAGACGTACCACGTTTATGAGTATATATTCTTTTATCTGCTGGAGTATAACACATTTATTGCTGCGAAATGTTAACTCATAATCTGTCACAGAATGTTAAAAGTTTTACCTTTCCACTCAAGTCTATGACCGTCCATTTTTATGTCCAGAAAAATATTCATGTCATAGTTTCGACTATCATAGGTCAACCGAGGTTCTTCTTGGAATGTAAGGCGTAATGCTGTTATAAATGGAGCGACTACAAAGTGCTGATAATTAAAAAGTACTACTACCAAACGTCTTTTCGCAGCTTATAACGAAGGGGTACGGCACGCCTAAAACTAAGATATCTAACCGTAAAAAATGTACTTTTTCTAACAGTAAATATATTTTCAAAGACTAAAGCATCAGAGATGAAACTTGCGAGTTCAATTTTTTCACTTTGTAACATTTGGTTCAGAGAAACACAACTATTCTTTCTCTACATTTACATAATTGGAAGCTATGTGATATAAATATTTTTGTGCTGATGGCAACTTTCTGCAACCATAGGTAGGTCGAGGCTCCAAAGACCTCGTGCTGCGCCAAAAATTGCATAGTTTATATATCGATTACAGTAAAGAAAAGATTTAGTTTTCATACATAAAGCATGCCTTGGCTGGTATAATTCAATATAAAAAAAACTACTGAGACAAAAGGTATTTGTGAACGTTCCAAAGTCATGTGCACAGACAAGTGCCAAAATATGAAATCTGTTTCTGTGATGTAAACAAGAGAGGAACAGGTGCGAGGCAATGTCTTCTAATTTTAATGTTATGAAAAAAATCAATTTAGGTCCGTCTTTTTGATGCAGCTTCAGCCTTCTTAGATTTTCGTGTTCGACATGTCATAATGAAAAAGGATAAGAGGCAGTCTTTTGTGTCTCTTTCAATTAAAAATTAATATTGGAAGACAGGAACTTCTATATAAAGGATATCGATTGGTACCAGCATCTATCATGTTTTAGATGGACTTTTCGACATTGGAACGATATATCACAGTATTAGCTGTCAGTGACTCGGAATCCTCCGTTGGTATTAACAATGAGAGAAACAAGGTACTTCTGCTAAGATCAAGAGAAATGATTTCTGTAGTACCAAGTTACTGCAATCACTGAGAGTGAAAGACTTGGTAATATCCGAAACATCATACAGTTTTCGCTGCGTACGCCATGTAGTTCATTAATTAAGAAGTTATCCCAATTTGGAAAACTTTGTCTATAAGTAGTTCACATACATACTTTACTATACAGCTGTTCTTTTTACCAATATTGCATTGTTATTGTAGTATGTCTTTGCACAGTAGTAATAATAATACTTTTAAAAAGCACGAAAAACATTGATATCTATAATGACTAACAAAATATGATAGAACATTGTTTGTTAATTTTAATTCCAGAATGAAAATGATAATGTATTTCACTTTCAAGCCGTAGAAAGAAAGTTGTGGTTCAAGTTTTGATTTTATCTTTTCTAAAAAGTACACACATAAATATTTTCATGACATCTTTGATAGTCCGGAACAATTTATGGTTCATATTTTCGGCTAATCTATTTGAAAATTTCCTCCGGAAGAAATAATCGCCTTCGGTTTGATTCTAATTTACTTTACATCAATAAATATATATCGGGAATTTATATCATCTTCCGTTTTTTCTGCAAATTATTGTTTGTACGTTCGTCAACATTCAAGAATAGAATTCTAAGGCTTCGCAGGGGTCTCGTTGGGAGACCACAGTTTGAGAGCTAAGTAATACTTAATGTTGTAATTTGACTGCAGTATATACAATTAGGTTAGCAAGTACCTAACAAAAATTTATAAATCAGAATGTCTTTTTATATTTAACATGTACAATTGCATTTCATTTGCAGATCTTTAATGATGCACAACTGTATTCGGACAGCAATATGTGTTCCATTTTCTACAAGTGTTTTCCTAAGACTAAACTTCAGTTATGTTCATCTCTAAAGGCTCCAGGATTTACTAGGAAGTAGTACAGGCTGGAATCCAGTCACCTAAAATATAATAATAATATATGGTTAAATTTGTATATAATTTATTGCTTTTTCATCTGCACATAAGATTAGCTGTATTACAATAGTTTTAACAAATATATCACTTTCGTTTGGGAGTTTGCTTTTAAACAATTTGATTACTTCCTCTTAGTTAGGCTTAAACATATATTTTTATTAAGTCGGCAAGACAAACAGTGGTAAACAAAGACATAATTAAATCCCACGAATAGTTGGTGGTTATATATTGTTGCTAGAAATAAAGTGTTTCGGAGAAGTTGTGTGTATTTGATAAATTTTACACTCATATTAAAAGAAACAGTGGGGTATTCAAACTGCATGAAACTAATACAATCTACAGTTGACATTTTAACATGTGTTTTTATAGGAGTTTTGCATTCGGTGAGTAGCTATGAATGACTTAGATATTGTGAGTATGACATAAATTTCTGCCTAAAAAGTTCTGGCGTTTCCGACTACTAATCCGGAGGTCCTGGATTCCTATCCAAGTTTGGTCATGGTATCTGAGAAAGTTTTTCTTTACCCTGAGAAAGGGAATGCCAGATAGCTTTAAGGCACCAGACTCAGAGTTCATTTGCAGCATTATTAATCCAGTGCATTCATTCCTACATGCTACAGACCCTCATCTACAGTACGAACGTTTACTAACTACAGATGTCGCGAAAAGACCAGTGCTGTCAAAGCGAGAGTAAATAAACAGTTAAAAATATTCAGTTTGCAGAAACAATAAAAACCGCTACGAGTGGCCGAGGTCGTTAGGGCACGGACTCGTGAGCGCGAGGTCTGGAGTTCGAATCCCGCCAGGACCATCCTCCCAGACTGAGATTTTTTCCAGGTTTTCCTCAGTCCTCATAAACGGCAAATGCCAGGGAGGTACCCTATGTCTGGAAGTTGCCTTCCTTAAAAAAATAATTATTTCCCAATATATCATTTCATCTCGTGTATCATCAATATCCAACGCCTGTGGTGCATCAGTAGTAAAAACGGGCGTTAAACACTATAAACTAGTTATAATATGCTAAAGTGTGCTTCTTGCTGCATAACGTCAAAATATATTTATATTTCTTCAATAAATAATTCCATCCATTTCAGAAAAACATTTTAAATGACTTTGACAACTAAGCGACTTACTTTGAATTACTCTGAACGATTTCATTTTTGGGGCCCAGTACATGAACATTTTCCATGAATTCCTAAAATATTAAGCTCAATTAGCAGTTCCTGTGTATGCAGATGGAGTGAGAGTAAGGTAGATAGTTAAAAATCGAATGATGTAAAAAAAAACGTGAAATTAAGGTATGCAGCTCGGAAGGCTCGGGTGCAGAACGTTCCTTATTGTGTCAGGATTTAAATTAAGGCAATAAGTTTACAGTTTGGATTCATCCATATGATATTTAAGTCTCTTTAAATTATGTTATAGCGAATATCATTCCTTACCACCAACTTTGTCACTTTCTTAAATTTTTATTCTATTATATTTTAGTAAGGTGGTGGAGTTTATCGTGCACCCAAATTAGTGTCTGTTTTAAGGCTATATAAGTTTTCTATACGCATAGGAAAATAAATGTTTTATTTTTGCACCCATCCGACATCACGACATTGTAAAGAACTATGCCTTCCTAAAATAAATTTTAAAACTACAGTTAGAGCATAGACATATTTCTTAATTCATCATTATAGAATTCTACCCCATTTTACAACTAAAGAAAATGTCCCCAATTAACACGCAACAGCAATATTTTTACGGGATGTCAGCACATGTTCTGCTAGACTAAATAGCAACAGCATCTTTATTGTTATGAAATTCTATAAACATATTACAAATATATTTTATGCATGGATCGTAGACCGTACGTGTTTAAATATGATACCCAATTGTAAAGAGCAACAATATTAATATAAATGAAACAATATTAATAATAAATAAATAAACATTAAAATGTGAAGAACGACATTTACAGGAATTTGAATGGGTACATATTACATATTATTTATAATTACACTCGTTATTACGTTTAACCAGAAAGTAAATTGCTACTAGCTTCGCGCACTTTAGCTCAAAAAATTACTAATTAGTGTGGTTCGCAAACAAGTCCCAGCATGCCAATTGACATGAAATTGCCTTAAAATTTTTTCAGGAAACAGCGTTTCTCTCAGGTGTTCCCAGGGGGTACTAAAACGCAAAATTTTATCCAATAAGTGGGATATCTTCTTACGAGGCCGCATGGCATCATGCCGAACGTAGTGGCTTAGGTGATAACGCTTGGAAATCTCAATACCGGGTTTATGTTCCTTGGGGCCAGTCATCTTGACCTTGAGAGTCTTCAAATTTTCTCCTGGTCGCTTACGAAAATACTGGTATGAATTTTTTCAAGAAATTTCCCATTTTATATCATTTCAATTCGTTGTCTGTTACAAAGACCAAAGTGCCCGTCGAGATGGGATGATGCGGTGTGACGATGGCTTGCATTATGAAAAAGTTTCTGCTATGAAAGGACCCTACTGAGGGTTTCGATCTCCTTGGTGGGTAGGCTCTATCGAAGTCCGGTTGTTTTATCTGTAAACTGCGTTAGAGACCCTGTCTATGTCCCCACCACCCTTGGATGGTCGTCCGATGTCTCACTTCCCTCATTCCTTCCTCCCTTACAACCGCCAGGGGTGCCCGAGATCGTTAAGGTGTGGACTCGTGAGCGGGAGGTCTGGGGTTCGAAACCCGCCAGGACCGTCCTCCCTGACTGGGATTTTTTCCAGGTTTTCCTCAGTCCTCATAACTGGTAAATGTCGGGGGGGTATCCTAAACATAGGCCTGGAGCGTTTCCTTCCTAAAAAAATCTTTTCCAATATATCATTTTATCTCAAGTGCCAGTGCCCACCTCCTGTGGTGCTTCAGTAGTAAAAACGGGCGTTTAACACTATTAAAAAATCCCTTACTTACCCCCACTGTAGACATAGACACAAACGGTCAGCCATTGATCATCATAAACGATAAATGTAAATGTACAGAAAATGACATTAAGCCAAAAATAAATGCCTAATTTTTTAAAATAAGTAAGAACTTTAAAAAACTAAGATTGATTAATTTGTCTTTAAAATATACATAAATTGTATATATGTATAATTTAAAGAACAAATTTCATCTTATTTCTACATTACAGTCCTAATATACTTTAATATATGAACCAGGGGAAGAATTATTAATAACACATTTTTACACCCATGTCTCCCGTAACGCTAGTGCATTTTACCCATCAATAATAAATATTGCTTAAGCCTTTATAGGTGATAATGAAAGGCATTTCCTTCGTAACTGCAAAACCCTTCTCAGCAACCGCTTTAAATGCCCCATTTTCAGAAAGTTGTTACCAATAAGAAAGGTTTCAGCTTTGGGAGAGTTGGAATCTGATGGAGCTAAACAAAGCAAATCATGACCGAAGTTCACATTGCACGACACGTGAAAATGAGATTGTCTTGGTAGCAGATGACATTCTGTTTTGATAATACCTTTTCTAGGTCAGGTAATGACTATACTTTGGAGAAATGTCAATCATTTATTTAACATATAACCGGATTATACCGTATTTTTAACCGATTTTACTTTTGTGATGGAGAATCTCATGTTTCCATCATTTTTGCCGCTACTTTATATTTGTTATACACTAGTACATCCACGTTTCATCGTTCATAATAAATCGATATAAAGCATCAGTTCGATTGCTCTAGAAATATGCTAAACTTTGTTTATAAAAAATCATTCTGATCAGGTGTAAAAATGCGGCAGCTATCCTGAAATCCACGTAATTTTTCCAACAAAATGTGGAATATGAAAGCATCTGTAGTGCTTAAGTGTCAAAAGTTTACTTTTAATTCAATACTCAGAACTTTTTTCAATATTTTGGAAATGCTGCACATTTTACCCGGCCAATCTTACAAGCTCTCACAATCTCCAACTCCAATGTCCTCTTCAAAGCAATCGAAAATGATGAATGGCAGTCCCCCTATAGCGGCATGAGTTTCTGTTGTCTTAGTACCCTCGTTCACCAAACTGCACCATATTCCAACACTAGACTCGGCACCACTTAGCTATATGCATCACACAGTTGATAATGTTTACATAAACATTGTATTGATGTGTGTAGAAAATATGATGCATATATTGGAATACCATTACAATCTATGGGTCACTTCCATAATAATAATAATAAAGTATAACCAAAACCAAAAAACCTTAACCAATCGGTTTTTGTCAAGGACCTGTGTGAAATGTGAAGAAAGTGTAATCAAAACAGTAAAATATCAAAGTATTCAAACGCCCAAAAGTCGTAGTTATGAAAGATTGTTAAATATTAAAGTAAAGCTGGCAAAGTGGTTAAAACATTAATCTAATACAATTTGTCACCTTACTGTTCATAAAAATGCTTATTGAAATAACAAAACGTATTATTTTCTTTCCTGTTCTTTTTGTTGTTATTTAGGTTTTCTACTATCTACACGTTTCCTTCTTATTCCATTCTTTTGCCATGATCCTACATTTCTCTCTTTTTATACAGTGATTTCTATCTCATGACTTTTTTAATATTCTACATCCTTTTAATATATACGTATTCTATGAACTTCTCTCCCGTTATTCAATAAATTGTATATCATGATGTCTCCATACTATATCATTATGTAATTTCCTTGCCCTAGTCGTTACTCTTTGCTTAAGAACCCCATCCTGTTCTCAAATGGTTTTTTTGCAGTGCATAGTTCCAGTCCATGTATAAGTAAAAACCATGTTCTATACCAACCTTTTATAAGTTGTTTCTTTCTTTGGTGGTATTTGTATTTCATGTGATACATCAACATTCTCTACTTATACAAGTGCTCATTCCACCGCGAAATCATAGCGTTTGGAACTCATAGGGACCATTTTTCGTTTCTATCGTTATTTATTAGTAATAGAAAATAATTATTATTGTTAATTTGTTTTATTTACGGCCGCTCTTTAACATCCCAGGTGATCAGCGTCCCATTCAATTCAGGGCATGAAACGGCCGATAAATTTTGCTCAGATGCCTCTTCTTTCATGTCTGAGGTTCTTTATCGTGCTGTAAATGTACGACATGGGACCCACGGCTTTACTTCCCTTCCTAAGTAATTTTACGTCCGACCTGGTCGGGATTGAACTGGTGATATTGGGTTTACGAGGCAAGTATGGTTACCCCTAGACCACCTCCCCTTCACTTTGAGATGCTCGCATTATTTTGAAAAAAAAAATTTAAACACTCGCCGCAATTCAACCTTCCGAATATTTTCTTTCAGCGCCTCCACGTTTTTTTTTTTTCTTTTTCTTCTGTGACGGCAGTAACATTTTATGGATAAAGATACAACTGCTGAGCTCTTTTATACGCCCTGCCAACTAATACACTAATCTGGCCGTGATAAGCAGGACTGAACAGGTTCAATTGCCTGCATCAGTGGAGTTTATCTCCAACCTACGGGAATTGCGCATCCACTAATTCTTATAAGCTGCTATTGAGCAGTGGAATGAGGGCACGATATGAGCCCCCATTACTGTTTTATATATTCACTTAATACTTGCTTACTACTGACACATGTTCAAATTAATTCATTTAAGTATATGAAGGTGCATGAAGCTACCATACTGTTGTGTCTCCTGGGAACCTAATATTTTCCAATTCTAATATAGTCGCCAAGAAACACTTTATTTCATCATGTATTTTAAGACTTCATTTCTCTATGTTACATAATCTCCGTGAACTATAATACTAGGAGTTCTTTTTCGTGCCGTAAATCTATGACACGGAACCCATGGCTATACTTCCTTTCCGAAAGAAGCGATACTTTGGACTTTACGCCATATAAAATCCATCAAACCTGGCCGGGATTGAACCCGCGATCTTGGTTCTATGAGAGGTAAGTATGGTTACCACTAGACCGACTCGAGTTATACAGAAGTATTTATAATGTATTACGCTGGGATTCGAACCAGCGCTATAGGAATTGAATTACATAAACTTTGAGGACCCTGAAAGGTTTCATGTAAAACAAAAGACTCCAAAACATTTACCTGAGAAACTGTTTATTGTTTCAGAGAGCTCTTGTGTACCGCAAGGAGTTGGGGAGGAAACATGAACATAGAAACCCTGGGGGAGCTGCTTTAATTTACATACAGAGATTTGTGTACCGCTTTATGGTTTACATAATGTTTAGCGTGCACAATGCTGCGTCTGGAAACGGTTCCATTTTAAGTTATTAAAACGTTACTGCGTACATCTCAACGACTTGGGCGGAAACACAACTAAATTAAGATGTAGCCCTAATTTCCATATTATGTGTTCTCGATACTGTCGATAGATTGATAATCTCATTATCTCGTTACTCTCTACGTTATGATATCGATACCTGTACATGAGTTCGATATTTCTCGATACTTATTTTTTAATAGTGATTATCACTCATTTTAGCTACTGAGGCACCACAGGCGTTGGATACTGATGCATGAGAAGAAATTATAAATTGGGAAAGGATATTTTTGTTAAAGAAAAGAAGCGTTCCAAGCCTAAGTCCAGTGTACCTCCCCAGCGTTTGTCATTTATGAAGACGGAGGAAAATCTCAGGGAGGACGGTCCCGGAAGGAATCGAACCTCAGATATGCCGCTCATGAGTCCACTCCACAACGACCTCGGCCACTCGTTTGATTCATTGATTTGATTTATTTACGAACGCTTTTTAACATCTCAGGTCGTCAGCTCCCCATTCAATTCAGGGGGTGAAACGGCCGACAAATTTTGCTCAGAGGCCTCTTCTTTCACACTTGAGGTTCTTTTTTGTGCCGTAAATGTACGACACGGGACCCACGGCTTTACTTCCCTTCCGAAGGAAGCCATACTTAGGATTTTTACGTCCGAAAAAAACCGCGATCTTGGGTTTAGAAGGCAAGTATGGTTACTACTACACCACCAGGGCCGACCTGGCCCTTCGTTGTTATTAATACAACATTTAAATGATGTCACAAGTACCACATTTTATTGTGGCTGCAAGATAAATGTGTCTCATTCATAACCTTATAAATGGAAAATTGTACCATAAAATTGGGTGCGCTTCAAAGCCCCCCCCCCCTTCCTTAAATTTCTGCAGATATTCTGGCAACAGTATCTCTCAGCTAAAAATGTAAATAAAGGTTATGTACCAGGGCAGTAAAATGCCATGCATTGCAGTTTTAAATAGACATTTTTTTACACTCTTTTGTGTAGATATCCTTTCTTCTTCTTTTTCCTTTCCGCGGATGGGATATGGTAATTCCCCCTACAAAAGACCCTCCCTTTTGAGGCTGACCAATTATAAAGGTTGATAAATGTAAACTATCTAACTTATTATTGTAACAGTATCAGAGTTCAGCCTGTTTAGCATGAACGCTAATTTTAACGTTACTATGTAGTTTTTATTACCAATGCAGTTGTTTTGCTGAAGCCTACACTAACCGGAAATATTTCTGAAGTTTGGAACTATTTTTAATTCGTTTCTGTTAGTGATAACCGCGTCAATTGTAAAAGAAGTTTCTTGCTAAGTGGAAAATATCACAACAATCTTAATTTCATAAAATTATTTTGTGAACATTCCATAGCGATAAATAAGGAACCTCTTATCTATTTGATTGATATGTTATACTCTAAAAATAATAAAAGTATAAATGAGCATTTTATTTGATGGAAAGTTTAAAAGTATCAATACTGCAACATGTGCAGGTTTCGGCTTTGATAACATTTAGTATCGTCTATCTGTATAAGGATGATAACATTTTGATCAATGTTCACTTAGTTTTTGTTAAACAGACGCCAGGATTCATTGCCAGCTATCTGTGTTCTGTTTGATCTTCTATATTTTCATATATTGTATCATAATCAGTAAATAAAGCAATACACAGCAAATTTGGTCAATATAATTCAAAACTACAAAATTATAAACATTGATAAATAAATTGAGTTAAAACAATGAATTTGTCATATATTTTTGTATTACGCGTGTATCTATATTCTTATTTAAATGTGTTAAGATGTAAATATTAAATGCTATATCTATGCACTAAATTATTCCAACTAATAACAGAAAAGAGTGAATTTATCAACTTAAAAAGAGTCCATAATTGAGTTGCACTGGCATTTTAAGGCATAACATTAAGTTGGTTGTATCAGAGATAAATTTTAGTAGTTGTAATTCAAATAATTATACCAAAAATGCGGAGGATGAGTTTAAGTGCCGAAGTGTTAGAGCTTCACGCAGGCAATGGTTTGTCCAATTATGTAAGGAATGGCTGTGCATGTTTGTACAGGTATTATTGGTGTGACTGACGGCTCGCTGCATTTCTATGTCATCTGAAACACTTCGGCTAGATCTTTCTACAGGCATTACCGATATCTCTTTTCGGCGGCGGTTATGCACTCAAAGATAATATGTCTAATTTCAATGCTTACTGTTTTGCTGAATTTAGATAGCTTTGTGTCAAGTATATTATAACTCCGAACTCATTAGCGCCATCATGTAATTCATTTCATTTCATTCACCTCTATGGGCTTACACCTACACTCCACAATCTACAGATGTTACGAAAAGACCAATGCTGTCAAAGTTACAATAAATAAAACATAAAATACATTCAGTTATTTACATTTTCTGTTTATAAAGTTATAATTCATAAGCAAAGACAGAAAGTATTTCTAAATTTGTAGAATCATGAGAACCAAGAACCAAAACACTTAGAGCTGCTTTCATAAAAAGTTCTTAAAGAGTATCTTGTAACAAAACTACTAAGTAGTTAGTTGTAACATTAATTTTATTTTGGAAATAAATCTTTTTAATAGTCGGTCAGAAATAACTCGCCTGGGATTTTATTGGAAAAAGGTATATATCTACTTGTATCTTTCTCAGTTAAAGAATGTTAAACAGAAAATATCAAATACATGTTTTCATAAAATTGGTACATTCATCGATATGTAAGAACTGTGACATATACATGAAGGCTAAGAGAATGTATAATCCTGTCTTTCCATTAAAACATCTCCCACTGTAAGTTACAACTCTATATATCTTCCAGCTCGCTGCGATTTATAGCGAATCATTTTTCATTGCCTACTATATAAACCCCATGGGGGTGGAGAAGTTTTACCATTTGGCTACAGTTTAAGCATGTTTCGAAATACGCTGCACCTCGATCATACCGACGGATTGTATTTCACTTTTTTTATCCTGTTTTAATAATTGCTCATTCGAGTAGCATGATGTACAGGACCTCTCTTGGGAATGTTGAAGGTACAATTGGAACAACTTTCTGACTAATGAAACGGAAACAAGATTAAACACATAAAACATCCAACGAGGTCGCATAAGGGCAGAATATCACTGCCTTCTAATCCCAGAATCGTACCTGATGAGAATACGGTACTCTATAATGTTACAGGAAATCAGCGTATACGAGCACGGTCCGAAACCTTATCGCTCTAGGGTGAAGAAGGGAGTTTTAAATTTGAATATTTTTTTTTAATTTTTCAACATAAACTCCCGTAAGGTCAATAAATGAACTCCAGTGATGCTCTAATGCCATTATCCAGTCTCCGATGTTATTTTCCGAAGGTATGCAAAACACTCATTTTCAGATGCAATCGCCTCTTTGTTTAATGAAAAATACTGACCTGCGAGCAAGAGCTTGAGTTTTGAGAACAAATCGAAGTGAGAGAGAGCCAAATCTTGGAAGTAGAGTAGTTGTTCCAACGATTCAGTGTTTAAATGTCCCAGTTTTATCATCGATAAAACATTTTTTTTACATGCATTATCTAGATGAAAAAAAGTTTTTCTTTTACAAACTAGCCTTTTCTCACATTTTATCTCTAATTCGTTCAAAATGAATGTAATAATTGCCTTTAGTTATGAAATTAATGAATTGGTAGATTTCCTTTAACGTCACAAAAGACTCCTGCCTTCAGATTGAACGATTTTGTCTTCTTTGGCACTGAATTGCCGACTTTGGGTCCAAGTTGATGTTAAGACGTTCATAAGAAGTTTATTAGAGACGTTATCAAAATGTCAAAGTTGTTCATACGATTCTTGTACCAGTTACTGACTAAATAGTTTCCTCTTCTCCAGAGATTTGCTCACATTTATCTATATTGTCTTACCCACGTGCATCTTTTGTCTATAAATGTGTTCTTTCAGCTTTTCTCCGTTTTGTTTTCGTAATATTTTACTTTTTCTTGCTTATGTTTTTTCTCTCATTGCAAATTTCTCGATAGTCTTTTGATTAACTGCAGAAGCAGAAAAGCTGCCTCAGCCCTTAATACCTTCCACTGTTTTGCATGACGTCATCAGAATCCTGGTAAGTGATTGAGTCCATAACAGCGCTATAAAACTGTAGTCATAGATAGCATCTTATGAAGCTGGTAATAAGTCTCAAGCGTTTTATCTTACTCTTATATGATAAGGGAATCTATTTGCAGGGACTCAAATAAGAAATGTCGACTTGAGGGCATAAATAAATGCATTACTTATGCCTTATTTTTTAAAAGTCAGAAGGGATTAACTACGTTTTAGCTTTTAAAAACTAGGGAAAAAAAAGTTTTAGAACAAACTGTTTTATTGCTTTTCAAAGTATTCTCCTTTAAAATTTATACACTTCTGCACATGTTTAAACCAATTCTTGAAAAAGTCTTTCCATACTGAAGTTGGTATGGTTTTTAAAGTCTTCAGCAGTATCTTGAGGTGATGAAATTTGCTGTCCACGCATTTTTGTTTGACATTCAATAACAAAAAGAAATCTTTAAGCGATAAATCAGGAATACGTGGAATGAGACATTAATTCCATGTTTTCCTCATTCAAATAATCAATTGTTAGACGTGCTGTGTGAGAGCAGGCATGATGATGAAGAATGATGCTACGTTTTCGGCTGTTTTTGCTGATTTCGTCGATAACTTCTGTCAAACAAATTGTATATCATTTAGCATCAACTGATGCTAAATGACCTTCTTCGACCCTCTAAAGGAATGGTTACGACATGTTCAGTATAAGCGAAGAAACAAATAATTATCTTGGAAGTGCTTCGTGAACGAACAACTTTTGTGGGATTCGTTTCATTTTGGAACATCCAAACAGGGGATTTTGATAATCGAAAAGGAGAAAGGACGAACAAGGAAAAGTAGGATTGGCAGGGAAGAGTATTATCTTAGTTCCCATAAAGATGTATACAATTACGATTATAACGTTTAAGTTGGCAATCATGTTATTTATATGCATATACACAGTACCTGGAGCCCACCGAAATATTTCAGATATGTACCACTATATAAACATAAATATGTTCGTTTTTGTATCTTTATTTAGTAATAATTTTAAAGCAATAAACAGTAATGTATGAATCAGCATGTGACATCGAAGTTGTAAAAATATTTCAGACTAATTTCGTTACATTTATAGTAAATATGTGACAGTAAGTCAGACCAAATATAACACGCTCGTAAAAAACATATTGCGCATTTTTATGCCACTGCTAGATGAATATGAAGATAACAGATTTGCACCTGATAAGGCCTGCAAGATATGCTGAAAACACTTTGGAGTGAGGAAAAAAGCTTAATTATTTTTTAGAATACCGATATGGATGCAACAATCACACCATGTGAAGCGGTTTATTTTCGAAGTCGAGTGGCCCCGTGTTGGGCGCCAATTTTTGAAGCGGTTTGGTAAATTTAATGAATGATCCCTTCCATGTTGTTGCCAACGCTTCAATGAAGCAATTTCTCAGAGCAAAGTCTGCTATTTTGTTGATTCGGGCTGGGAGAGGAGTTCAATAGTTGAAATAAGCTTATCTTTAAAAGTTCAAACATACATTTACCATTGGCTGGTTCAAGTTCACCTGTCTTACGTGCTATTCGCAATTTACGAAAGTTTAAAACATTTATTGACATTGGCTAGTTTAAAGGCTAACATTAAAAAGGCTAAGTCCTAACGGATTTAAAAGCCCTTCAGTTTATTAATTCTGTAACGGCAGTCCTTTTAAAAAAAGAGCACCATAGTCGAACCTCTGGTTTCTTCCTATTGTATAAAGTTTTATGAACTTCTTGACTTTCCAAGCTATCGTAACCGAAAACACCAGAAACTTTCTGTTATGTTGGCATACAAGCCACATGGTAACATTATACATATATACTTACATGATATGTGCATTACTAATTACAATAAATAAAATATGATAATTAGGGTTGCAACATACATATTATATTTATATTTCAGCGGGGGTGGGCCGTAATAATAGTCACATGGAAAACACTGTCATTTTGGCCCTTGAGAGTGAACGGATACAATAATAAAAATAAAATAGACATTTATACACAACCGTCTGATTGGCCATTACAGCTGTTTCTCACGAGCCAGGGATATCATATCTTCATCACCAGAAAGTCTCGAAATCGAATCTGAGGAAGAAAAAAATTAAAAGTAGTGATTGGAACTTCTAGCTGTGGTTTTAGGATCCACATTCCGTGAGAAAATGCCTAATACTACTAGTACAGACACCGAGAACATGAATTTACTCTATAATTTTCTAAAGAAATTGCTATTGCCTCAATCCTGAAGTGATCATAAAGCTTGGACATCAAATATAAACCAAGCTTAATGGAGACTGTTTATTGGTGTTTCAAAGAGAAGTTTAAAAAGAGTCCTCCATAATGGAATGCTTTTGGTTCATTTTCAGTTGCATATTCAATCATTCTTAAGAAGGCATGTACATAGTCTGTTGCATTGCTGCTATTGCGCATCAAGTATCAAGAACACAATTACGAAGGGCGCTGTAATTTCGAAACTTTCTATGTTATTGGGTCTACCTGCACTCGTTTTATTTGTGATTGGGACAGCAGGGCACGAGACCATCAATGGATTCAGAAAGACCGGCTACATCGAGAACACTTGGCTGCTGGTTCCAAGAGTGCTATATACAAAAGCTTCCTGTAAAGTTTAAAGAAGACATATTAATGATTCCCATATCAGAAAACTCATGTTTGATTGTATCTACATACATTTGAATCTACACTGGACACAAAAGAGAATATAGCGTGAAAAGTCTATATGCAAGTTATAACAATGTTTCTTGTCAACAAGAAGTATCCAGAATATAAACATATGGACAAAATACTACAGGCATTCTAAGGACTTGGCTGCAAATTGAATATATTGACAACTTTCCCAAAAACTTTGGTTTTTTTAGCGAATAATATGGTGGAAGGTTCCAAAATGTTTAAATGAATTTAAGTCAAAACACCAAGGGACATCATTATTCCTGCTAACTATTGTTGGATGCTCAAGCGATAAAATTCAGAAAACTTTCATTAAAAGAAACTCAGCAGAGGAACTTTACTAAACTGTAATAATATAGTTTCGATAGGCTTTAAGTAAAAACTTTAGCTATTGCGTAATACAATTCTATTAATGGTACATAATATTAATAGGATTAAATGGTAAATAGTGATATAAAGTTAACAAAATGTAAGAACAAATTACATATAAAATTAAATTAAAGTTAAAATTTGTGAACTTTTTGGATATTATACACTATGTTTTTTCCAATGCATTTTCTCTGTTTTAGTTCTTCGTAGGTATGTGGAGGCCTGTACTGCGAAATAATGTAGTGAAAGTTTTGTTTTTGAAAAAATAAAATGAAAATTAATTATATTATTATGTAAATTTTCTACAAATCCTTACGTGATAGCAATAAAATATTTTGGGATTCCAATTTAAATCACTTTATTTGGTTCAGGCTAATGTCATTTCTGCCCTCTTTTTTCTCTCTTTTGCTTGGATCCTTTTTCTTTCTTTTTCCATCAAGGGGAAACTGGCGAAACAGTTGACAGGTTCGAGGACACAGAAGAACCGGAGGACACTAAGGCTGGAGGCTTTTCCATTACCGAGCTTTTAGTGGCGATATCTTGACGGAAACAGGACATGGAGTTGGTTTCTCTCTGTGCCAGTAGCGCGCGGCAGCTTCAGCTGTAGTCAGTAGCCCGTTATCTTTTCCGACCTTGCAGGAAGTCGACTAACTCTCCAGTGCGGCCGAGTTAGAGCAATCTTAGTTTTGATGGAGATGTGTACTGGAAAAATATTATTACTTATGCCAACTTCCTCTCTTTGAAAACCAGCAAAATTAAGCAAAGCTGTTGTATTGCAGAAAAGAACAACATTTAGCTTATATGAAGGTACACAATTACTGTCATAAATTTCGCCGTGTATACTATAGGTTGATCCGTTTTGGTATAGATAAAATGAAAATACTGTAAAACATTTACTACTGAACTTTATATTTTCACAACATTCAAAGATGGGAAATTTCTTAGAACGCTACATGACCCCCATTGCGCACTCTGCACAACTCATAACGATGACGCAATTCAGCCATGCAAAGAATGTTTCATACACTTCTAAGCAGTTCACTCCACACGTTTACTTTCGGGCCTGATCTTTCAAGCTCTTAAGAGACATGCGGATTTTCCCTTGTCCAAACAATGCAGTTCTTTAAACAGTGAGAAAACGACAATACGAGCATCATACCGTGCCCAGCCGTGGGTGGCCGAGGTCGTTAAGGCGCGGACTCGTGAGCGGGAGGTCTGGGGCTCAAATCCCACCAGGATCGTCCTCCCTGGCTGAGTTTTTTCCAAGTTTTCCTCAGTCCTCATAAATGCCAAATGCCGGGGAGGTATCCTAAACTTAGGCCTGGTTTCCTTCCTGAAAAATATCCAATCCCAATTTATCATTACATCTCATTGTCATGAGTGTCCAACGCCTGGTGCCTCAGTAATAAAAATGGGCGTTAAACATCATTAAAAAAAAGTAGGTAGCTACATGGAGGGGGTAGCAAATCTGCTTTCTTACTTGTTGACATTGCTAACTGTCGCAGTTGTAGGCGCAGCTATTTCTGGTCGTGTGTTAAGTTGTTCCGTTCTTAATTCGACAGTATATATAAAGTTTATATATTACAATTGTTTATGTTCACTCTCCCATTGACATGTCTGTATATAGTCATTTGTTTAAGAGGCCGTCATCATGTTCAATCCGTTGACACACCATGGATGCAAAATTAAAACGAACTTCATGATCTTCGTCGGTAAGACTTGTAGACATGATATGGGTAAAGTTTCAGGTACCTTCGAACAATACGCTGACAGGACGTGTATGGTACATTCATCTCTGCTGACAGTCGTCTTTAACTTTTGGTTGGGCTCCTTGTAATGGCTTCAAAGATAGCTGCTTTTGTGCTGGGTATCGCCTGCATGCTTTATAACACAGAACCTGTTTCTACAAATGTTGGGTACCACAACATTAAGGAATCTTATTTAGGTACACAACATACTCACGTCTAAATGTTTAACATTTTCAAATTTAGCATATCAAAGAATGCATTGCGCTCGCTGTAGATTTGTAGTAGCCATTTCAATCAGCCATTATGTATTGTTGATTTTCATGTATGGAAACTCACTATTTTAAGCAAAATATTACCAGCAACAAATGTCTTCTATTATCATATTAGCTTTTATAATAATATTTAATACTATGCATATCGAAATGGATCATCCTGTATTTTCTGAGTTGTGCGACTTTTGTGTTTGGTAATATAAATTCAAAAAACTTAGTAGAGACAGAAAATAAACCGTGCTCAAGGTCTGAGCCTACGTCTCCCATGGAAGCACAAAGTTAAGTAAGGCGCCAGACTACCAGAGTCCAGGAGCAGCGAGGCACGAACATACAAGCAGTCCGTAACTGTTTCCTTATAGTGCACCCCGACACCCCACTCCAAGGAGTTCCAGGCTGCTTTTACACTAGACGCCGGGGCAGAAAATATCCTAAGCGCACACCTCCCCCCGCCGCAAAAAGCACCAGCCACTTTCCATCATGCAGCAGAACAAACTGAATGAAATGAGGTAAAACAGAAGATCGGAATATTCTTTAAAGGAAAGATCGCCTAAACCACCATAAAAATTACTAAACAATCCAAGACCATGGGGTTCGAACCCGAGACCTCCCGAATGTGAGCCCCAAGCACCCAGTTTTCGGTAAATTATAGGCAATTTCTTGGTAGTGGAATGTAAGCGACGTAATATACTACAACAAAACTATGAGCGTTAGAGCTCATTAGCCTTATTTAGAATGATTGCTAGATTAAGTTAAAAGGATTCATTAATAAACTGCAATGACTATTTCATTCATGTTACGTCATCTTAAAATCGACCAAAGAAACGAAGTAAAATTTTGAATTTTGACCGACCACAACCAGATATCAGAGTGAAATTAGGAAGGAGAAAAAATTGTCAAGTCCGTTTTAACACGCAACGTGCATTTGTCTTGTGGTTAGTGTAGCCAAGTCTATACCTGCACTATATAATTCGTGAACACGCATCACTGATCACTTTTGCTAGAGGCATTGGGGAATTATTGATAGTAAGAAAAACATGGACAATCGACAATCATAACACAAAATGGAGAGTTACTCAAAGCGCTTTGGTGATGCCTCAAATATGCCAATTGATCTCATCATTAGGAATTCCAAGCCACAGAATACAAAGAAACATAGAGACACTGTGTGTTATCTTTTTTTTTCTCAGCTGATGTTAAAAAATAGAACGGTAGTGATTGTAATAGTCGACTTTTGTCCATTTCAGTCTCACGGTTTCCGAATAAAATAGATATTCAGAAGTATAACAATAGTTAATATTCTGTGCGCGAATTTCAAATATATATTACTTTTATTCTTATTCTGTTCATGAAATAGTCCTAAACCCGTATTTTGCTCTTTTCTATTGGCATTACTGACAATCGACCTTCTTCTGTCGCAAGATTGCTTGAAAAGGTTAAGTACAAATATACAATTATTACAATTTTGTGAGCCAAGTTTAGAGGAATTATATTTAAATTCTTAATCTCTTCGTGAAATAGTCATAATAAATATCACTCCAGGGTCTGAGCTTCCCAGATAAATTCACAACTAATCTCAAACCCTTTCTTATGATAAAAATTGTTAAGCTAAACCATAGAGCATATATCTAAAGAAATATGAACGGCATTGTTGCTCAAAAAGTGAACAATAGCATAGTCAAATTCTGTCTTTATTGTAATTATTATTTTTAGATTTTCTTGTTATATTTCCGGGATTCTTTTCAATATATATCTTTTAGTTTTATCCTTTCCATTTAAAGGTCGGATGCAAAGAGTTTAGTTAGTCAGTAAACGAAAAATGTTTTTGATTTCAAAACTGATACTTATAATAGAACATAGTAGAATGAAATTACGAAATATATAGAAAAACAGAAATAATGTGTAATTTTATATGCCACCAACAGGGTTTCACGTAATATAAGCGAAAAATGAATTGCGCGGATCAATACAATGTTCATTCTCGAAGCGAGTTATTGGCTGAATCGCTGCAAAGAAAGCTATTGGAGATAATGTCATGCATTTTCATTTCTGTCCTATCATACATATACAAGTATTATTAATTTTATTTAAGATTTGCTTCTTTAACATTTAAATATTTCGTTTTAAGAAAATAGCCATGGTGCCAGACTATTTGGTTTCGTAACTTGTTTACAACTGATCATTAACTAGTAGTCCATTAGGACAGTATTGACATACATCACAAAAAGTCACATATTCTCTTTAAATCACCTTCACAAGTAAAATATGAGAACTATATGCATAAAAAGTATTACAAATACTCATTATGGAAAGCCTTTTCAAAATTATTTAGTGGAAAAATTCCTTTTACCTATGATTATTAACTATTGTACACATATTGCTATAAACAATTTAACGCTTCACCATATTTAATGCATTTTTACTAAAAAAAATATGGCTATATTTAATAAAATTGTTGGCTATTTGAAAGCAGAACTCGGTTCTAGTGGTCCTGTAGTAACCAACTTGCCTCATAGACCCATGATCGCGAGTTCAATCCCGGCCAGGATAGATGAGGCGTAAAAATCCTAAGCATGGCTTACTTAGGAAGGGAAGTAAAGTCGCACATCCCATGTCGTGCATTTACAGCAAGTAAAAGAACCTGAAAGAAGAGGCCTCTGAGCAAAATTTATCGGCCGTTTCATGCCAAAAAATAATGGGACGCTGATGTCCTGATGTGTTAAAGAGCATCCGCAAAATAAAAAAAGACAAACAAATCTGAAGGTATAAAAGATATTAACCCACTGCATGAGTTAGATTTTAATTATATTCCATGCAGCATGAAGAAGGAATAATTTATGAAAAATATTCAGCAATATTATTATAACTACTAATTTTTAAAATAATGTTTTATTCAATATTACATCTATTTGTGATTACGAATGGTTAAATATATATAAAAAGGAACATAAAATTGGCATATCATTTAGTTGAAAAGTTTCTGAGAAAAGATACATTACACTTTTACAGATAACACAAAAAATAAAAGAGCTGCGTTTTGACATTTTTCTTTTAATGGTCTTCTTCTTCAATAAGACTCTTAATGTTTTTGTTCATCCACTTTGTTTCTAGCTGCTCTGCTTTTCTCTGTTCTGTCTTACTGGAAACTATTAATTATTTTGAAGTCTGTCGAGTTTTTTACACACTAAGTCCAAGAAATAACTTTCAATTTACTTAGAACTTTACTGTTTGTTATTTTCTCACAAACGAAGCAAGCTAATCATCTGTTTCTGGTGTTGCCTTGGATGCAAAACTTGCTTTAGGGCATCTATTCCAAACAAGGTTTTTAAATAGTCCTTTATATTTTGGTTCTTCCAATGTTATCACTTTTTCAGAAGAGCTCTCTATAAATAGGTCAGTTGTTTTCAAATCAGGTAAAATATCCAGGTTAGGCTACATATAAAACTTACATTCCAAAAAGTACTAGGTCGTGAATTGGACTCAAAATTAACAGGGATTTAGATATGGTTCTGTCATGAAGGCTTTTAAATGTTAGGTGCCTTAAATTTCACATTTCAAATTGAGAAGTAAATCTTTATTTAAAAACTAGTACGGCACTATACCACAGAATGGCGAATGTACAACCCGCCACTGGGTAGAGCCATTAATAGTTTCAGTGTTAATGAACGCATGCCTGTTGTCTTCTCTGCCCCTTTAAATGTAAGAATGGAAACCAATGTCCCCGGCATCATATATGCAGCCACATGTAACGACGCCCGCGTACCTCATAAAGACAATCATTCTTTTAGCCTCCATTGCTTTTCATCCATTGTCATTTACGTTCCCTAAAGCATAATGTCCTATTCATGTACTGCATTGGTTTATATTTTACCAACTTATGATTAAGAATATATTTTGGCTATAGGACTCTGAAACGTAATCGAACTGAACAGAAGTGCTTGCCCAAGTTTTTATTTTGCCTTTCTGATCTAAAAAATTCAAGAAACAAGGTAGATTAAACAGCGGAGTCGGAGCTAAAGAGCGCGGTCGTTCCGTACTGATACAGCAGCATTGACCTTGCATTTCATAGGTTTATTGCGTCATTCACAAAATGCTGGTGTTCAAATGTAATCCCGATGCAAAGATGATGCGCACACTGTCTGTCATTGTATCGTTCTCTTACCTCGTGACGCTTTTGCAGTCTATCATAAAACAATTTTCAAGACGACGGCAGTTTTTAAATACCGTTAGTTACGTAACTTCCGTAATGATTAGATTCGCTGTTCTTACGTAAGTCCTTATATTTGTCTTTCTCGGCCCTTACGCTACAGGAGCTTGTTAACTCTTTTTAAGTTATTGAACGTTTTAAAAAGTTTCCTTATGCAGTTGACTTTTTTCGTAACCGTATATTGAAGAGAAATATGTTTTGTCAATCTGAACTAACCACGAAACTTGGTGTGACCAGAGTTTTTGTGTGCTGTTTAAAACCTTCTGATATCAAAAAGAAGTAAGAGATATGTCGGACGTGAGGGCTTGATCTATTAATCAGTAAACACGCTGGAGCTGAGTAAATTAAGCGAATTCCTCGCCGAGTTGAATAAGTTTTAATAAAAATTCATATAGAATCCAGATTAGCTCTTATTAATTAATGAAATTGAAACGAGATCGTAGATGGGGGGGGATCGGGCTGTATGGTTACTGCGGTATAATTCAAGAACCCTGATCACAGGTTTCGCCACGGCTGCTGCAGACCATCCTTGGTCTTCTTCGATAAAACTCTCTCCAGGGCGTTTCTCTGGATTTTGGGGGTTGTGAACTACCGGGACTGAGTGAATGGAATGCCGAAATAAAAGGTGACATAAATAACGCTTAGTTATTTACTTGTTGATATCGTTTATTCTCTTAACTTGAATATTCAGACAAACCCACGTCTCTCGTCGAACCACGGACAAGGCGATCTAGGCAAATACTTACGTTTATTACGTTAACCAGATGGTGCCGAGCGCGAAGACATTGTTAATTCAACAGAATTCTTAATGCAGTCCAGTAATATTGTAACGGTATCTCGCGCGGTGATAGTCAAGCCCCGTTATTGCCGGAACTGGTACTTGGTACTTAGGCCACCCTTCCGCTGGGGACGGTAGCCACACGTATATGGATGGGCCCGGAAAATTCTGAGACTGTCCTACTTTTGGGCAAAATCTATCCCTTTTACACTCAATATAAAATGTCGCTACCCATGGTCAGGGCGCGAAATATTCCCGCCAGTTTTGTGTTAATGTCACTCATAGGTCAGTGCTTTCCTTGCTGAATTTTATTTCTATTCGCTGCACAAATTTGGTCAAGCCAAATGCTCCGCTGTTCGTCAATAAGATGAATTTAAACTAATTTCATATGTTACTGTCAATGGTTCTTATATTCGGAAACCTGCAACTTTGCCAGCGAACAGACCGGTGTCTCGCCTAAGGAGGGGCATTTCCAACCCTGGATGCATATAGAAGGGATTAACTTGCAAATGTCTGACTTTTATCAATTCTTTCTGTGTCCGGAGAAAGACGTGAGTTTTTCCTTACCTTCCTATATTATTACGTGTTATTTTTTAAATATTACAAAAATTACACATTGACGCATTTAAACACTACAGAACCTTAATTCTACTACTAAAGTTGCTCCACTGAAAGAAAATCCACAACGTACTTGAACATAATTACTGAGTAGCTGATTCTAAAATTACAAATATTATTTATTTCAATTATTCTATATTCGACGGAGAGCCAGAGACAACTTCAAAATCAAATAAGTTTTGTTATTACTGTGGTATTAGGGAAACAAAATTATATCCTTGCAACCTATATCACAAAAGAGAAACCACATTTTTAGAATTACTATTATTATTGAGATTAAACCACAAAAATTAATGGTATACTATGCGTGTATTCTTAAAAATATTTTAATATAATCATATTTAGGAGCCCTTGGTATCATCTTTACATTCACTTAAATAGAGAAATAGGAGAAAGTTTCCAGTTACACTGTGTATTTAAGAAGATGACATTCAGATGTTTCAATAATATAAAAACATGTTACTCTTTAAAAACAATTACAAAATAAAAAAAATCGAAATTCTCTTCATTTTCATTGGTTTTGAAATTTAATTTACATGTTACTGTATTAAAAACATGTAACACAAACGTTTTCTGAAGGTTATTACAGAGCGTTCTTACATACAAATATAATTCTCACATACATATTAGGTTAATATTTCACATTTACTATTTTCAAAACGATACTTTTGTTAAATATATAATATATGTATTATTATAAATACAGTTTATATGCTGAATTAAACTTTCTGTTATTTTAATTCAGCATATAGAGAAAAATTAAACCCAAGAGCGCTTTTTAAATTTCGGTTTTCAAGTATATCCCCACTCCTAAGGTCCGATTTTCCGAACTTTCGAAAAATATTGGTGTTATTTTATTTAAATAATATATACGGAATGTTTGTGAAGAAACAAATATTGGTGCCGCTAAGCGATTTAAACTTTGAGTTTCAGGTAAACCCCTACTCCTAATGCCTTA
Source organism: Metallyticus violacea (assembly GCA_030762175.1). Classification (NCBI taxonomy): domain Eukaryota; kingdom Metazoa; phylum Arthropoda; class Insecta; order Mantodea; family Metallyticidae; genus Metallyticus; species Metallyticus violacea. The sequence goes on along the minus strand of CM060845.1, from coordinate 102,887,757 downwards.
ATTTCCCTGATTTTCAGGGGCTATTTTTCTAATTTTATTTACGGAATTTCGTTACGAAAAAATAAATGTTGATGCTGCTAGAGCGATTTTTAAATATTAGGTAACCTCCCCCCTGCTAATAGTCCGATTTCACAAATTTTCGAAAACTTTGTTTTATTTTATTTCAATGGCAAAAATGGAGTTTTTTTAAAAAAATGAAATTTCGGCCTCTAGAGCGATTTTAAATTTTTGTTTTTCAGGTATAGTCCTGATTTTAACAAATCTACCTAGTTTCGCTGAGAAAAAAAAATTTGTGGCCGCTAGAGCGATTTTTTAAATTCTTGCTTTAGGTTAACCCAATATTCCTGGTTAACGAACTCAACAAATTGTTTTTTAATTATTTGTTATATGCGGAATTTCGTTGAGAAAAAAACAAAAATTACGACCATTAGAGGGAAGAGGACACGCGCGCGCGCGCGCGCACGCACGCACACACACTTTTTAGATATTTTTATTTTAAATGTAGGTGCCTAGTAAGTACGATCGATGCAAATTTTGGATAGATTACTATAAAACCTTCCCGTGGATACAACCGCGATAGCTTAAATTCCTTTGGAATTCGCCAAAAAAAATTATATAGCTAAATTTTTCACGGTGCCCCCTGCAATAGCCTTTATTCCTTCGGATGCGCTAATTATCAAAGTGGAATGTCTTCCAGGCAAGCAGATAAATTAAAGATAACACTATCTTACAGAAATATTCTTAAGTATCAAATTCCAAAAATGCAAATGTGTTTAAGCTACACATATTTAATGCATATTTTATCCATTTTTGCATGTGAAATTTCGTAATAAGACGGGGTAAACGAGGTGGATATTTTAATTTACTAATGGAACGTACTCATATATAAGATTAACATTTTGTTAAACTAATTAAAAATCGGTAAAAAGTATAATGTATCATGCTCTTATAAAATTAAGACATTTCCCTAGTTATCTTCATAATCCGCCATGGGTGGCCGAGACACTTCCTTCCTTTAAAAAAAATTCTTTCCCAATTTATGATTTCATCTCATGTATCATCAGTGTCCACCGCCTGTGGTGTTCTGTAGTAAAAATGGGCGTTAAACGCTTCTTCAAAATATAAAAAAAAATCATAATTGGAGGTAAATAAAGTTGTAATGTTTCGTTTTTATATGGCATTGTTTTAATACTAATTAGTTAATTAGTTAATAATTCATAACATTTTCACTAAGTGTATTATTGATATTACAATAATGTATTATTGTAATATCAATTATAATAGTGAAATTTGCTACTATTTTTACTGAGTAAATACTTAATGAACAGTATTTTTGTTGTTGCTTTGACTGCATTAGTTTTCTCGCGACGGCGTGTAAGTCAGTAGGGAATGAAATGAAATTAATTAATGACAATCAGAAAATTCTCAACAAAAATTTCCAATAATAAACATTATCTCCAGTTTAATTAAAAAAAAAACTTTAAAAGAAAATAAATTAGTTTCTATTTATTTGTTCGAAAGCTATGCTAGAACCTTCAAGTGATCAGATTAAAGCCAAAAGTGCAGTTGCAGGTTGCAGCATGTGTTGAATAAGGCAGCTCTTTGATCTCGTCTTATGGGTCGATTATGTTCAGTGTGTTGGATAGAGCATTGTCATGCATTTTCCGCTGTTCAAAGCCGGCAGCGACACTTCAGTTGTCTGCAGCAAATTTCGACATGAATCAAGTCCTAAGTACAATGCCTTTGATATTCCATCAACTACAAAACACCACTTGGTGTCTGAACGCTTTGCCTAAGTTCCATTGGGGGCTTTTAAACGCAAAGAAATCTGCTTTCTTTTATTGCAATTATGTAGAAAGGTGTTTTTTTCATCTTAAGTTAAAGCTGGTTCCTAGAATCAATCGCATTATCAATTTTAAATGGTAATATTTGCATATCCACTTATTGCTCTACCTTCACCCGCCTTTTATAAGTATCCAATTAAAGCTATTCGTTCAGAAACCACATGACAGCTGGCTATCTGGAAGGGCCAAGGGTACACGTAGTTTACGGCTGCCGGCTTATGACTTTTTCTTTCATTATAGCGTAAACTCCTCTCTGCAACAAATCGTCATGCTAGCAAAAATGTCTGCATATAATGTTTCTTCCGTAACTAATTTCGCATTTACAAGTGAAGAAGCGCATTATTTGCAGGAAGCGTGTGTATCGTGAGGAACAAACAAGAAATATACGCAATCTTTTATACCAAGCAAATAGCTCACATGTTGTGTATTGACTTACAGCATATATATATATATATATATATATATATATATATATATATATATATCCATAATTTTTTATAGAATGAGGTTTTAAACATCGAGATATTTTTTAAAATTATTATTCTTAACCTTATGTTTTCCTTTTTACTTCTTTTGGACATCTTTTTTAGAAATAAAATGAAACAGCTTATCCAAATATATTATTTTTATTTTTAAAAAGGGGAATGTCCTTACATTATTTTAATAGTTATACGAAATATATTGACATGCTAAATATCACATTAACCATTTAGCAAAAATTATTAAAACAGTGTTCTCATATACTGAGATACTTTGCAAACTAACCACTTCTTTCTTACAATTCCTCATAGAATTCTCTAATCTCAGTTTCACGGAAGTTCTTGAGTATTTGAAAACCCTTGCACTCTTCTATTGAAATTTTTAACAGCCTAGAGAATACAAAGTTTGCTATCTCTTAAGAAAATGCATCATTGTGTAAGATGAAATCATGATGTGAATCATAAACTTGTGGTAACAATTGAGGGTTGTTTATTCAATCTCCTCTCATGCTTAATTACAAATCTAGAATGTGATGGTTCTGCTACAATTTCTCCCATTGTCGTGTTAAGAATGCACGTTTTAGAAGAGATGTCTTCTGAAGGAAAGCTCACCAACTATGTTACTGAAACTCAACAGTAAAAAAAAAAAATTAACTACGGTTAATTCCAGGAATACCAACTTCCATAACTTCTGAGGACGTTTCGTGTATAATCAGTAGAGCAAATCTTATTTCATCAAAGAATCAGAAGAACAAAATGAGCTATACTCTAAAACTATGCATGGAGAATATAGTGAGATTCTTCCTTATTGCTCTTAGCCCTTCATTTGTTTTACAAGAACTGCAACAATCATTACCATTGGTTTCAATGACCTTTTTTCTCTTAATGTTCAATTTTTTAACGTTGCTTAAAAGTGTTATTTATTGTGTTTTAATTTTACTTTTGTGAAGTACATTGACCATAGTTCGTAAATTGCTTTTTTTAAACAGTGTTTAACCCCCAGTTTTACTACTGAGGCATCACAGGCGGTGACACTGATGATACACGAAATGACAAATTAGGGAAGGAATTTTTTTAAAGGAAGGAAACATTCCAGGCCTAAGTTTAAGGTACCTCCCCGGCATTTGCCATTTGAAGATTGAGGAAAACTTCAGTCAGGGAGGACGGTCCTGTGGGAATGGAACCCCAGACCTCCTGCTCACGAGTTCGCGCCTTAACGACCCCGACTACCCGTAGCGATACCGTAAATTGACGTTGTAGACATTGTATTTATAATCTAGAGTTTAAACTTATAAAGAACTCTTATCGTGTTTTATTTATAAGCATACTTTTAACACATCACGTAAACTAATTCAGATTTATGAAAGGAATTGGTTGTTGTATTAATAAAGTTAACAGGGAAAATAGGTTTAAAAATCTAATACAAAGGAATTAACTAGGTCAGGCATTCTACTTGTGTTTCGTTTCTACTTCTTCTGTTTTATTGACCAGCTATGTTGAACGAAATTGAAAATGTTTCCCATAATATAAAAAAGTTTGAACCTAACTTTGCGTTGTGATTTAATCGGCTGCTATCACACGAGGCGAGGCAGTTTCTTCCTTTATTAAGTTAGGCCCAAGAGTGCCGTTTTACTGCCAGATTAGACCATGCCTCAGTATCCAGTATCATCGCTTGGCTAATTATGTGACATTATATTAATCGGATTAGCAATTAAGTAATGTTAAAGAATAAAGAAAAATGTCTTAAAACAGCTTATATTTTTATGAAATACGTGGACCCTTCTTTGTAGTAATACATACTAAGAAAGATAAAAGTAAAAATAACATTAAACACTTTAAAAATGTTTATTATGCTGAAAATATTATAATATTGAATTTTATTTTAGAACAATATATTAACATTTGAACATTACATCATAATCTTAGTTTTAAAATTGCTACCTTTACTTTTTTATCTACAATACTTTCTCTATGTTGTACATGCTTTAAATAAGAGCGTTAGAAAAACGTAATTTTAGCATGATGCTACTGTAGCGTGAAGTTAAAAGGTAAGAAAACTCAAATATACACAATGAGTTTTGAAGCTGGATTAAGTAATTAAGTCAAGTCCATCATGGAAGTTTATCTAACTTGTGCTGCACTTTCGCTCTGAACGTAGAAGCAATTCTTGTTTTAATCGTATTTCAACATGCAAAATTCTATGCAAATCCTTCCTCTAAAGTCGCCAGTGTGTTTGTGAATTGCAAAAGTTTATACAATAGTATTGATTGACTCCATCCGTAAATTTTGTATTCTAAGGTATTTCTTCCAAATACTGTCCAAGTGGAAGTAGCTGAGACTAAAAATTCGATTTAAGTTAAACTATTTATAAGATATTAAAACTAATTGTCATAAATTGTTTATGCATTTGTGTTTTATTTTGTTTAATTAACTAATTTATAAATGCATCCAGTGCAACAAACATCTTGGAACTTTTATATTCATTAAAACAATAAAAAGGTCGTACAAGATTTACTTTATTTTTTTAGGTATTTATTTACTGTTTTATTTAGTACTGGGTATTTTTTAAAGTAGGAAGAGAATATTGTGTCATTGAAATGTAAGAGTATTTTGTATTATCTTCGATATAATACTATTTAGAATTTAGGGCCTTATACGTTAATTCATGTATAAATATAATTCTTGCATTTCCTTTGATAAAGAATAAAATATTACATGATATGAGAAGTATAACGTTAAAGTGGTTCTCAAAATAATTACAATTGCATTGTTTTGCGCATTGTTTTTCACTCTTTTTCAACCTCTATGCGGCACGGTACTTTTGTAACTTTGTATTTATGTTTTATTATATTTTTCTTATTTATTGCACCTGATTTCCTAGAATTGCACTTAGGAATCCAATATAATGATGATGATGATGATAATAATAATAATAATAATAATAATAATAATAATGTATGGACCTAATATCCATAATCTATTTCATAAATTTGTATTTGCCTTTATATTTGGAAGAAGATATCTGGCATTAATATTGAAATGTTAATAAATTCAAATTTGTTTGATGTTGTATTAATGGAAGTCTAATAAAGACGAAGATGAACTTTTTTCATTGTTTGCTTAAAAACTCGTTAAATATCTGGTGTTTTGGTAGTTCTGGAATTATGTTTTTATATGGTTTTCTGTATATTTTTCAACACCATCTGAAATTTTTAATTTATAAGGATGGGAGAATAGAATGATCGAAATACTAAACTGTAAGCCTTTTTGTGCTGTTATTCCCGTAAAGTTAAAAAAGCAGTTCTTTAAATGAAATTTGTATATGCATTTTGAATTTTATACAGCAAATGTAGATGTGCGAATAACGAAATATTTGTTTCACGACTATTTATTGCGTTATTTGTGTTGGACTATTACCAGATATTTAAGTCAATTTTTGGAAAAGGTTCTCGGGCTTTCCAAAAGAACGTCAAACTGTGGAATCATAAGGGAGGGGGTTGTTATGAAGTTACGGTTAATAATGAAACAAGAACGATGAAATACTGGCTTAGGCTAGTGCAGGGAGACCAGTCCAAACTTCGCACTAACTACTATACATAGCAGATGCAAAATATAACACCAACGTTTTGAGCTGCAGAGGTGGAAAGAGGACTGAAGGGTAATAGGCCTGGGTTCAGTATGACAATGAGGCAATGAAAATAATGAAAACATATGGAAGAACGTTAGAACAAGGCTAGAGGCCATCAGCAGGCAGAAAATCGAGGCATAATGTAACACGAAAGTCTTGTTGCGCCTATCGAATGAAATTAAATAACCCGTGGTAAAGAGGTATACCTATTACTCGTTCTGTGGCAAGATCAGGAATGGCCTGGCTTAGACTGAGAAGTTGGATACTCCTGATAGGAGAATCTGTCCACTTTGTAGAAGGAATGACTACTGAGTACATATTCTGGCCGAATGAACCCACTGGGAACACCTGGAAGAAACGCTGTTTCCTGAAAACTTTTTAATGCAATTAGATTGATTGATTTATTTATTTATGGGCGCTGTTTAACATCTCAGGTCATCAGCGTCCCATTCAATTCAGGGCGTGAAACGGCCGACAAATTTTGCTCAGAGGCCTCTCTTTCAGGCTTGAGGTTCTTTTTCGTGCCGTAAATGTACGACACGGGACCCACGGCTTTACTTCCCTTCCGAAGGAAGCCATACTTAGGATTTTTACGCCCCGAAAAAAGCCATCGCTTCTGGCTGGGTTCGAACCCGCTATCTTGGGTATAGGAGGCAAGTATGGTAACCACTACACCACCAGGACCGACTAATGCAATTAGAGGACGATAGGCAAGCTGCGATCTGTTTGCGAACCACACTAATTGGTTAAATATGGGCATTTTCATAGCCAACGTGCGGGAAGCTAGAAGCAATTTATTTTCTGGTTATAAAGCAATAATTAATGTAATTACTAAAAAAAAAAGATATAATACGTTTCCATTCATATACCTGTAAATATCCTTCCCATTTTAATGCTTATTTATGTTTTATTAACATTGTTTTATTTGTATTATTATTTGTTCCTCTTTTTAATTGTATATTGTACTTACGCATGTACGGTCTATGACTCATTTGTAATGTGTATACAGAATTTTATAACAACATATACCTACCATTACTCCATTTAGAACATGTCACAATCTTCTACACATAGCCTTCTTTATGCAACTATATCTGAACAACTGAACGTAGTGGAGCGGAAGTTACAGTTGCAATTATTTACTTAACAGATAAGGTAGGACACCAGATAAGGGTTTTGTGAAGGCGATAATTCTTATCGGCGAGGCCGGAAACTTATGAAACCTACCCCTCGTATGTATCAAAATAGGAGCTCACAGTTTGCCAATGATAGCTTCTGTTGTGAAAACAAAATTTTGTAACATTGAATTAGTAGCCAGAGCAATAATTAACATATGGCGGTATAAAATTAACACAGAAAGTCAGGAAGTCTAGCTAAAAATAATTACAAAAGTATATTTTCATAATTGAAGATTATAATGTTTATTTTGGCTCACAAAAGTGTCCAATCATAAATGCTTATTTCCACATCCTTTAATTTTCTACTTCTCCACAGTAAAATATGCCGTTTTTACAGTTGGCTGCGTTGCTTTGACATCTGTTAGTAATACATTGCCTCTTTCGCCTCTTTATTTCTTTCAAACGAATGCCTAAAGGGTAATCAATGTACCTATAAATATGGCGAACTCTTAGATTTCAAGTACTGAGTTTGCTGTTCCCGATTGTAAAGATCGCAGCTGCAGGCATGCCTAGGAACAAAAAGCCAGCGGCGTTCAACAAATTGCTAGTCTTGGTTTAAGATGCAGAAGGTCATGCTAGCCTGTCTTTACTACTAGAAATATAAGGGAATGTAACTGAATCGCTCCCTAACCACGTGATTTATAAATTTCGTCTTGGACTGTGCTTTACTAACGCTTCTTTACTAAGGTTTTAATGCTAAGCAATGCGCCATTTATTGCATTCCTAGCCGGTACATGTCTGTAATATTACATGACTAATAACGTCAGCAAATAACAACAAATTTCTCTGCAGTATTAATAAATGACAACAAATTCGTTCTGAAATATTTCAATTCCGTGCCATAAATGTCATACTTTAATACAGAGCTTTGTCAGCTATTTAATAACTCTTTGTGTATTTTGTGGTTCATACTTTTAAAATTTAAAATATAAAGATTACAAACGAGGGACATTCTAAGAGACAGGTTTGAGAGGAAATAGGCGTAGATAATTAAATATAAATATTAATGCCTGTAGTGTGGAACACAGCTCATAATTTTAATTCTTTATGTGTTTTATCTTCATTTTTTAAACTTTAAGTTCTAAGTTACAAATAAAGTGATTATATTTTGTGAGTAAAAAGAGTCCTATAAATTTTTGTGAATAGTTTGTTAGTTCTTGTAGGTCTTCGTTTTATTAATTTAAATAAATTATGTCATATAATTCGGTTTGACGTATTGGAGTACTAAAAACGATTGAGTTTTAGAGTCACAGCTCTTGAGAGTCTGCAAATTACCACGGTATTAACCAAAAGTGATGGAAATAAACTCTTGAACTCATTGCTCTAATTTCTTTACTTGCAGTTATTTTCCCTATCTGTAGATGAGCAGCACTAAATACTATCAACAACTATTAAATATCAACCAAGGCTGTCATTAATGATTAACACAGAATTTTTTTCACTACAGCCTGAAGTCTGAACGTTCATCTCTGCATGATGAAAATATAAATTATCTTTCTTGCCACAGCCTTTTTCTTTTCTTGTATGGCTGAAAATGTACTTTCTTTGCACTTTATTTGTGTAAAACGAACTGTAGTAGAAAGCAAACGTATTTCATTTTTTTAAAAACGTTTGCTTGTGGTGTTCATATATTTAGGTTAAGGGGCCGTACTTTAATATCCATCACACTTCAAATGGATGTCAGCCGAATTCTGAACCACATGTTTGGGTAGTGCGTGAGTCCAAGCAACAACAAAAAAGTTCCGCCTCTTTATTCGCAACTTCCGCCCAGGGTTTTTGTGCGCTTCAGTGATGTGCAGCTTGCTCTAGTACACAGTGCCTCAGCATATATTTCAACATAAACACAAATGTGTTTTATTGTTTCATAAAAATTCCAGAGTAACTGAAATGTCTAGCCATATTTTAAATGACGAAGAATTGACTTATGTTTTTGTTTTGTTGTTTTTAAGCAGACTTAAGCACACCTAGAGCGTTCCTGCTATCAAAATGCAATAAATATCACATCAGTAGCGTGTGGATTGGCATTTTTAACCTTATAAGTTAATATGTCCTCTCACTCTATTCTCATGGAAATTAATATAAGACTTTTATTTTAGAAAAATGAAAACAGCTGTAGTAACATTCCCTAAAGATAGATATACCCATAGGGTGCTGCAAAATGAATATAGAAATTGTATTTCTGTGTTAGTAGCACGATAAATAATATTAGTAATCCTTTCAGATGTGTAAACATTAACATATACGAGGGTAGGTCCACAAGTTTCCGGTCTCGCCGATAAGAAGAATCGCCTTCACAAAAGCCTTATATGGAGTCATACGTTATCTTTTAAGTAAATAATTGCAACTATAACTTCCACCCCACTATGTTCAGCTGTTCAGCTCTAGTTGCATAAAGAAGGCTGTGTGTTATTAAGTTCTTCACAAAAGAAGAACTTACTCCAAATGAAATAAAACAGCGATTGGACAGTGTATATGGGGAAGCATCCCCCTCATATTCTACCGTAAAAGAATGGGCGAAACGTTTTCGAATGAATCGAGAAACATTGAAGACGAAGAACATGCAGGTCGGTCTTTGAAGGTGCTCACTCCTGAAAACATTGTTCTTGTGGAGGGAGAAATTATGAAAGACCGGCGGCTCAAAGTTACAGAAATAACAGCAAGGTGGGGCGGTTCTAAAACAACATTCCTTCGAATTATTCAAGGACATTTAAACATAAATAAGGTTAGTGCCTAGACTTCTTTCCTCAGTCCAAAAACAGGAACAAGTCATCTATTGTCAAGCATTTTTTGGAGCTCTGCCGTGACGACGAGAGAGAAGTTCTGCAAACCATTGTTACAGGAGATGGAAATATGGTCCTCTACTGTGATCCCTTGCCCAAAAGAGAATAAATGGAAGGGCGTAAACCTGGCGAAGCACCACCTCTAAAGGCCAAGGTCACTCAATCTACCAAGAAAATCATGGCCACAATCTTTTTGGACTATGAAAGAATACTCTTCATTGACTTTAAGGAGAGGAACGCGATAGTAAATGGGAGTACTATGCTGGCCTACTGCACAGACTACGTGCTTCCATCAAAGAGAAAAGGTGACGAAAGCTGAGTAGTGGTGTGCGCCTTCTTCACGACAACGCGCCTGTGCACACAGCTCTTGTTGCAAAGGAAGCTGTGAAGAAATGTGGTTTCAAGGAGATCGACTATTTATCCTAAAGCCCAAATCTAGCTCCCAGTGGCTATTTGCTCTTCTCAAAACTCAAGAAGAACCTTCAAGGAAGGAAATTAAATTTAAATGTGACGATGAAGTGAGGAATACTATTTATGCCCATTTTGCAGACAAGATTTCTGACTGTTGGAGAGGGGTGGGGAGGTGATAGAAACTTTATTTCAAAGATGAGAGAAGTGTATTGCAATAAAGGGTAACTATATTAAAAACTGAAATATAGTTTTTGTCTCTATCATTACTTGAAAATGGTATGCCGGAAACTTATGGACCTACCCTCGCACGTTAGCTTAACCACATGCTTTTATTAGGTTGACCAAAAAGTTTTCTTTTTCAATCAATGCCCGCTTCATTTGTTTCCGAGTTACTAGGTAACGTTTATGGTATTAATTTATGAAATAATTTAAACATATGTTGGTATATATTCCCCTATTCGAACAAAATATCAATGCGTTAGTTTTTCTTAGATTATTTTTTAATAAAGATTTGAGTGCTAAGTCGCTGGCTAAAGAACGTGAGGATGTTGTCAGTATAAGAACAGCTTCGAACCGTTTCAGAAGATTCAGTTACGAAAGTATTGCCTTAAAGATAAATGGTACTCTGGACGATCTTCAGCAATTACAGCACTCGCTGAATTGTCGAAAAGGTCTGACGTCTCCAAATCTGCACCAGCTCGTTATACATGTAAAGGTTAGCCAATAGTTCGTTGAGTCGTTTTGGATAAAAGATGATGCTTTGCTTTTGGTGGAATTACGAAAATTTGTTCCGGTCTATGGCAGCATTTATTCGAGGTAAATGATCCGATAATCTTGAATATATCAAAAACACATTTTCAGAGCTTTCTCACTCTTAATCCAAGCTTGGGTACCGCCAGCCAACCCGAATGCTGACAGATAAATAATTAAAATCACTGAAAACGATGGCTCTATTTTGAAGAATAATAGCTGTTTGTTGCTCTTATGTTATGTTAAGCAACCAATTACACAAAAACCGTTTCTGGTAAATCTAGTAAAATACTATTACGGGTATATTTTAGAAATAGTAACTTCAATGACATCTAGTGTTGCATAATTATTCAACTTCTCCTTCAAGCTTAATATTTCTTGATGTTGAACTAAAACACCCGCCAAGTGCTTGATGCTGTCACATTCTTTGCGTTTACACAACCTGATATACAAAGTCTGGAGAACTGGATGATCTTTCTTATCCCTACTGGTGAAATAGATCTTGGTATTATCTTGATTGAATATTCAAGACTTGATTTAAATTAACTCTGCAACTGGCGAAAGCAGTGTCTGACAGTCTGTAGGGTTCATACGATCTGTGGGAGACGTAATGTGTGTTTTCCCTGATTTTTATAATCCACCTCAGACTATCAAAGAATGTCCTTGCTTTCTCTTTGAAAACATCTTTAAGTCAGTAAGAGCAACCATTAAGACATAACATTTTTTTTATTCCGGAATATAACAAGTTTTCTTTCTTCCTACCAGTTGGCATGTTCTTTAGTCATTATTTTTGTGTATACTGATATATTTTCCTTCTTGTATTCGAGGCATTGTTTTAATTAACTGAACAATGAACAAGTATGAACTTGCATCAGTACCAAAGTTTCTCGTTACCTTGCTGCTTCTTGCAAGGTCAGATTTTGTGGTCATCCAGCCAGTTATTTATTTCCAAGCTAATTCCTTAGCTTTAGATAATTACTTTCCGCCTACGTGATCTATCATTCTGTCACCTATTTACCGAGAAGATAATCTCTAGTCTTTATAGGCTATAATCTATCCTTGCTGAAAGTTGAACAATTCTGAATTCCGACCTAAGCCACTTTGCCTTACATAAGCCTAGAATTCAAACGCAATAGCATAAACAAAAGAACACATCGTTTCGTCATTTCTCAGCAACAGATACGAGTGCATTTAGGGAATTGCGAATTGTGGGGGGGGGGATAAGCAAGCTTACTTAAAAACAAAACAAAAACAACAACAAAAAAAACACTCCCTTGGGAATTTTGTTTTAAATCCAAATCTACATCCATCGTATCTACCAGATACCTACAATTAAAAAAAATGGTATCTATAATATGCATATATATACATATATATACTGTATGTGTGTGTGTTCTTGTCCATTCTCATTCTAGCAGTCGCAATTTATTTTTCTCAACGAAACTCGGTAGAATTCTTGAAAATAAATTGTTAAAAGTAGTTATCGAAAACCATGAAAATCCGGTCATTAGGAGTAGGAGTATACCTGAAAAAACGAGTGGGGGTTACAACGAAATTTAAAAATCACTCTTTCGGCGGCAACTTTAAATGTTATTATGAACTATTGGGAAAGGGAGGGTTTATCTGCAATCCAATGTTTAAAAATCGCTCCAGAGGCATTAATAGTTTTTTTTTTTCCAGCAGGAAACCCCGTATATACCATTTACAATTTTTTTTTCTGGAAATCCGCCAATTAGGAGTCGTGGATTACTTGTAACCCAAGTGGTGTGTAGTGGTAACCATACTTACCTTCTAAATCCAAGATCGCGGGTTCAAACCCGGCCAGGCCCGACGGATTTTTTCGGGGTAAAAATCCTAAGTGTGACTTCCTTCGGAAGTGAAGTAAAGCCGTGGGTCCCTTGTCGTACATTTACGGCACGATAAAGAACCTCAAGTTTGAAAGAAGAGGCCTCTGAGCAAAATTTGTCGACCGTTTCACGCCCTGAATTGAATGGGACGCTGAAGTCCTTTATGTTAAAGAGCATCCATAAATAAACAAAAAAAAAAAAAAAAAGAAAAAAACTTGTAACCCAAAACTTCAAATCGCTCTAGCAGCACCAATATTTCTTTTTTCACAACTAAACTCGGCATATACCATTTAAATAAAATAAGAAAAATAGTTTCTGAAAATCAGCGATATGTGATTGCTAGGAATGGGGGGTAAAACGGACTTTGAAAATCGCTCTAGAGCCCGCATTTTGAATGTTTTGAATTATTTTTAAAATTAATGCCATTACAATAAAAAAAGAAATGCATTTTCCGAAAAACAGCGAAATCGGACTATTAGGAGATGGGGCTCTCCTGAAATTCAATATGTAAAAATTGCTCTAGCGATACGAATATTTGTTTCTTCACCACAGCATTCTGTTTATATCATTTAAATAAAGTAAAATAAAAAAAAATTAGGAAAATTAGGAAAATTGGACTATTAGGAGTAGGGGTATTCTTGAAAACGGAAATTTAAAAAGTGCCTTTGGGTTTAATTTTCTCTATATTTTTTTAATAAAATGACAAATTAATTCAGCATATAAACTGTATTTATAGTGATGCGTATGTTTTATATTTAATAAAAGCATCGTCGTGAAGATAGTAAATATGAAATATTAATCTGATGTGTGTTTGAGAAGTGTATTTATATGTAAGAGAGCTCTGTAATAACCTTCGAAAACGTTTTCGTCACATGTTTTTACTACAATAACATTTAAATTAAATTTAAAAGTCAACGAAATTCGATTGTTCATTGTGTATATTTCCTTAGTACATTGTAATTGCTTCTAAATAGTAACATGTTTTTGTTTCATGAAACATATGAAACATCTTAAATACGCAATATAACTGGAAATTTTCTGTTATTTCTCTCTATTTTAGTGAATGTAAAGTGATATCAATGGCTCAGTTCGTAAACATGGCCACATTTAAAAATATTTAAAAACGTGCACACTGTATAGCGTTGTCTATCAGTGGTCATATATTTTATTTTTTGTATTTTAATGTCAATAATAATAATTCAAAAATGTGTTTTCTATTTTGTAATACTTACAGGTTGCAAGAATTATAATTTTGTTTCCCTAATTTCGTTTCATTAATTAATAAGAAATAATTTGAATTTATATTAATTTTATTTAAAGTTATTCAACCCGTTGGGGAATTCCCATATTTTACACAGCTCTTGCGTGACGGGCATTGATTCTCTTTTAAAAAGGCATAATTAAGAACTATCATATTAGTAGTTCCTAGGTTATTTATAATAGGAGTTGTCATTCAAAAATTTTTGTTGCAATGCACCTTGAATGTGCACTAATAATTAATTTATTTTCGATAGTTGTGAACCAAGTTGTACGACATTCGCCATTTGACCTGAGAAGAAAACTTATTGAAAGCAGGACTTTAAACTGCGCTCTTCGCATTTTCATTTGCTTTATTGTAAATACTCCATAAAACGTTTACTTTGCCTTTGGGAGTTTCTTTGATACTGTAGGTATTGTATCGCAATATTAGTTTTACATTTATTGTTATACAGTGCATAATAGAGGCCAAAAATGATTGATAATTTCAAGTGCGTAGCATTATATTTTCCAAGAGTAGCAAAACCAAATTTCCGCATTGGCTCTTGATGTCTTGTAATGAAAATGTTGATATTTATACAAATAAAAAGGGTTAAACATTCATATTTCGGAACATATATCTTGTTGAAAATTTAAAGAAAATACAATTGAGATGTCATAACTTCAACCGATAATGAGTAAATATTTAATTTTTCATTGAAACTTTATTTGGCTTGTTCTGTAATTACAGTGTTTTAATTTACTTTTGCATTTTTCTTTGAATTTGATCTGGGATAAATACTTACAATGCATATCACGTTGATGGGGAATAATATTCATGATTTTAAAATATTTTAATTAATAAACTATATATAATATAAAGGAAAAATAAAAATAAAGAAACACAATTAACAATGTAACGAATCAACAGTAATAATAAAAGTAGATAAGGATAAAACACTTAGATAAAGTCACAATTGAAATTGCTATATTTTGAACTATTGGAGTTCTTCTATGGCAAGAAGCTACACCAAAGCTTCGTCCAGCTTCTTGCCATAGAAGAACTCAGTAGCTCGAAATATACCAATTTCAAGTGTGACTTTATCTAAGTGTTTTATCCTTATCTACGTTTATTATTACTGATAATTTGTTGCATTATATATAGCTATATATAATGTAACAAATACATAATGTTAATCCATAAATATATATATATATATATATATATATACACATTTATAAAAAACACTCAGAGTGCAATATAAAAAAGTTCACATAAAATTTCACACTAAATACCGTAAAATTGAACACTAAAACCACACTATATTTTGAGCTTGGCTCTTGGTCATGTGATGAGAATGAACTCATTCCTTCATTCATTCAATGAACTCATTCATTCAATGAACTCATGAGTTCATTCTCATCACGTGACCAAGAGCCAAGCTCGAAATATAGTGTGGTTTTAGTGTTCAATTTTACGTTATTTAGTGTGAAATTTTATGTGAACTTTTTTATATTGCACTCTGAATGTTTTTTATGAATTTTTGTGCTTTGTAGAAGTTTTTATGACTCCATTAATAGTATATAGTATATAGTATATATAGTATATATACTATTGTATATATACCCATATATATATGGATTAACTTCGTCTGTGTTTGTTGCAGTATGTACTCACTGCGGAATTAGCTTTTTAGTGTACTAAAAGCTAGAAATTAATTTATTTTGATAAAGAGTCAGCTTAATTTGCTGTTTCAAACATCTTGTTTTAAATGAATTAAATATTCCGAGCGAGAGCTAATGTACGGAGTAATTATTTATGTACCTAGTGCACACAATTCTTTCCTCTCATCGCGTTACTAAAAGGCGCGTACTCCTCTTGTTAGCATGATGTACCATTCGGCAAAATATGGAACAGTTTTGTTGAAATGGCTTCAAAAAAGCGGTTTTTGTGCATTACATATTTAACTACTTAAATGGTTTTACTGCAATACTCTGTTGAAATTTACCTTATAACCAACATTAGTAAATGTTATTTAAGAATAAAACACATTTCTTTACAATTTTTAATACATTTGGTTTTTTATAATGAGCGTTTTTTATTTACAGGTACGATGTTGGATAGCCAGAAAGTCAAAATAGGAAAACGTGCTGGAAAGTGTACAAGGAAAAGAACTCGGCTTCAACACCAACTGTCAGTGGATCTTCAAATCATGACCTAAGTTTCATCCAAATTGAACGACATAACCATAAAATAAATTGCGTACACTGGGGTTTTGTATAAAAGGGGTGACACTAATATTTTGCGATTCAGACAGTGCGTTATTAAAGTCTCCCGTTATTTCTTTTGAGTGAAAAAGAAGAAAACAAGAGAAAAGATAAACATCCTCCTACTTTTGTTGTAATGTTTGGTGTTTAGATATGTTGCTGTAATGATAATCTCATTCTGTATAAAAACCACACAGAAGCACATTGTGCAAAGACAAGCCAATAAGGCGAACTCCTTGAAGTGAAGTCAATCGTCCAGCAATTGCGCACCATCTGCAGCGGAAACACCTCATCTCTAAGCACAGGAAACACTTCCGCATCACAGCTGCTGACCTCCAAGTGTTAAGGTCAGTTTCAAGGTCATAATCTATTACTTAACTAGTATAGTCCCTGGATTTCTTGGTCTTCTATAAAACTACTTAGAAAAGAAGTTACCTTATGTCCATTTCTTTTACATAAAACATTTATCCTAATTTTAGTTAATTATTGTGACTTTCAAATAAATCCAGTTTCTTAAATTAGACCTATAACAATGATAATCCTTTATCGAAAATGAGTAAGAAGAGGGCATTGGGGTTATAACACTTGCAAAGTATTCATTTAAATCTGTTTTGCGAACATTAAAGAATTTCAAACAACAAAATGGTTAGATATAACGTTACAGAGAGACAGGTGTCTTTGAACTATAAAGAAGTACGTAAAGACATAATCTTGAATGCAACAAACTGCACATAATACCTTTTGAGGTAGTATTTAAAACTAGGGAGATATAATTTAAAGTAAAGTAAACTGCATGGATAGAGGCGCTGAGGATCGACAGATGCAGCAGCTATGAGTTTTGCAAAAATGAAAAATGACACATAACACAAAACTTGCATTCTTTTGGATAGCTGTATAACTGAAAAAAGTGGCGATAGTTTTCTGTATTGTTCAGCATTTCCTTTATTATTATTATTTTCTTTCCCTCTATGCCTGTTTGTCTTTCCTTTTCTCTTTTACATATACACTTAAATTTATACCTTCAACATGTTCCATACTACAGCTGTTACAGCGAACTATTATATATATATATATATTACTATTTTTAAATACAACAATATTTAATGTCCCAGGAAGCATTCGTTGCATTTTTCTGTACTAATAAATCAATTGACATAGTAATGAAAACATTTTATCTTTTGAGAGCGACAACTTTTTCGACTTTTACTATAGACTTATTGAATTTCCTTGTTTTACATCACAATAATTTTGTTAGTGAAATCATTGCTGCTTGTTAGCCGTACAGAGTTTGGGGTCGTGTATAATGAATTAGTAGTGTTTAACGGCCGTTTTTACTACAGAGGCACCACACTGATAATACATGAGATGAAATGATAAATTGGGAAAGATTTTTTTTTATGGAAGGAAACGTTCCAAGCCTAAGTTTAGGGTATCTCCCTGCATTTGCCATTTATAAGGACTGAGGAAAACCTGGAAAATACCTCAGTCAGGAAGGACCGTCCTGGCGGGATTCTAACCGCAGACCTGCCGCTCACGAGTCCGCGCTTTAACTACCTCGGCCACCCGTGGCGGTTGTGTTGTAGTAAATTGATATTAGGTGAATATAAATATTTTGATATAAATAATTAATTTCGTTACATTATTCTATAATTGTTATGCTTATTGTGTGGGTAATAACACTGAGATAAAACAGCCGATAGTATATTAGGTACAAAGTTGATATATCTATAGAATAAAATCGTTCAATAGAAGTTTGAGGCTTAGAGAAACGGCACTTAACAAATCATGTGATTTTGAATTAGCAGTTAATCAGAAAGAGATTTACTTATTTCCACTGGAAACAAATTAATTCCAAAATGACAGTAGTGCAAGTGGTGACGAAATAGGGAACAGCGGAAGTTAATTAGAGAACAGGACAGAAACTACATTTCGAACTGACAGTGAGAAAGAAGAAGAAAACAAAGGGCAAAGTCAAAAACACCGGCACAGGACATAAAACGTAAAAAGAAATCATGTTTATCTGGGATAATGTTTCTGGACAAATTAGCAGGGCTAATTCCGTCATGAAAAGGAAACTGTGAAGAACGATTTTGCTCTGCCGGAACGTGCAATTTCTTATTTTGTGCTCTTGGTGCCGTTGCTACGATTTACAATATTGCAGAACAAACAAACGTTTATACAGTGCAGAAAGATGCGTATGCAAGCGAAATTAAACAATTTAAAGCTACGCTATTTTTATGTCAATGTATGGTGTACCATGCTTAAATATTCTGGAGAACTGAAACGCGTATTGCTCAAGCTGAAGATGTAATGACTGAAACAGGTGGCAAGCTATAAAAACTAATGTACACTTCAGGGACATCAGTGCCTAATGATAGCCATATGTATGTTTCTTTGTATCCCACTGCAACTTTCAGGTCACAACGGTGAAGTCAGTAAACGTAGGTTGGTGGTTTTCCATATACAATAAATGGTACATATATTACGGTTTTTGTAGAAAAAATAAACATAAATTCAGTGTTCGAATGAGTACTACAGTGGGGTTATTTGAGTTAATCCAGTAGAGGTCTTGTGGTGCATGTATAGTTAGCAGTTATAGTTACTTTGAGGGAGGTTTTATCAACGAATGGTAGTGCGTTCGTTTGTAAATCGGTGCTTTCTTGTGTGTGGACTGTTTTCTCTGTTAGTTATGTCAGTACATAAATATAATAGTCTTGGAGAGTGAGTTTTTGCGCACGATACATTACATTATAGCGTGAAAGTGGTAAGGTGATTCTATGCCAGCAATCATTTTCATATAGAAAAACGGTCCTCCAACTTATTAAAAACCTACGAGAAAGAGGATCTCTCAATGAAAAGAAGAACATTCCGGAAGAAATTTCCTGAGAGATGCCCACAATGTATTTCCTTTGAGGTGCATCGTTTTCATTGTCTCCTATAAAACAAGTTAGTGTTTATTATTATCATCAGTTTTAAGTGCAATGTCCTTTTATGCTCTCAGTAATAATAAAAATACTGACTTCAGGCCAGGCGTTCTCTCGCTTTTTGCGGCGACTGTCCTTCCCCAGTAAGTAGCCGCGCTCAGGCGGCCCGGAACTCAAATAACCCCACTAAATCATGTTAGATGAGAGAAATCTTTATATGTTTATTCTCTCCGGCATACGTCATTTTTAAAATAATAACCAAATTTTAGAAACTGGAGTTATAAAGCAGAGTTTTGGACTGAAAATTGTACCCCTAATTACGCTCAATTCACACCATTTGTCCCACAACATTATGTCGAAGATTAACAATGTGTCTAAACTTCACTTATTTTGTTAGCAACAATTTTTTGGGTAAAAGTTAATTCTTAGATAGCATGTGTGTAGTTTGTGTTGAGGTTCGAGTTTTACTCATTGGATTAAAATCGTTTGCTGCACTTTAAAGGTAAAAGCAACAGGCAATAACATCTTTTTGGAGATAATGGTTGTTAGAAATGTGACTATATTCAGAATAACAGTTGATATCTGCTGAGCGCTTCCATAAGTCCCGTAGAGTTTTTGCGGGTATTTCCAAGGACCTTTTCTGTTCGATATCTGATGCTATGCCTTGACATTTCTAAATGTCCATTACTAGAATTCAATTAGCATATAAAACACATATAGAGCTAAAGGGTATATGTATAACTAGAGATCGGATGTTAGCCATTAATAATAAGGTAAGGGAAAAAATACTCGTTTAAAATATGTAATACTTCTATATGACATTGCTGGTAATTAAAAATAATTTAAACACAGTTATCAGTAAATTCTAAAATATAATTTTTTTTAAAGTATTAGTTACTTGGAGATGTATATAATTCTTTCTTGTTTAGTTGTAAAAACCATTTAAGCAATAATGTTCATGTTATTAAACAGAAATGTTGTTTCTAAATAAAATGACAAAAACACTAGAATCACGCTTTTCGTATTATTAATTTATTTCATATAACCACTACAAGATGTTTGTTCAGATTATCAACAATGAAATGCTGTCTTAGATAATATGGCTCTTGTATACCAAAATAACTAGGTCTCCATTGTTGGTCATAATCGTCAATGTAATTAAAGTGTCACATTGCTGAAATGTTGTCATCGATTGAATGTTCTATTACGATTTTATTAAGAAAGGAATTCACATATTGTTCTAAACAGAATGAATTATTCGCCTTCTTGCAAGTACATAATTTTCGCATTAACAAAAAGTAGAACATTTATACCAAATGTATAAATAGTATTTGTATATACTAACCTGCTCTGAAGTATATACAACAGAAGTAATAAATGAATATTAGCTAACAAATGTATAAATAGTATTTCTATATACTAATTTGCTCTGAAGTATATACAACAGAAGTAATAAATGAATATTAGCTACCAAATATATAAAGAGTTTTTGTATATAGTAACCTGCTCTGCAGTATATGCAATAGAGGTTGTAAATGAATATTAGCTACCAAATGTATAAAGAGTATTTGTATATACTAACCTGCCCTGAAGTATATACAGCAGAAGTAATAAATGAATATAAGC
Organism: Metallyticus violacea; assembly: GCA_030762175.1. Taxonomy (NCBI): domain Eukaryota; kingdom Metazoa; phylum Arthropoda; class Insecta; order Mantodea; family Metallyticidae; genus Metallyticus; species Metallyticus violacea. The sequence continues at coordinate 102,866,786 of CM060845.1, read as the reverse complement.
TACCAAATGTATAAATAATATTTGTATATACTAACCTGCTCTGAGGTATATACCACAGAAGTAATAAATGAATATTAGCTACCAAATGTATAAATAGTATTTCTATATATTGATCTACTCTGAAGTATATACAGCAGAAGTAATAAATGAATATAAGCTACCAAATGTATAAATAATATTTGTATATACTAACCTGCTCTGAGGTATATACCACAGAAGTAATAAATGAATATTAGCTACCAAATGTATAAATAGTATTTGTATATATTGATCTACTCTGAAGTATATACAACAGAAGTAATAAATGAATATTAGCTACCAAATATATAAAGAATTTTTGTATATAGTAACCTTCTCTGCAGTATATGCAATAGAGGTTATAAATGAATATTAGCTACCAAGTGTATAAATAGTATTTGTATATACTAACCTGCCCTGAAGTATATACAGCAGAGGTAATAAATGAATATAAGCTACCAAATGTATAAATAATATTTGTGTATACTAACCTGCTCTGAGGTATATACCATAGAAGTAATAAATGAATATTAGCTACAAAATATAAAATAGTATTTATATATGCTAATGTATATGCAACACTAAAGATTCTAAAACTTTTTAATTCAGAGATTGCCAACATTTAGATGCATTTTTTAAGAAAGTGTTTAATTTTATTAGAAATAATAGATTTATCTACATTAATATATTCAACCTGTTCACTCTAACTCCATTTACTTACATTATCGATAGAAAAAATTGTGACCTCGATGTTGGATTAAGATAAATTTTAAATGGAGGTGTTTAATTGTTATGTTTGTTGGACCTATAAAAGCTAACCTGCATTTCAACATTCTCTATCATTTTATATAATAACTTTTTAGGATTATTTCCTTACATGTTTCTAAAGCTAATTTATGGCATCATTTGTTAACCTACGACTCAAACTGGCAGCTGGATCCCAAGATGTCTTTGAGGATGTCTCTGATGGTTCTAGTAGGAACTTGCTGAGTTCGTCCGTGGCTTGAAATTAAAGTTCATCATTTTTTTCCTTATATTTAAGATAAAAATGTTTTCCCAAGTGGATAGTTCTATTAGTTTTTGAAGTTCTTTTAGCAGCCTAGTCTCTGGTTTAATTTCGTGATTATTGGTCCAAAAGTGAGTTGCTACTGTTGATTTATCAACCTGCATAAAACAAATTATCCAAAAGTGATCTTTCCTCCGAATTTCAAATTTCTATTTCCTTTTCCGATCACAATCCGCACATTTGATTTTATGAATTCCTGAATTCTGTTCTGTTGGTATGGTGTCTTTTACTGTGCAATTTAATAAATTCTTGGTGTTATATTTGTTCTTTAGGCCTAACATTATATCTTGTTCTTTGAATATCCTCTTAAATTTGTTGTGATAAGTGGATGATAGGTGAAGCTTTAGAATTTGTATCTTTCCTTGATGTTCTTCTCTAGATTAACTAGCTTTAGATCTTACAATGCAGATGTAAGACTTTTTCATTCAATTATTGTTATTCTTTTGCTCTTACATAAATCTTCCAAACCACTTCATAGGGTTCCTAGTGTTTCTCATTTTATGTTTTACTCATACATATATTTCCACTCTCATAATTTATATAGATACATTTATGAATCGTCGTTGATATTGCTTGTTCTATTATTATTATTATTATTATTATTATTATTATTATTATTATTATTATTATTATTGCTCTTCTCTTTTCTTCTTACATTAATATCATGTGTGTGAATTATCATTGCTACTGCCTGTTATATTATTATTTTAATGTTTTATTTATTGTATCTTTGACTGCATTGGTCTTCTCGCTACGTCCGTAGATTGCAAGCTGACTTTTCTGTAGGGATGAATGAAATGAAACGAATTAATGATGGCGCTAATGAGCTCGGAGTCCTTGGCGCCTTAAAGCTATCTGGCATTCACTTTCTCAGGGTAAAATCGGTCCTGGTGATGTAGTGGCAACCATACTTGCCTCCTAAACACAAAATTGCGAGTTCGAACCCGGCCAGGATCGATGAATTTTTTCCGGTCGTAAAAATCCTAAGTATGGCTTCCTTCGGAAGGGAAGTAAAGCCGTGAGACCTGTTTCGTACATTTACGGCACGAAAAAAAACCTCAAGCCTGAAAAAAGAGGCCTCTGAGGAAAATGTGTCAGCCGTTTCACGCCCTGAATTGAATGGGACGCTAATGACCTGAGATGTTAAATAGCGTCCGTAAATCAAACAAATAAAAAAATTATCAAGGTAAGGTACAACACTGAAAAAAAAAACTTATCTAGACAGCTTTGCCTGACCGGGATTCGAACCTAGTACCTTCGAATAAGTAGTCGCTTTCACTAGACCATGGAGTTGGTCTTATTATTGCTAGTAGTAGTAATAATAGTAATAATAGCTGTATTTCCTTATTATTCATGTTTTGGTATTAGCGCACATTTATTTATCTCTCTGCTTTACGTAGGTTTATATGTGCACAAGTGTTACAGTTTATGTTATACTTGTAGTACTGTCTCTGAAACTTAGCGTCATTACGTAGCATTAGACCGGTGCAGCGGAAGATGTCTAACGGCCTTAGCTCTCCTAAAATAAATAATATTTGTTCTGTTCAACAAATCAACGAATATATCACATATCTTCTTATTAAGTATCATAATATGTTTTGGATATTACTGAAAATTTAGCCATTGGGATATTTCTTGCGGTATGCCATCTTCGCTAACAACAGTAACAAATAATATCTGTTTATGTAATGGTATAAGAATATTAAATTCACAATAAAATCACCATAAATATTGTATTTAATTTATATCCTTTTATAATTGTGGTGTGAAAAAAGCATATGCAACTTTTCAATGTTATACAATTACTACATTCGTAAAAATTACGAAATCAATTCGCTCTTTCTTAAACATTTATTTGTATCATAAATACCATAGTAATAACACAAGGGTGTTGCTGCTTTAACAAGCAATGACCGAGTCCATACTTTCATCTTCCAGTATCTTCCTTTACTTTTTAATGTTTCTAGGTCTGGGTTGGCAAATATTACTCCGTTGGCTTTATATTTTACATATAATAGTTCTAAAATATAGTTTCTGTAGTCTTGTGTCTTTCTTGTCCGTCACCAATAAGAAAGGCATTTTGCTATAATTTTGGGTTCTAGTTATAGTGTTGTGCGATTTGTTACTCATACATCATTTTTAGGTTTTAGAGCAGGTAATGTCAAGCTGGTTTTCTCACACTCTTTAAAAATATCCGCAAGGTAATTCCATTGAAGGACCACCTACAAGCTATGTTTAGCACGTGCGTTCTGTTCATGTAGTGCGAGTGTGATTAAGGTACGCAAGGGTCGTTTACACTTTGTGTCTGGATTAACTTCAAAGTTTCTTAAAATATTCGCTGTAGGATCTCTCAATTAAACGCACAATGTCTACACATTTATTGCCTGGCACTCTGTCTAAAAAGAGAAAGCGACAGAGAATCAAGAAAGAAGCGAGTGTGATGGATAGAATGTACTAAGTGGGCATGACTTAATAATAAAATCTTTGATCGCGAATGGATAGAAGCCAAGAGAAAAGAAAAAATGATGATTTATATGTATAGTAACTGTATTATTAATTACAAACTGTACTGTGTCAAAGGAAATTTATTCCCAGAAATAATAATTGGCATTCTCTCCTTTAAGATGCAAGTCGGTCCTGGTGGCCTAATGGTATCCATACTTGCCTCGTAGACTAAAGATCGCGGGTTCAATCTCGGCCAGATCGATGGATTTTTTCGAGCGTAAACATGGCTTCCTTTGGAAAGGAAGAGAAGGGAAGCCGTGGGTACCGTGTCATAGATTATGGCACAAAAAATCTCAAGTCTGAAAGAAGAGACCTCTGAGCAAAATTTGTCGGGCATCTCGCGCCCTGAATAGAATGGGACGCTGATGACCTGAGATGTAAGAGCGCCCTTAAATAAATCAAATAAACAATGTAAGATATACTCGTTTACTTGATATTTTCATTTATTTCACTAGTAAATCTACACATTTTAAAGTGGTTGTGTGAAATCATAGAGCATGTTACACTCTAAAAATCTGTGAGTTGGGGTTTCATGAATATGGACGTAAAGGATTTTGGAACAGTAATAATGGTAATGTGATTGCTTGTGTAAAAATTAGAATAAGTATTGTACACTATCAAACATGTTTATAAAAGCTGTTATACTTTAATGGAAATATTTAACAAAACATAAATAAATAAGTTCGGAAAAGAAAACATAATCAAAACACACCGCCACGGATGACCGAGGTCATTAAGACGCGGACTCGTGAGCGAGAGGTCTGCGGTTCGCCAGGACCGTCCTCCCTGACTTAGGTTTTTTTTCAGGTCAGTCCTCATGAAGGTAAAATGCCGGGAAGGTACCCGCCTGGAACGTTTCCTGTCTTAAAAAAAATAAACCCTTTCCCAATATATCTTTTCATCTCATTATCGTCAGTGTCACCGCCTGTGGTGCCTCAGTAGTAAAAACGGGCGTTAAACACCAATCAGTAATAAATAATAAAGACACAATGAAATCTGTTGGCTTTTTAGACTGCACATTAGTTCATTTTAAAAGTAAACTGCAATAGCCCGAACACTAGCAACCTTCAGGTTATAAAGTTCTTCTCAGTGACCAGAAACTTCACCACAGTGAGAACGCAGTTGTTCTTTGTTGCTGGGAAATCAGAGTTTCAGTTCCTCTTGTTCCTCCAATTTGTTTCCTAAACAAATTGTAAGGAATTTGAGAATATTTCTGATCTTTTAGGCAGTGGAATCGAGTGGGTTCAATATTCTTCCCGATCTTCTCTCTCTGCAACAGACTGTCCTTCGAACACCAGTGCCCACATTGTAGGCTGTTTCCCACTACACTGTTGTAGAGTATTGTCTCTCAATTGACAATTGTTTACATTGATGAAGTTTAATGGATCAATACCCAGAATCATTTAGTCTTTCAGTCATGAAGAATGTTCTCGTTTCCAAGTTTGGAAATCTTGGCAACTTCCCTGAAGCTTGCGTTATAGAAAAACGGTGTCAAAAATCAGAGATTTACATTTACCTTTCGATCTGTTCTTCCAAAATACACAATTGGAAGGATAAAGGTGTGTCCGATTACAGGGATTATTTGAGTTACTTCAGCTAAATCGAAAATGCAAAGATAATTGTGTGCATTTCAGAGTTCGCTGGATTTGACCAATTTGGAGCACCAGGGGTTACATGTAACGCATCTTGTTATGTTGCGTACAAAATGCGTTTTGTTTCATGCTAAAGAATATCAATCGCTAGGGCGTTGGAAATACTGGCTTCTGGGATAGCACCCAAACTTCAATCCTTCTTTTTCAGTGGCTAATATTGAACTTTGTAACAGCACGAGTTGGTTAATATGTACAGGACATAATTTATTGGCCGCTTTTTTAAGTTTTATAAATATATCGTCATTGCAACTGGACAACTCAAATTAAGATGATAAAAAATAGTTTGGAAATAAAGTTTCAATCACTTTTCATCAAATAACGTTGATAGTAAATGAGATTATATAACATGTATATATTATATATTGTTCATGTTATTTCAACAGGAGCACTTATTTCAAAGTTTAGTCTCATAAAGTCATTAAGTCTTAAAAACATGGATGTCTTTACTTTTATTTATGATGTCAGACGTCAAGACTAAAAGCTCTTTATACAGAATGTTACCAAAATAACTGCAGCTTTTATAATGGGTTGGATCTAGACAATGTTTTCTATACGAGAACATCAATGACGCGTAATTACAGTACTATTTGTTGCTAAAGTCGACAGCATTATACGGAGGATAAGCAGCTAGTGCTGTCATGGTATGCTAAAAGGATGGCAGAGGGAAGAAAGTACGATAATGAATGTGCAGTAATGCAAACAGATGAAAGTAGAATGTGCAAATCAGCTTCCAGAGGATTTCGCAAGAACTGTTGTAAAAGTGAACCGTTGATTTGGGTTCACAGTTCAAATTGCCGGACCGTGAACTGTTGGGAATTGAGGATTTGGCCAGTAACAACGTCAATTCCTGCTACTAGGTCATCCTGAGTTTCGACAGGAGAAGCTGCTTTCACCAAAGTCTTCATGTCATGAGCAATAAGGTGATCAACTGTAGAACACGAATCCGCGAAAAGTGACTTATTTGCCTCGTAGATCCAAGATCGCTGGCTCAATCCCGGCCAGGATAGTAAAAATCCTAAGTATGGCTTCCTTCGGAAGAGAAGTAAAGCCGTGGGTCCCGTGTCGTACATTTATGGCACGAAAAGAACATCAAGCCTGAAAGAAGAGGCCTCTGAGCAAAATTTGTCGGCCGTTTCACGCCCTGAGTTGAATGGGACGCTGATGACCTGAGATGTTAAAGGGCATCGGTAAATAAAACAAATCAACGAGTTTCTACCCTTAGATAATGCAAAGTTCACTTGGAGTCGCATTGCAGTGATATTACTTATAATGTTTTGCCGCATTATATTAATGTTTAGATCCAATATATAATCGCCACAGGTGTCCGAAGTCGTTAAGGCACGGACTCATGAAAGGAAGGTCTATGGTTCGATTCCTGCCAGGGCTGTCCTCCCTGACTGGGTTTTTCCAGGTTTTCTTCATTCCTAATAAATGTCAAATGCCGGGAAGGTACTCTAAATGTAGAATTGCAACTCCTTTATAAAAAAAAACTTTCCCAATTTATCATCAGTGTCAAGCTCCTGTGATGCAGCAGTAAAAACAGCGTTAAACTTTATTAAAAAAATCTATATTTCACCAAAAAGACTGCACTTATTTCGGAAACACACTGTAGATGAACGAGTGGCCCAATTGGATGGTGTAACATATGCAGCGATATGTAATAGGAGTTTAATCTGACATTTCAGAAGTCATTGTTTTCAAAAAGATGGAGCAGCCCCTCATTTTCCCATGGATGTGAGCGAACACCACAACAGACGATTTCCCTACAAATGGATAGCTAGAAATTCACTGGATATGACTTCCTTAGACTTTTGTTTTGGGGATTATCAAGTCACGAATGCACAAAACCAAAGTACAGCTTTCCATAAGAATCGTATTCTAGAGCATGTGCAGCGATTTCAGGCGACATTTCACAAGCGTCTTTTGGGCACGTTCGAACATTAGACACAATTATTTAAAATGGATAGTGGCCAATTACGACAAAACATAATTTCATTAAACTGAATCATGTTCTATTTAGCAGTAGGTAGTATATAAGGAGAAAATGATGACAATTGTAAAATATAAGTCATTCTAAGGTAAAAAGGAGTACCAGCATAGTAAACCAGATAGACAAAACCGGACACCGCAAAAGAGTCCAGCTTGTTAAAACATATATGTAAATATTTGCATATGCTTGAACGAAAGAACTAGAACGAAATATCAATAAACTGAGTAGAAAAGAAAAGCACAGCAAAAGGGGCGAGAAGAGTTACAGTGTAAAAAACAGCTTAAAAATATTAAAATGGATGAAGATAATAAAAAAATGTGATGAAAATGTACAAAGGTATAAAATAGCAAAACTGATAAAATTCATACATAAATACATGCACCCGAAAATTAAAAAAAACAGAGAAGAGAAAAAAGTTATCCTAACACAAAGAAGCAACCAATGGAGAATAAAATGAAAACGAATACAGAATAAAGAAATAACGCAACAAAGAGGAAAGGCAACAAAAGAGAAGGCCGGTAGTTCCGCCACCATGGCATAGCAGCCGAATACCAACCAAAATGATTGTAAACCGCAAGCGGAACGCAACTTCAGTTGGCCAACCTGTTATCTCTGTCAGGCTGTCTGTCTATCATAAAGCCATAAACATCGCAGCAAGGCCGGAGCGGTGATTCGCTCTGCTGCTATTGGATATTTATAGCCTGCTTCCTAGCACATTGTGGACACATAAAAGGTACCTTGGTCGTCTTCTGCTCATGAATCAGCGTTTTAGCTATACACAGAGATCGCAGAAAAATTATAAACTTTTTTTGTCTTTGTTATATAATGGTGACATATATATTTGAACGAATTCAATTGCATTTTGGGTGCTGTTATGCCTTTCAAAGGTGACATGATATATATACTGTTAAATTAATTGCAAGGCAATCAGTCCACTTATTTAATATTTAGAATTAATGACAAGACTTCACTTAATATGTAAAACCTCACCATCTCTTATAAAATGGTAAATCTTACTTATTTGTATAGTGAATTTATTTAGTTACTTATTTACTCTTAGTAGATGTAACTGTGCAAAACTGTACAGACAAGTTTCAAGTAAGTTTATTCTAATTAATTATAGTAATGCAGTTATATTTTCAAACAATACTTTCTAATTAAAATTATCCAATATTTTTTGTGGTTTGTAAACTTTAGATTCAAAATTAAATCAATAAAAACGTTATTACACATCATAGATAAATTTAATTGAAAATAGTTTCGAACTCTTCATAATTAAAATGAACTAATGTAATTTTAACTTAATAAATGATCTTAAATTATTACAACTGAATAGAGCAAAATATTACGAAAAACTGTACAACAGCTCTGGAATGTAATCCAGAACTTTAGAACTTTACATCTAAAGGTATTTCATTTCAAAGCATTCTCTTATTTAATTCTTTATCAACAATATGTCAATCATACTAAATTAATTCAGACAGACAAAAAATGAAAACAAAAAAAAAGTGAATTCTAGGTACCGGAATTATTAAGCACTTGACATCAAGCTACTTACAATCAAACTATGAGCCACCGTCCAAAAGATAAAGAAGTAATGAGTGACAAGCGTAAAGGGAGATGGTTATTTATAGCCCGTGACCTATTGTTCCCCCCTCACCCATTGTCTACAGTTCAGTACCAACATAGGTCCATTGCACTTCATTCTCCTTTTTCAGATTAAAAATCCTGATGCCCAGTGGTCACTGATATCACTCCTTTAAGACCACAGTTAAGGTATGGAAGACACTGCAAAAAATGGACATATATATGATCCGAATTTCACAACTTTTTTCTCTATGTTTATTGTTAAAAAAAAAACAAGTATGCCTACTTGTATTTAGTTAAATTAGAGCATACTGCTTAAGATACGAATTTCATTCCATTTCAGTGCTTATGAAATCTGTGTAATGGAATTTTAGAAAAAAGATGGGGAAAAGTTACAAGTGAAATATTCATGGCATGAAAAAGTACACAATTATGTTATGGTACATAATATATCATTTATACTTTTAAGTACACAAATTATTTCAAGTTTTATAATCAGATTATAAAGGTGTCAAAACATGTAAAAGAGGTTTTAGAGCAAGGTGATCAAGTATATCTTCTGTATAAAAATACTAATAGAAAATTATATCTTTTTCCTTTAATACTACCACTAATATCAGAGTAGATAGGAAATAAGTGTGTTTCTTTATTAATGCAGCAGAATATACAATTATAACATTAACTGAGTTATTAAACACATATATAACATATTATATATAATGTATTTGTTCTATAAATATTGAAAATTAAAATGAATTGTCTTTAATGTTGTCATTAACTACCTAAGACATAGCTGTTCTTTGGCTTACATACTATTCAAAAATAATATTATTCAAAATAATTTAACATTTCTAAATTTCGGTGATAAAGATAGTCAGATTATTTGGAAACGAGTGACACCATGCATTATTTATTTTCTGATGATTTGTTAAGAATGACAAAACTAATTAAAGACAATGACAAGATAAACAATGTGTTTAATGGAATATTATGTAAGTAAAATTTATGCATGACAATTGAAACAGACTAGAAATATTTAGAAGTTAACAACAAAATATTACAATGGACTTACCTATTCAGGCTGGAAGGTAACTAACTCATTGCTATAAACAGAGCTTAGTAAGGGCAACAAAGAAATCTAAACTCTTTTATCTCAAACTCATAAGAGTTTTCGATAAACAAATATTTTATTTGGAACCATATGGCAACGGTTCATAGAGTTCTTTAGTCACTAACATATAAATTTATAATGAACTAATTTCAGAAAATTTATATGTATAACCTTGTTGCAAAAATAAACATAACTAACATCGCTCACTTTTTAAATCCTTGTTAACATGAGCACTACGACTATTAAACTCAGTTACGCTAAATCTAATTTTGCGAATCCAAATATTCACATAATAATTTTCAAGAAAATTTACTTTAAAACGCTCTAAGTTATGAAAAAAAGCATAGGATATTATTATTTTAATTGTGTTTTCTATCCATATTATAAATGGAATGTAAACATTAACTTATTTTTGCATGCAGAAGTTAATCAATTTCAGATCAAACGCACATTCATGGCCAAAATATTTCATTTGTTTGTAGCACAGTCACTTTATAACATTCTCTTCGACTGAGTATAGAAGTTAAAAGTAGCTGAAATTGGAATACAAAATATTAAGAGTTCAAAATAAATTTTGGCTTATAATGTGAATTCAAAGACAGAGGCTTTTTTTTTTTTTTTTTTTTTTTTTTTTTTTTTTTTTTTTTTGTTAACGCCAGTTTGTACTACTGAGGCACCACAGGCGGTGCACATTGATGATACATGAGGTGAAATGATAAATTGGGAAAGGATTTATTTCAAGAAAGAAAACCTTCCAGGCCTAAGTTTAGGGTAACTCCCCGGCATTTGCCATTAATGAGGACTAAGGAAAACCTGGGAGGACGATCCTGGTGGAATTCGAACCCCAGATCTCCCGCTCACGAGTCCGCGTCTTAACAACCTCGGCCACCGGTGGCGGTCTGGGATATGTTATATACCATTTTGAATTGAGAAATAGTTTAACCGTAACAACAGAAAGGCATTGGATAAAACCGAAGAAGGTACCAGTTGATTGCAGCAAGAAAAAACGAGTATAGAACAGTGAGAGGGGACAAGTTTGCAACCTGAGAGAATAACAATTGGCAGCTAAGATATGTATTTATTGCGTATTCTTTTCAAACATTTCTAGGAAAAATGAAGGAGGGCTGCAACAACATAAAATAATACATATGTAATAGGCGCTGGAAGACAAGTTGTAAAACTAAGAATAAATAATATATTTTTCATAATCTTTGGAAGAATCAACCATAAAAATAATTTAGAATAAAATCTTTCCCTTATCGCAATGCGGTGATGCTATTTACGTAGAAATAGCAAAGATATTGCAATTGCAATTTTTTACATCCTCATACGATCAGATAAATTTATATCTTACAATGACTTTTAAATCGAAGTATATTCTTATTTTGACCTATTTAATTGGTAGCTGTGAAACTTTGTGGCTTTATCTTGATATATAACAAACTATTGTACTAGTTTTAATCTTCGTTAAAGTTATACTTCGTAATATTCATCTTATTTTTAAATAAATCAATAAGACAGCAATTAAGTTGCAATTAACTGTAGTGAAACAGAGCTAACTTAAAATACAAATTAGAACACCAAACTATAAAAAGGAAGCATTCTTTTACCTTCTAGAAGAAGGAAATATATTTTCAAATTTTCATGAGATAATTTTCAAAAATATAAACCGAACATTAACCAAAATGTTAGAGGTTTGCAGAATTTGAAAGGCATTTAGAATAAATATAAAACTTGCAATTTCTTTCGGGTCTCGGAGGCTAAGTGTTTTCTAATAAGTCTACAGTCACAATAGCAGCCAAATGAGAGCTGGAGAGATTTTATGATAAGCAAAACATTCTGCACCATCTGTACCAGCGCTTTTTATGATCAGTGGGGCCGAGCCAAGGTTCGTTTGTTGCCATCATATGGTGCCAAAATTAACCGGTCAGATATAAAATACGTATCGCACTGTCAATCGGGATGCAAGGAAATTAGAGCGTGCTTGTCAAATGGCGGGCTCTAAACGTTTATTATTTAAATGTAAAGTATGGCAAAACTATGAAATCACTTTACATGCAAACATTGCAGACATACGTCACAGAATACTATGAAGAGCTGTGCATCTTCGTCCAGACACATGTCGCATCGTATTCTGTAAAATATACTGAAGTTTATGAAAGTTGAAGTTCATTGCAGGGAAGAACGTTTAACCTTAGGTGGTCCTAAAGGAATCCTTGAGGAATGAGATAGGATGATATTTGAAATAATGCAGTCGACGAAGGATCTGTTTCATCTATCATTTTTATCGTAAGATCGTTAAGGCGCGGACTCGTGAGCGGGAGGTCTGGGGTTCGCTTCCCACTAGAGCCGTCCTCCCTGGCTGATGTTTTTTCCAAGTTTTCCTCAGTCCAAATAAATACCTAAGAGGTACCCTAAACTTAGGTCTGCAATGCTTCCTTCCTTAAAAAAAAGCCTTTCCCAATATATTATTTCACGGCCTGTGATGCCTCGGTAGATAAAGGGGGGTTAAAAACTATTAAAAATGCACTCATTGGATACGTGGCTTATAGTGCTACCCCTTTGCCAACCAGACATTATCAACTTATATCACGAATTCCTGAATATACAACCGCCAACCTCAATCTTGACGGTCTCATCGCAGAAAATTGTTCAAGTAGACACTGTGCACCTTTACATAATGTGATGCTTTTTGGTGATTAATATCGGGAATTTTTGTCTAAAATCATCGTAATTCCACTTATTTTTCCTTCACCCATTGCATGTACTCTGCGCGACAATAGCTAAACTTTCTGAACTGCTCTTTTGTACTTGCCATATGAGTAGCGGGTTTTTGACAGTGGTATCAGCCGTAAGTTGCTTTAAAGCTGTCGAACGTTATCTATACAAATAACTGGTTATGTTCACCAATCTCGCTGAGGAGAGAGCCGGTTATTTCCTACTTTCATCTGTAAACAAGTAGAATAGGTTTGCACACCTGCCTTCAAAATACCCTTGTCGTTTATCCAATAAATTTTAACTTAACAGCTGGCTCTATCTTATCTGCTTCTAAATTTGTTTGTAAATAACAAAAATACGCTTTTACAATTTCTTGTATTAATTCATTCCACATTCTCAATTCTTTTCTATACCTTTGTCTACTTCTTTTCCCTATTGCTTCTTCTGCTGTTTTTAATTTTATATTTTGAGGCCATACCATTCCTAATTTATATCTTTACTTATTGCCCTTTCATCTAATCTCCTTGTACCCTCTTGTTGCAGCGTATTTATTTTATAGCATTTCCTTAGGTCAACCTTATTTTGCCTTTGTATTTTCTTTCAAACGCGTTGGGATATTATCTTACAAATGCTTCTATATGCCCTTTTATAAGCACAAGCATACATTTTTCATCCCATGAGGCAATACCTTTTAGAATTACTGCCGCATTAGTGCACCCATATATGTGTTCAAATTATGTACACACACGCGTGCGCGCGCGTCAATCTGACTTGTTCCTGTGTTTGCTTATAGTAACATAATTTTGGTATTCAACATTTAGTATTTCAATTAATAAAATTATTACAAACGTAATAACACAAATTTTTGTTTCTTTAAGAACTCAGCATTCTTTTAAAAAAACCTACCAGTGCATATACAGGTTCTCATTACGTTACGCATTCGGAAATAAGTTTTGCCAAAGGAAAGTTACTGCGTAGGAATCTCCCAATCTGCGGAGAGAAGTCATGTCGTTGGTTAGGACTCATAGTGCGCATTTTTTGTTTCTTTTGTTATTTATTAGTAATAAATAGAATAAATATTATTCTCACCACTCCAGTAGATTCTCAAAATGCCCTTCCCCCGCCGTAATACATGCCTGAATCCTTTTGAACATGTTTTGAGACTCACTGCAATATTGTAAACTGCCTCCCATACACTTTGTTTCAGCGCCTTCGCGGCTTTTATTTCATGTACAGCTATAATTTTATGTAGATGATGTAGCGGCTGAGTAGCTATATACGCACTGCCGACACTGGGCTAATCGTGTTAAAGACTTTCAAGCAGAAGTTTCTAATCGACAGTCTTAATTCATTAAGCTTCTCCTGTATTAAAATCCGGTTTTTATGCTCGACTCTTGGTCAAAGAAAACTCTGCTCTTTGACCAACTGCTCCCATAATACTTGTACTATTTCTTTAGCATATAACAATCATAAATAAATGCTCTATTCCAGCGTCTATCTCACACTCGAAACAGAAATACACAGTATAAAGACTAGCAAGCACTTCCTATAGAAATGCAACCGAAACAGTTGACCTGATAAAAACTACTGAGTAAGCTCAATTGCCCGCTTCAGCAGAACTTTAGCTCCAGTCTTGAGCATCCAGAATTGAGTATGCTATTACGGTCCGGTGATTTCTATTAATGTATATAAATTCCGATTATTTAGTGAAATGAGAGCACGGTATATATATAAACTAGAATGTTCTAGTAATAAGTTAATAATTACATTAAAGAGTATGTAAAACAATATTTCGAACTGTGAAGCGCCTCTACAGATAGGAAGAGTGAACTACTTCTACAGAATGAAAATGAACTCAAGTAGGCGATAACGGTGCCAAATTGACGGAACAAAATGAACGACAAAGCAGTGTGACAAACTACTAATGCAGAAGGGAGAAATATTGAAGAAGTACGTTAATCGAATGGAGTTTTTTTCTGTTTAACAGAACTAAATTAGCCCTGGTGGAGTATGAGCCCTATGCAACACTACAGCTGCCATGCCTTTATCTCTAAGAATACTGTGCGCGGTTAAGGAAGATAACACTTTAACGAGGGTTAGTATCGATAGAGGATTCGTGAGACAATGCAAGCTGAGCTACTAGTGATGGGGACTGTCGCTGGATATTCATTCTAAAAGAAACCATACCGATATATTTACTCTAGGTTAAGTGTCGAACTTATAAAGGAATTATTAATATTGAACAATAGACGGGGTAGGAGGCAGGTGTAGGACAAGACTTATTAATGATATTCTGGTTTTTTCGAAAGACACTGCGCAGGTTTTCGTAAGATCTAAAACTTAGGCCAGGCATTTTATAAAGAACAACAGAAGTGTAGCAGTTTTATAACAGAATATTACAGCACTCTTTGAAAATATGTCTATAAATTCAATACCAGGAATATAAGGAGTAATAAAATTTAACGTGTTACCGTCTGTGGAGTTGAAATACTTGGGCATGAAGTTCTTATGTGATGAAACAATTTGTGAGCGCAACAATGGTGGAGGATAACCCTGGTCCATAGCTCTTTGGGTTAATTGGAGATGTATTTGTCTAATGAAACAACGTTATTACGCGAATATATAAAGAGAAGTATATAGAACGTTTAATGTGTCTAGGATGACAGCTATCAAAATGAAAATATTGCTGCAAATTAGCACATTTGATGTGTACAGAAGCTAAAATATGTTTATTAACAAGATTGATATCTAGGTTCAGGAACGTGTCTGATTCAGGATAGACAGCAGAGGTAACTTTTGATAGAATTTATTCTGAAGATAAAATCATTAAGGGAATCCGTGTCATGCGTCCAAATTATAAAAATATCATTAATAAACTTTAGCCATATTAAAGCAACATGAGTTTCTGATCGTAGATGTCGGTCCTGGTGGTGTAGTTGTAACCATAAACCCAAGATCGCGTGTACGATCCCGGCCAGGATCGATGGATTTTTTCGGGTGTAAAAATCCTAAGTATGACTTCATTCGGAAGGGAAGTAAAGCCGTAGTTCCCATGTCGTAGTTTAACGGCACGTAAAAGAACCTCATGCCTGAAAGAAGAGGTCTCCGTGCAAAATTTATCATCCGTTTCACGCTCTGATTTGAATGGGACGCTGATCCTGAGATGTTAAAGAGCGTCCACAAATAAACAAAATTAACAACTGATCATAGAAAGACTTCTACCGACCACGCTATAAATAAATTGTTATACGATAAAAAAACCATTTGCCCTCAAACATAAAAGCATTATGCGTAAGTATGCTTATAGCAAGATGATAAATAAAGTCGGTGGATACTATGTTTGCATAGGGACGAATATTCAAAAAGTGTTTCAATACAACAATAATCGTAGTGTGGTGTGTAAATCGAAAGTCGAAAGATGTACCTTCTTTAAATTTTCCAGAAAATGATAAGGGTCTCTAATATATGAAGATATGGAAATAACTAATGGTTTGACGAAAAAGTCCTCTAATGCGCAGATTATTTTCGTAGTTTTTTTTTAAATAGTGTTTAACGCCCGTTTTTACTACTGAGAAACCAACCTCAGGCGGTGGACACTGATAATATATAGCATGGAATTATAAATTGGGAACGGATTTTTTAGGAAGGAAATGTTCCAGGTCTAAGTTTAGAGTACCTCCCCTGCATTTGCCATTGAGGACAAAGGAAAATCTGAGGAAAACCTGGAAAAAATCTCAGTCAGGGAGGACAGTCCTAGTGGGATTCGACCTCGGCCACCCATCTTGTCATTATAGGACAAATATGGCAACCTTCCTTATGGATGAAGTCCAAGGATCCGTCGAAGTTAAGAGGGAAACTTCAGTTTCATTAAAACCTTCAACGGTTAAGTAGTTTGCTATCTCAGTATTAGGGACCTAAGGTAAAGAAGAATAATATGTGTTGCCATACAATTGCCTGTAAGCTTCTTAAAGATAGGCAGTTCAGTCAAGAATAACCACAGATGAGCCCCTTCTGCCGGCAGGATGATAATTTCATTGTTGGTGGACAATACATTCAGTGAAAATCTCTCTATGGATGGAAGGTTATCTGTACATTTCAATTGATCCAATATTTCATTTCTTCCAGGAATCTATCAATAAACTATTTGATCGGATGAGTGGAGCGGAGATTCATGTTTAGAAGGGGGGTAAATTTATGTAGACAATGGGTAATTAAAGGAATTAATTGCAAAGAATGAGAATACCAAAAATATTTCCATCACAGGTGACAATAGAATTTAACGGTATGCGTGATGAAACGAAATCTATCAAATGCAAGTGCTGGTGCAAAGGACTGGCCTTTTGATGGAAAGAGGTTTCAGTCTTAGATAGAGCATAGAGGTTGACCACTCGAAACTGAGTTGTTGAGCTAATGATTTATGCTACAGCTGTGTAGAAGTGATGAGATGCTTATAAAACTTTTCATTAAATTCAGCGGTGTGTTGTAAATTAAAAAGTGTCGACAACACTGTTTACATTAAAATGGGCATCTTCCTGGTCATTTGTGGTACTACTATAATCCCAAAAACAACTTAGAAATAATGACACAAAGGTTAAAAAGTGACGTCCATTGATTGAACTTGTGCAATAATAGATTGGCTAACCAAAGAATCTTGTTTAAGTCCGGAATATGAAATAATGTTCATATAATTCAAAAGTCACTGTAGGTGAAATTAATGTACTGTACACTACACTGAGTACATGGGTGAAATACTATAGTGAAACAAGTGAAAATGATGCATCACCAATGGAAATTCTATAGAGGCAGATTTATAATCAGTACATTAGAGCAAATGCAGTTGAAGAGAAATGAAAAGGTATATTTGGTCAGATGTTTAAAATAAAAAGTACATTTAAGAGCGAAAAGCAAATAAGGGCGTTTTTAGTGCACATCATAACTAGACAGTAAATTGATCAGAACTAACTAATAACCTAAACCTAAAATACAAAAAGGTCTTAATTTAAAACAACATCAAACACTTTATTTTGGGAGTACCGTAATTCTTGAATAATTAGGGAAATTCAACCAAAAAGTACAAGAGATTCAAAATAGTGAAACTAAAGATGAGATTACCACTAGCTGTGTAGAACTGGCATGAAATGTCATGGAAATATTAATCTACATAATTATATTTCTATCACAAACGTCTGAAATATAACAGCGGTACCACGACCTAAATTCAATAGCTAGAAGCATAAAATTAGACTACAAAAACAGTAATTGACTTAATAATAAACATTAGATGGTAATGCAAAAAATCAGTGTTCATGCTAAAGACGCTAAGCTACAATATTGTTACAACAAGTTCTATGTACTTCGATAGTTTAATAGATCCAGTGATGTATTTACCGAAATTCTCTTTTAATATTGGTCAGACTCAAAATTGGGTTATATTGTAGGCAAAGCATACCTTTTCCGCAAAAAAGTGAAAAATGTGCTAGAAATTCATGCTATGGCACTTTCAAAATTATCTGCCACTGCGCATTTCATTTCCTTGATTATGATTTCTATAGAAATTTGTAGCTCAGACCGTCTGTGGAAAGTGCCGCTTTTATTTTGGGATTGGTGACCACTTTAAAGTGTGCTATTTGTGATATTATTAATTGTTGCAATTACAAAGTATCTAAAACAATATCGAGCTCATGACAGAGTTCAATACCCATAGTTCTTAAGTATTGAGAGTGTCGGAAAGCCTTCTCTAGTTATAATCTATCTCTGCTGTCTTTTGTAGCTTACAAAAGCGAGGGCCACTAGGAAGACTTTGATGAGCATTTTTCTGCACATCTGTAATAACCTTGCATTTGGCATGTAGGCATGCAACAAAATTTCCGACTCTTCATTATCAGCAACAAACTCTTCCGAGTTGCAAAATCGATGTCCCCTTAGGCAATTCTTGCATTTTTGGTACCTACAGGAGATCACGTTAAACCTAACGTTAGTAAATTTCTCAGGGGTTTTCCTGATAAAAGTAAATTCAGTGATTTTTTGAGCAGAAGCTTATCGTGTTGAAATAACTGCTCTGCCATACTGCTGATTGTCGCCCCTACCGCAAGTTTGAGAGCACCTCAAATAAAATTATTCCAACACAGCTATGACCACAATATCGCATGTTACGAAGTCTCCCCACAGAATATTTGGTCTCTTCATCTTTGAGAAGGCTTTTAATTTGAATAGATCCAGAATAACGATGGCGCTTGACGTGGCATCATATAGTACATACACACCTCGTGATTTATTACAATAACTGAAAGCTGCCTTGAGTTTCCATTTCCAAATATGTGTGGTATTTCCAAGCGCGTTTTTGACCTTCCGGAAGTTTTTGCAGCAGTCACTGAGAGTATTTCTTTTTGTCAAATGTTCACTAATCTATAAACGTATAACATTTTCTTGTGCGTATATCTTCTTTTCTTCGCCAGAAACATGTTTCATTCCAAATTGTTGATGGTCGGCCACTTATATCCTCATCTTTAAGGGCCGAAGTATAGGAACGCTATGGCACTTGAAAGATAAGGTCACTAGAGATTCAAGTGATCTGTGGGATAGTCTAACTCGCGTTTAAAGTCATGTGAAGTCATTTCATGATTATGTTGCTTATCAAGTTAATTTCACAGATTCTACAGCATACAAGAAATATGAAAACTTTCGTAAATGCATATTTTAATTCTTAAAAGAAATCATATATTGTTTGTTATACGTTTAGTAATATTTGATTTCATTATACACAGGATGAATCTAAAGTTGTTGCTGAGGGTCGATAGAACAGTAACCATGAGCGGAAATCTTTATATCAATGACTCCAAGTTTCGTACATACCTTACAGGTATCCGTTGGTGACGCGGTAGACATCAATCCCGTAGTCAACTCTTGCCATACACGTCCCAACATCTGACGGTCGATACCAGCGACTGCATGCGTGATCCTCTCTCGCAGCTGTGCTCTAACGTGTGGCAAAGACGGCACAAACACGCGATCTTTGACATAAATTCGTAAGACAAAGTCACATGAAGTTAAGTCCGTGACCGTGGAAGCTACAGAAAAAAGAAGAGAGGCATCTCAAGCAGCACGCCCAATCCAACGACGAGAAATTTCAACACCAAGGTACTCATAGACGCCAGGGTGAAAATGAGGTGGAGACCCATCTTGCTGGTAAATAAGGTTCTAGCTATCCGCATGTAATTGTGGCATTAGCCACTTGAATCATGTCCAGGTACACGCAAAGAAAAATGGTCCGTAACGCTTTTGATGGAGAAACGACACAAAATACATTGACTTTAAGGGAATAATGGACGCGTTCTAACATCGGGTTTTTCCGTGCCGCAAATATGTACATTGTGACGGTTCACTTTGCCGGACACATGAGACGTGGCATCGTCACTAAAATCACGTTCTCAGCAAAACATCTTCTAGTCGCTCTTGAAAATCAACACAGAATTGAAGACGACGATTGTGATCCTCGGGATTCAGCGCCTACAACAGCTGTATCCGGTATGGTTTCACTTTAAGTCGTTGAGTAAAATACACCAGACAGTTGCCTGCGGAATCTGCAATTCCTAACTTGCGCGACGCGTTGACATTTTAGGGGTCCTAACAAATGCTTCGCTTACACACTCAGCGGTCTCAACCGACACTCTTTGCCCCCCTGTTGTCCACCACACAAGCAGCCAGTCGCTTCAAAGTTTTTGTATCATATACCAACTTTTGTCACTGTAGGTTGTTCTTGTTGATGTTTGGTACGTAATTCTTGTTATACCACCACAACGGACTTATTTGTAACACACAAAAAGCTTTATGTGCAACAGTGAACGCCATGTTTTCACTGACTGCCCTCCAGCAACTAAATCTACAATTACACCATGCAAATTTGGAGAAATAATCTTTCCATACTCGTCTCCATTATGTCTGTCATGTTTCTATTCTATCGATTCCCGAAACCACGGAAGGACTTTAGATTCGCTCTGTTTACAAAGTAAAACAAACAACAAAAACTCTCAGCTGGCAATGGGGCTATAAAATGTCTAAATATCTTTCTTCTTTACTTAAAAATATATCTTGAAACATGTCAACATTAGTAATGTTCTGCATAGTTAGCTTATAAACTTAAAATTCACTAATTGCAGGTACTCTGTATGAGTTCGTTTGTACAGTCTTGCTGCAAAAACAAGTTCATAGCTAGAGCGTTGCTCTCTCTCTCTCTCTCTCTCTCTCTCTCTCTCTCTCTCTCTCTCTCTTTTTCGTTAACATCAACGCTCTGATGCCAAACTATTCACATAAAGTTTTTTCAAATGAAGTCAAAACGCTTCGAGCTATAAAATAGACATCAAAGGATATCATTTGTTATTTTTTGTTTATCAACCCATTTTTCCAATTGGAATATGTGATTTCTGATGCATTAACATATCACATCTCTTGCAGGAATGTATTTCTTTAGGCCTAATTACATGTCAACGGCCAAAATGTTATTAAAATTTATTTCCTTTATAGTACGGAATCACGCCATAAAAGTATTGCATGGTTTCCTTCTACCTGTATATACAAAATGATATAGAAGCCACAGTCAACGGTTTCAATCTCAAATGTTAGGAATTAAATTTTCAAAATGATATGCACACCAATGATTTTACTTTTATTTGCATCTTAAATCATGCAAACGTTTTATCATAAAAGACAGATATAGTATGATATGAGTGATTTCTTTTAGGAAATGCTTCTGTACATATCTCAGTAGCACATCTTGCTTTCACATAAATTAGGCAAGTTTAGAAAAAAAAAAATATCCATCCTTCATTTATTTCATTCGCACTTTATTTGATGACCTATTTTATTTTATGTCCTTGGGTTACAAAACTAACACTGTTGCATTGTGAAATTATAAAAAAAAAAAAGTTATTATATCCGTTTTATCACACGACGTGCACTTGTCTTGTGGTCAGTGTAGCCAACCCTATACTTCCGCTATATAATTCCTGAAACACACATCACTGAACACTTTTGCTAGAGGCGGTGGGGAGCTATTGATATCAACAAAAATATAGACGATTGACAATCATAATTCTAAATGGAGGGTTTTTCAAAGCGTTTTGGTGGTGCGTCAAATGTGGAAATTGATCTTATCATTAGAAATTCTAAACCACAGAATATAAAGAAAAATAGACACTGTGTGTTATTCCACCCCGCTCTCTCTCTCTCTCTCTCTCTCTCTCTCTCTATCTCTCTATCTCTCTCTCTCTCAGTTGGTATTAGAAAATCGAATTTTTATGGATTTCAGTCTCACGGTTTCTGAATAGAATGGGTATTTATAATATTTTGTACGCGAATTTCAAATGTAACTTTTATGCTTATTCTATTCATGAAATAGTTCTAAATCTGTATTTTGCTCTTCTCTATTGGCATTACTGACAACCGGCATTCTTCTGTCGCAAGATTGCCTGAAAAATGTTCAGTACAAATATTACACTTTCGTAAGTCAAGTTTACAGGAATTATATTTAAAGTCTTATTTATTAGTGAAATAGTGGTATTACTTAAGATGATTTTAATGGTGTTCATTGGTAACTTAACAACCAGAATTACTTCGGTAATTAAAGATGCTGAATCCTTTATAATATAAATGTAAACCTGTTTAATTTTAGTATGAATTTCTGTGCAAAAACTTGCAATTTATTTAATAGAGCATAATTTGCACATTTTAGATGCATGACCCTATATTTCCTATCTCAAATTACTTGTCTAAGACTGTATAAGTAAAAGTTTTGTTCATTAAATCTGTATAAAAATTTAATAATGTTTGTAATTATCCGCTTTCCCTGTAAGTACCTATTTCAATAATAACACTATTCATCAACGTAATGGTGCTATTAAATAAAGCTTTTTAATCGTTCATTTATTTTTTCATCTCGAGTGTATCTTTTACAACCACCAAATGTCAGAATACCCATAAGCAAGCATTTTCTAAAACCCAGACCACGAGACCTAATATGCATTCTCAATGTTGCTATTTCTTTGTGTCCATACAGTTAGTGGATGTGAAGAACACTATTGTTGCCTCTTGATAATATATGGCAAGTGTTTTAACTTCACTGCGGCATCTCTCTGTTTTATAGCGCTGTTAAGGCCCTCCAGTGAAAGTTATTTCTTTATTTTCTTTGCTAGGTGTTTACAGCTACACTCCAGGTGTACCTGGAGTCTTAACAATTGGGGTCGGCAACTGAGTGGAGTGGGAAGCTAAGAAACAGTCTATTTGTCGACATTGAACATAATGTGCAATAACTTTGTGGTGTATTGATTTATCCGTAATGGGCTATATTGTATATCTGCTTTTGTCTTCTATAAAAGAAATGCAATATGCATGCTGTAAACAATGGCAAAGAAAGAGCAATTTACAGTAATCCAAATTTTAAGGGACATTTTCAAAGTTCGAAAGTTTTTGTGGAATTTTCTGAAACTTCTACTGTGATTGCTTTGATGTTAAGTTAATATGTATATAACATTTCATTCAAATACTTTTTGAGCTATAAATTATTTCATAGAGTTTATTACATAAATGTGTTGCTTAACCAAAATGCCCCACGCGGCTCAGGAGTTGAAAAAAAACTGTTGGTATGATTGCCATTGGAGCTTTGAAAGTGTTGTGAAAGACATTTTAAATAAATTTTATGAGTGAACTGTGATAATTTTTTTAATCTATAAGAAATTTTAATCTCTAAAATTAATCATTTTTCGTAGAAAATATTTTTTAAAATTATCATTGGTGTAAGCATGTGTTTTGAACTTTAAATATTACAATGGATACTTTTGCACATTCTGAGAAATGTTAATTGCATTTAAAAAAAACGCTTGGGACATTTTGAATGTGTGAAAATGAAGTTTTGAGAACACCGCTGTTTTATAAAAAAAGTAAGCTGGGAAACAGTGCGACTTAAAAGAACAGGCGGAGCTCTATATGGCTGAAGAGCCCTAAGGGAAGGGGAATATGCAAATGTTGACTCTCTTTGGACGCCCAAAGGTTCATGGAACCATTTGCAGCACCAAAAAATATTTATTGAATGCACGTTTTTATTATCTGTACATTATACATGCTCGTAATAAATAAAAATAATTATTACAAGGTTATGCATACAATTAAAGCCAGAAAAAGGCGTTATTATATAAATTTAGCACACAATTTGGACGATATTTTGGATAGCTAAATATCCATATGGATGTACAGATCACAAAGACATTCTGTTATTCTAAATATCTTGTAAATTGTCTCCCAACTTTCGTTTTTTCTGTTTCATTCGGTCTGATGTTGATTACAATGTATATTCACTGATATATCTACACGCCTCGCCTGTATCATTGTCTTATTTCCATTACAAAGTTAATATAAATGTAGTTTGACACATTCTAATTAAAATGGCATGCAGTTTATTTCTCATATTAGTAACCTATTTTGGCCTGAGTTTCAAGCTTTATCCTGCCCATTTTATCTTCAATGGAAGCCTGTGATTTTTGCATATAAAATGAGTTGTTTGTTCTCCAACGTGGCTGTATTGGTAATAGGTTTCCTAAAATGACATCTATAACAATGATGTAGCCACATATAAACCACTAATTAGCCCTTTCAGCTGCATTATATTGAATTGTTAACGTTCTACGAACTTCTAATGCATATGTTTAACCTTTTTAAAATGTCAAGAAGCACTGTGGACCGAGGTCGTGCTTGTCGTCAGCTCCATTAATGGACAACCTGCCCTCGCATTTCTACTTGCTGAGCTTTTATGTACTCAATACTAGTTAATTGTGTAAGTTCTAATATTATGTCATATAATCTATTACAAAGGAGTTGTTCGAACTGATGTTATATGCAGTCAACATTTCTGGTACGTTTTAATAAAGCTCACACATAATAGATTTGCTCCCATTTCCCTGATATCTTCTTTAATTTTCTCTACAGTATAGGACTACTCATGTAGACTTCTTTTTCTCTCTGTTTAAATAACTGTTTTAATGCACTGAAGTTTTTATTTGTTTATTTTTTTCTTTTGAATGGTGTTTAACGCCCGTTTTTACTACTAAGGCACCACGGGCGGTGAACACTGGTGATACACGAGATAAAATGATATATTGGGAAAGGGTTTATTTTTTTTTTTTAAGGAAGGAAACGTTCCAGGCCTATGTTTAGGATACCTCCCCGGCATTTGCCATTTATGACTGAGAAAAACCTGGAAAAAACCTCATTCGCGGAGGACGGTCTTGGTGGGATTCGAAACCCAGACCTCCCGCTCATGAGTCCGCGCTTTAACGGTCTGGGCCACCCGTGGCAGTATACACTAAAGTAAAAGCAACTGCACTAACGCATTATAATTAATAACACTGGAGCACTAGGAGCCTATAAATAATACGTAATAACACAAAGACTTGAATTATACTGATTTAATAACACAAGGACAGATATAATGTTTATTGTCGTAACAGGAAACTGCGACTGACTGCCCACGTGTAGCCAGCAGTGCATACAGCCCATTAACATGATAGGCGATTGGCATGACCTCGGCTGGGTGCGCGCTACACATTCAAGCAGGTCAAAAATAAATATTATACTTGTTAAGGTAAAAGTGGCAATTAGAAGTGTCAAAAAAGAGCATGAAAAGCGAAAAGCCTTCCATTCTCGGTGATTTGGATGATTATAGTGTAATGTATGTCAATCTCAGCCAAAATAGTGAACCATATTTTCTGCAAACTGAGGAAGGTAATAGCGTTTAATGCATAACATTGCAGCACGACAAAATACCAAACCAATTAAGATTGAAATATTATAAGTCATCATCGTTTTCTATGTCAGATTTTAACGAAACCTTTGTAAAACGGATAAAAAATCCCTAAAGTTAATAATTAATGGAACAGAAGAGCATAATTAGCATATTTCAAAGCAAAATCTATGCGGCTACTAGTAACGAAGATGCTTTAAGTAGAATGAGACCCTGCGTTGCTGATAAAAACATGTGAACTTGTATGGATGAGACGGCAGAATAGAGGCACATACAAAATGTTTTTTCACAGAAGACCAATGAGGAGAAACATTTAGTTTCTCATGTGAAGTGCTGAAGAAGAACTGTTGTTGTCTTTGACCTCGCAATAGACTTCTTGGAGTGAAGAGATAAACATGTTCTTCTAGCAAGCACAGTAAAAACCATTCAACAGCTGTAGTTATTTGGTATATTTACGGACGCTCTTTAACATCTCAGGTCATCAGCGTTCATTTCAACGCAGGGCGTGAAACGGCCGGTAAATTTTGCTCAGAGGCCCCTTCTTTCAGACTTGAGGTTTTTTTACGTGCCGTAAATCTACAACAAGGGACCCATTGCTTTATTTGCCTTCCTAAGGATGCCAAACTAAGGATTTTTACGCCCGAAAACATGTATTATACATGTATTTTCTCTTTTGAAAGGTGTCAGGACTAAACAAGGTGGAAATGGAGCGGATATGTAGTTTTTTTTTTTTTTTTTTTGATTGATTTATTTAAGGACGCTCTTTAACAGCTCAGGTCATCAGCGTCCCATTCAACTCAGGGCGTGAAACGGCCGACAAATTTTGCTCAGAGGCCTCTCTTTCAGGCTTGAGGTTCTTTTTCGTGCCGCAAATGTACGACACGGGACCCACGGCTTTACTTCCCTTCCGAAGGAAGCCATACTTAGGATTTTTACGCCCGAAAAAATCCATCGGTCCTGGCCGGGTTCGAACCCGCGTTTTGGGTATAGGAGGCAAGTATGGTAACCACTACACCACCAGGACCGACGGATATGTAGTAAGGCTACCGAGCAGCAGATAGGGATATAAGCTATCACATGGGATCTAGTATTATCGGTAGGAGAGGAAGAGGGAGACCGAGAACGAGTTGGGCAGACTTCTTCAGGAAAGCAGCCGGAACACACGGAACCGCATTACCTGGAAGAGCCTAGAAACAGAACTGCAGAAAGTAGAGAACAACCGAAGCCAATAGTGAAAGTGATACAAACTTAACAGACTCAGCAATTGAACCTTCAAGTTAAATTTTGTTAAACTTGTGAAATAAGAAACATTAAAGACTTAACAAATTCATAAGAACTAGCTAACCATATGGGAAATCAACGAGCCACCCGCTTGCGGAGGCCCTAGCCCTGGATGGGACATATGTGACTCGATTTATTCATATATGCATTACTTTGGTTACCAAAGCTATTGAGTGGAAATAGCAAGTACTTTATAAAAGCACCAAAAGGAAATTGCATCTACTGTGTCTTTGACTTCCCATTCTTCTTTCTCTTCCAGTTTTAGCAGGAGCTATCACTATACTTTTAACAGATCGAATATTTTGACCCCCAAAATATTCACTTCATCCTAAATCAATAAATTTCAATAAATCAATCCCCTGATTTGCATTCAAATAGTACTGTATAATCAATTATTCTTATAAATAAGAAACAAATAACTAATCAGTTTCGACTTCACATGTTCAAGTAGCAAATTACTGACACAGTAACTATAACGTAATGGGAGAGTGGTTCTAAAGATGGCAATGCCTCGTCAATCAAAACTGCTAAAGGCTGTTTTTAAGTATTATGATGTCCGGTCGTCTCGCTTATATAAAATCAAATTGTAGAATAATATGAACAATTATAAAATTAGAGATATCTTGGTGTTAACCCCTGTGATCATTTTCTACTTGTGAAATGATGAGGAAAGGATTTTAACGGCTACATATGGTAAATCTGATGAATGCATTTATACAAACTGCAGTATTTGTCGGTATATGAAAGGTAAAGATGTTTGATTATAAAATGGTCTATAAAATTTAATTTTAAAACTTGAAGGGTACAGGGGAAAAACCAACAGTCAAAATGACTTAAAATGAGCTATTACTACCACTGCATGCTTCCTGGTCAGCTGTTTGTCATGTTAAATCATTACAAGGGAAAAGTCAATACGGTTCACGCTATAGCCAGTTGAAGAGACTGCCTGCAATGGAAAAAACAACACAATCACCGCCTTCTTGATGTACACAGTTCATGAAAAGCTGTAAGCATTTAATCATTGAAAGTACTGAGGTTATTGCATTGTTTCAGATCATGTAACAGCGTGTTTCGCGTGAATTAATTTATTCAAATAGATTTAACTTTGTAAAAGTGACATTTGCTTATCTGTCTGTGGCCGTTCTTTCATGAAGTTAGTCAATAATATGGCATTGATCACCAAAACTGCAAAGGCTGAAACTTCTGATAACTGGAGAGAAGTGATAGCAGGGGCCTGAGTCAAGGCTAATTTGTCTATTGTGGTCTTGTGTGAACAAGCAGTTTTTAAATGTTAATCTTCTTAAGAAAAGTCTTACAATAATAAGATACCTTTTGCTGTCATGTAAGATTCCTTCAGTCAAACTCAAAAACCGTACAGCATAGAGACACTTACAATGGAGCATTCTTCTCATTGACAAAGAATCAAAGGAAGAAAAGGGTGAAACAGTCACAGCCACAAAATCACTCGCCTATTCCTCTACCTAAAGAAAAGTATAAAGACCTGATTCTCTTGATGAAATTCTATGAAGATGAGGGATCCAAAACTACTTGCAGTCAAAATTATTGCCATCTGAACACCATGACGATATCTCTAATGATGATGGTGATTTTTAGAGATACGTTAAATAAAGACTTGACAATGAGAACCGTATGAGCCTCTCTTTCGGCTTAGAGGGTAACGTCTTTCAACAGTTGTTTTTTATTGCAATACAATTAAAATTAATTTAATAGATCTAAGTGTATTTTTGCCTTACAAAATCTAGGGGAAAAACCAACGGAGTCCAACTACAAGCTAATTAAATAATTAATTGTGGAAGTAAAATAAAGTAAAGCATCTGTAGTTTAAGGTTGAAACAAGAATTAGTACTATGCTGTTTTTAAAAATATTGTTACTTGGAAAGGTAAAAAGATATCCGAGTTTAGGCGTTTGAAATTTTATTTTCCCCCCTGTAAAATTATGGTTTTTGGACTCTGCTGGTTTTTCCCCTGTACCTTTCATTTGTTCTCAAAATTTAGGAAATATATGTCCGAGCCTTAATAATTACTATCCCCCATATGATAAGTTTAAGTTCAATGCTGCCTTCTTCTGAGATGCAATTTTACGTTACTGCCTTCGGGTCGATTAGCCTAATTTGGGAAAGTGAACACTTCTAGACACTGTTCCTAAACTATAAATAATTTATTTCTAAATAATCAATGTGACATAGCAAACATTATTTTACTACGCATTCCAATGCTTTTTCTATCATTTACAATAGCATTGTCAACATCTCCATTTGCTTGGACGGAATACACCAGCATCTCCTTTTCAGCTTAGCGTGTCTATTTCTGGATTCTGTGACCGTGTAGATACAACGTATATAAATGATAGCAAATTTTGTCCCCAAATTGCTTATGGGATCATTACAGGTGCAAATGTGTTTGCTTGCGGGGCATTTTGACGAGCACTCGATCCATGTACAATTTCAGCTGCGGCAAACTCTTGGAGCTATCTCTGAAAACAAGTAACAATATTATCTTGTACACTCTCAAGTAAAGAAAGTATGTAGGCACAAGTTACTGTGTACTCATTCAACTGGAATCAATTAGCATAGTTAGTGAAAAGTCACCAACTTAATATGTACAATTTAAAACGCTATTGCAGTTTTGTGTTAATATGCCGTATTATCTTTTAGGCAGTCTTAATAACGTTCTCGCCATACAGATAACGGCTGAAACATGGAATCATCTCTGTATATTATGAAGAGTACCTAGCAATAGCAGCAGTAGTGTATTTATTTACAAAAACGTTTTTTTTTTTTTTTTTTTACAAATCTAGCTCATACATGTCGCATGGGTCCTGGAACCGTACGTGCTTTCCCAATGCATGAAACTGCAGAAACCAATATTTAACTGTTAAGAAAGAAACAGTATATAATTAAATAAATAAATCAAACAGAAAATAATTTAAATACCTAAATAAAATAAATAGAAAAGAGAACAATACAAAATCAAATAATTTCCCGTACCTCTCTTTCCGGTTGTCTGCCTTTTCACTTTATTAAAAAATGTATCTACTCTCTTCTTCCTGTCTGCCAGCAAAGTCCAGCACTGCTATTGTCCTCCCCCCCCCCCAACAAACGGGACCGTTAGCTATCTCTTTCTCCATTCTTCCGTTCCCTTGCAGTACGCCAGAATATGTTCCCAAGATTTTTTCTACTCACATATAGGGCAGTTTCTCGTACCCTCAACCGCTCAATAATAGATATTTGAGATAGTAGTACTCCACAACTTATTTTCTACCAATTTTATGTCGAGGATTTGCCAAATGTTAATTACAAGTTACTCAATTTGTTCGAATTGAAAGAATTTATGTCTAGATTCTTAGATTTGGTGAGCTTGCTACCACAGTTTGGTATTCAAACATGCAAAACTTTAAAGGGACCGTCTTTATGTAAAAAAAACTTAAAAATCGTTTGATCTTTAAACAAAATAAATATACAAGATATATTATTGGACGGCATGATCTACATTCAATAGATAATAACATGCACGTTCAAATTAGGGCGATTAAATTATTCCAATGTAGCTTTTATCTCCATAACATAAAAAAGTGATGTTTTTATTTCTTTTGTCATATACTGATTATTATGAATAATAATAATAGTAATAATAATAATAATAATAATAATAATAATTTCAGGAGTAAAACGTTTAATAGTTGATAAAGTGACTAAGCAAAATAACGCTAGATATATCTTTAACGTCAATAAACTAATTCTGGAAAACAATATCCTATTATACTAATATGTCATCCAGTGCTGAAATATGTTGATGCATCGTTTACTATTCAAAAGTAATTTCCACCATTTGCTATTGTGTGTAGCTACTGAAAAACTCTTGCTTTAACGCGGTAATACAAACTCTTCTGTTTTGTCTACTCGCCTAAGAATAATATATAAACGTATCCATATTTCTAAATCTTCAAGTTTCCTTCTCTATAGAGAGAAGCTGGGTGACACGTATAACCATTAGAGAAACAGGCAGGTAATGTTAACATCTGCTCGGCAGTGGTGTAACGCCATGGTGGCGCTAAAGGTATAGGTTGTTACTAACGACACTCATATGGGGTGCACCTATTTATTTAAGACACTTATTTGCTCTTGACCTGTTTATTAAGTAGAGAGGAAATGCGAAAAAGAGTAATTTAAAAATATAATATTAAAATCATATTTGATTATTTCATCTTCAGAACAAACCGCCACTGGTGGCCGAGGTCGTTAAGGCGCGGTTTCGTGAGTGGGAGGTCTGGGTTCGAATTCCGCCGGAACCGTCTTCCCTGGCTTAGGTTTTTTCCAAATTTTCCTCAGTTCTCATACATGACAAATGCCGGGAAGGTACCCTAAACTTTGGCCTGGAACGTTTCCTTCTTAAAAAATCCTTTCCCAATATATCATTTAATCTCATGTATCATCAGTGTCCACCGTCTGTGGTGCCTCAGTAGTAAAAATGGGCGTTAAACATTGTTCAAAAATTCTTCTTAACAAGAAAAACCTAAATATTCAGTGAATATTTATCATTTTTATCAGATATGTACACATTTATTTGGATATTGTAATTTTATCTATGAAAATAACATTTCTCTGTATTATAAAACGTATTAAGTGGTTCAACCGTTGCTAATAAAATCACTATATAAAATTTTCCTAATTGAGTTTTGTGTGATATCAAGAATAAAATCATCTAAATTATTATTTAGTTGTTCGAAGAAAATGGTAACTTTTTGTTTGTATTTGTATATACCTTATATCCTGATCTATGAATGTAAAAATGTGCACCTTATATTAGAAACATATTAAAATACACAACCTACAACAACTCGCTCACATGTTTTATAGCAGTTGGATAACACAAACAGTCGAATGCATAGAAGTGGAATTAACAGCCTTCAGCCAACATTAGAGTACGTTGTTCATTCACTCCGCTGCTTTTTGGTGCCATCATCAACACGTTATCAGGGCCTGTTCCGCTGCAGAAGAGTCCTTGTGTTTGTTTTTGCATTTTAGCTTTTTCATTCTCTTGAAAGGCAAAACATTTTCCATTAATAAATCCTTTTATTCGCCGATGCAGTTAATTTCAATAACCCCTCTCTTATTGTATGACTAAGAAGTTCCTCTACAACAGAACTCAGAAGTTTCATATGCGCTTACTTTAGTACCTATATCCGAACTCGGAAATCGGAAATTTCAAGTTCTGAACAATCGTAAAACAAGCAGACATGTCCATTGTCAAGGAAGTATAGGAGAGGAACGAAGAGCGGGTTTACCAAAGTAAATAAAAGGTTGAGGAACAGGCCTGAAATCTAGGTCACTTCAGAGATTGGCAAACTTAAATTGAGATTGACAGACTAGTTGGTGTGGGGCTTCAATCTGCTGGCCCTGAGTAACACCTTAGGGTCCAAGCATTAGCCATAAGAGATGGGGGAGACAAATAATAGAATGGTTGGAAGAAGTTCGACAGGCGATAGACAATGAAGATAAAGGATCTAGAAGAATGAAAAATAAATCCTCTTCCAGAAATGAGTTTTATGTGAGGCACTTCACCATGATAACACGTCTCATGTCTTTTTTGAGATATAATAAATTGCGAAAGGATTATTTTTAAGAAAGGAAAGAAACGTTGCAGGCCTAAGTTTAGGATACATACCCGGCACTTGCCATTTATGAGGACTTAGGAAAAACTGGGAAAATTGTCAGTCACTGGCGGGAATCGAGTCCCAGACTCCCTTGGCTTAATGGCCTCGGTCACCCGTGTCTCTAATGGGGTTCTTCACCCTATAAATGTTTGTCTAGATCATTTTATCAATGAGAAAAATGGAGATTCTATTTTGTATATAAATAATATACAATTTTCCAATAATTTTACTTAGTGAACGAATCATTAGTTTATTTATTGAGCAGAAGGTTACTGCTAAGAATTGTTTGAAGAACTATGGTTATCACTGGTGGTGTTGTGGTAACCTACTTGCCTCGTAAATCCAAGATCGCGGGTTCAATTCTGTGAGGGTCGATGGAATTTTTTGGACGTAAAAATCCCACGTATATCTTCCTTTGGGAGGTAAGTAAGTCATGGGTCTTGTATCGTACATTTACGGCAATTTAAAGAACCTCAAGTCTGAAAGAAGAGCCCTCTGGGCAAAATTTATCAGTCGTTTCAAGCCCTGAGTTGAATAGGACGCTGATGACCTGAGATGTTAAAGAGCGTTCGTAAATAAAAAAAAATAAAATAAAGTTAGCTAATATTGTGGGATAACCACTCAGAAATGGATCATCGGTGATAATAAAGAAAAGGAAGACACTGCTTGGAAGTTCCTGCAGCCAGTGCGCGCGTGAAAATCAAAAATGTATTGCAATCAATTCGAATATTTTGTGTAAACATAAAATGTCTTAAGCGTTATCCATCCAGATTATTATATCCCGAGAAGAAAACAAGAAATGAAGACAATCAATATAAAAGAAGGTTCTGGATGGAGTAATTTAAATGCGTAACATTTTCTTTTTATCGGTCAATGCAGTCTATTAGCTTGCAAGAAAATTAATTAAATGTATGCTTTTTAACTTATAAGTAATAAATTATTTATTAAAAACTAAATAATTGTAAAACTGCAGGTTCAGGCTCTGTGAATGACTTGACACAAAGTTTTTCTTTTTGCCGCATATGTACAATTATTACCCCAGCTGTTCAAGACAGACAAACATGGCGGAGGTGCCTACAATTTCATGCAGGTTTTCAAGAGGGAAATGCCGGGAGACTTTCTCTAAACCAGGCCAACAGCGCCTTCTTTCCAAAATTCCTTAATTTATCATTTCATTCCCTGAATCATTAGTGTTCCCCGCCTGCGATGCCACAGCAATAAAACGAACGATAAACGCCTATAAAACGTGTGTGCGTCTTCTTTACTTATCGTATATTTTTTACACAGTGTTTGTACCTTTGCTACTAGAAATTTATTTTCTTACTGTTATTTTCCATCCTTTCACTGGTGATGCTCCCATTTAACTCAGTGTTATCGAGATGTTTTAATTTTTAAATATGGTTGTTCCAATCTTTAACTAAACATTATAAAACATGATGAATGCTATTTATAAATAGAATGATATGGGTGCATTAAAATAAACTATAAATAGCAAGAGTGATATTCGTAGTTTTAATTGTAGTTGGCAGCACTTCTGAGGACATTATCATTCATCCAAGCTAGGTATACAGATAGAATATGTTGCAAACTTTGACAAGTGTGTATATAAAGAAGTCTGAAATAAAAAGTGAAAAACTACGCCGAAAGAAATGTATATACTTTCTTCTAAAACGATAATGTTTGCATATGTGCAAGACCATTTGATAACATTCTAAAATGCCGGTTGTTAACTAGAAATAATGTCAGTGTTCAGATTACTTACTGCTGCAGAGATAAAATAAAACTTAAATATCGAAGAGCACATTTGGCATGGTTGCTACCCATAAGAATGCGTTATAATATTCAAGACCCGAATTTAACCATTTGGTGGAAATACAGAGGGTGCCAAAAAGATATACACACTTCAAGCAAAGAAAAACTGTGTTAACATAACAAAATTGAATTTACACAAACAGAAAATGATGAGCACTAATCATCTTAGAATTTTACAGTTACAACGGTTGCTCAAAATGTCCACCATCGGCGTCGATATACTTCTGAGTATGTTGAACTACTGATTGAGCAACGTTTGCGAAAGTGTCCTCAGCTATTGCAGCACATGTCGTTTCAATTTCTTCCCGAAGTGCTGCCAGTGTAGCTGGTTTTCTACGGTATACAACATCCTTAACAGTTCCCCATAGGTAGAAGTCCAGCGGAGTTCGATCCGGAGAACGCGGTGGAAACTTGATTGGATCTCTTTGTCCTATCCAGTGCCTTGGAAGATTGTCATCAACTTACAAACGTACACCTCGGTGGTAGTGTGATGGTGCACCATCCTGTTAGGAGTAAAATTCCTCATTTCCATAGAGTGTATGAATGGCGGGTAAGACTGTGAAAGTGTGTATACATATTTTTGGCATCCTCAGTATGTCAATAATTGTGCTTAAATGCTATTTGATACAAACAGGAGATGTACAATTAGAGATGTACACGAAACATTTTATAAATTACTTTGCTAGCCCAGGCGTGAGACTGCAGCCAATATTCTACTCTTTGTTTTCAGAACTTTAAGCTTACTAAAGCATTATAGATTATAAATCTGAAATACCTTATTCGCTATGTTCACCAAATTTCAGATCTTATTTTCGTTTCTGAAAGAGGTCCTAGACGGACATTATTTTGAATTGCTGAATAGATAAAACAGTCTTAACATAGCCCTATTTTGTAAAGAAAAAATTATACTAAATGCCAATGCTGAGATATCTGTGTGTCGTGCAACGGTTGATATCAAAATTGAAATATACCTATGATGCACTGTCAGTGTATTTAAATATATCACAATGTAGCATATACAAAATTGGAACCTCTTCCGTTACTAAGGAAGACGTATTATGTTCAGTGTGACTAATTATTGCTGCAATAGTATATTATGCAATGATCGTGTAATGATAGTTATTAAACCACGAGTTTGAAGAAAGAATGAAGCGAGCCTTGAACGTGCTATTTTTCTACGACCAGTTACATAAATACTAAGTAAAAACTAAACATTTATTTTAAAACGTTGAATTTAATGATTCTAAACATATGGAACTGTGAATAAGGTTTGAAATAATAGGGAACAAAAAATGTAATTGATAATCATATCTAGTCCCATAATTAGAGAAATAAAGAAAAAAATTGTATCGAAATGAGCTTCATAACACAAAGTAAATACTACACTTTGGTATAGGAATAGAGAAGGTTATATTATTACTTTTTAGAACTTGCTCAAATAAACATTCATATAAGACGGGGGGAAAGAGTTTTCCTATGAAGGGTACAAGGGAAACACAAGCAAACTCCACTTTTTTCTTTTTTACAGGAATGTAATTTGAAGTTTAAAAGCCTACAAAATTAAGCACCATAAATATATAGAAATTGTTTTTTTTTTGTAAAATAATTCTTAAAATATTTTCTAACATACCCTTCTTTTGAAATTATTACCTTATGTTATTTGTTCATGTTAATTAACAATAAAAGGTCAACGTATACATGGATAAAAGCATCAAAGTCCACTAACTATATTACGAAATGTACGACATTGTATTAGATATTTGCTGAGGAAAATGTGAACATTTATGCAACACTATTGAAAACAATTATTCAAACAAAATTATTCATTGTCTATTACAGGTAACCTTGAAAAAGAGAGCTGAGCATTTTCGGAACAGAATCTCTTCAGGCATTGTAGATCATCATATTTTGTCTTGGAAAGTGGAATTAAACTTGAATAGGAAGGGGCAGGTTGTTCATCAGTTTGTATGCGGTTGTTCGGCTATAGTTATAGAAGAGGTTATGTCAGCTGCAATTTCTTATCATTCTCTTATCTCCATTGGACAAGTCTTTCTATATTCTTTATTAAGAAATGAAGACCACGATTTAAAAACATCCTAGACGTTCAGTCATATTGATTGGAGATGGCATCTTGTGGTGTGTTCATTTCAATCGCTGAATGTTTCATTTATTAAAGTGCTATCTTTGTCACATACCATATAATTATGGCCTCTGATGGGAAACTCCGCTTTTACTGATTCAAATATGTTGTATGAACCATAACATGAATGAGAAAAATAATGATATAGTTTTTATTTTGAGGGGGCACAAATCACAAAAAAAAAAAAAATTGCAAATTTCAAACTGATGGTTCCAGGTGATGGAGACAAAACTCAAACAATATTGATGTAACTTCATCAGCCCCCTTTCTTGTTATGGTCTCATTGCAGATATTTTTGTTTTTCTCACTTTTTTTCTATGTTGATTTTTATGGACTACTGTTGTTTTTTCCCTGCTTGAATGTGTTGCAATGTAATGCAATCCATTGGCACCAAAATCTCGAAATTCACCAAAAGTGAACTTTGATTGTTTTTCCCTTGTACTCTTCAAATTTTCCTCATGTTGGGGAGTTGTGGAGGAAGTATGTTAATACTATAACGCTTATGAACTTTTCTAAAAGACATATGATAGTACACAATATTACGTGCACCCTGGAACAAGAGGAAACAAAACTTTACTTTTGTTAGTCGTAAACACAACAAACTCATTGCAAGGAGATGGTTGAAGATTCTGTCGTGACTGAACAATTGAGGGGGATTGGTTCCCATCATTTTATGCAGTTCTGCACCTGACCTGAAGGTTGCCGAAAATTGGAAACACGACAAAAATACTTCCAGGAAAAGGTAACTTCCGTTACGAATTCCTGGAAAGCATTCTTTTCAACTACTAACCCACAACTAAATGCTGCAGGATGATTAGTTATTATCAAGTATATTCTGACCAAAATAATAAGGCCAACCCTGAAATAAATGACTTAATATTTTTCTGAATGCATCTCACGAATTGCGGTATCCTTGAAGATAATAATATACCATTTGAGTTTGATTAAGAAAACGAGTTTTAATTTTTAATGCTGTTATACATAGAGAATCATTTGCGCATAAGTATGTATGTAAAAATCTGTCACACAGGAGCTGAGTAAACTAAGCGAATTCCTACCGTAGTAGAGTAACTTAAAAAAAGAATATAAAATCCCAAAATTGGCCTCATCAATTAATTAAATGAAATAAGTTATGTCATGGCTGTGTGGTATTAGAAAATTGTAATTCTTGCAATCTATAAGTATTATAAACGAGAGACCACATTATTATTATTATTATTATTATTATTATTATTATTATTATTATTATTGAGATTAAACTAGAGAAATTAATGGCATACCATTAATTAAATGATATATATATATATATGACAACTAATAGACAAAGCTACC
Source organism: Metallyticus violacea (assembly GCA_030762175.1). NCBI lineage: Eukaryota > Metazoa > Arthropoda > Insecta > Mantodea > Metallyticidae > Metallyticus > Metallyticus violacea. The sequence continues at coordinate 102,829,113 of CM060845.1, read as the reverse complement.
GTGTGGGTGTTTTTAAACGTTTGTAATTGCAACCATGTTTAAGAACTGAGCCCTTGATGTCATAGTTACATTCACGAAAAAAAAAAAAAAAGTGGAAACCTTTCAGTTACATTGTTAAGATAATGTTCATATATTTCAATAAAATAAACACATGTTACTGTTTAAAAGTAATTACAATGAAGTAAGCAAATATACATAACCAACAATAAACAATCGAAAGTTCATCGATTTTCATTGACTTTGAAAATCAATTTAAATTTTATTGTAATAAAAGCATGTAGCGTAAACGTTTTCTGAAGGTTATTACAGAGCTCTCCCAAACTATTTAACTAATAGATTACTATTTAACATTTGCTATCTTCACATCGACACTTTGTTAAATATAACACATATGCATCATTATAAATTAATTCTATATGATGAATTAATTTGTTCTTTTATTTTAAAACAATAAAGAGAAAATTAAAGGAAAGAATACTTTTGAAATTTCGGCTTTATACTTACGAGGGACCATTACGAGGTGGAAATACGTTAAGTATATCCCCCTAGTAATTGTCGCATTTCCTTAATTTTCAAAAACTGTCTTTTTGATTTAAATGTGTCCAGTTTTGTAGTGTACAAAGAAATATGAATGCCCCTAGAGCGATTTTTAACTGTTGGATTTCAGGTAACCCCCCTCCTCTTAATTATCTGATTTCACTTATTTTCAGAAACTATTTTCCTCGTTTGATTTAAATAATATATTCCGCGTTTGTTGTGAAAAACGCATGTATTTACCCCTAGGGCGGTTTTTTAATTTCGGATTTCAGGTAAAACCCGCTGTTTTAATGGCCCAATTTCCCTAATATTAAGAAACTTCTTACTTTATGTAAAAAAAAAAAAACCCTAAAAGAATAAACAAATATTAATATAGCTAGAGCGATGTTTAAATGTTGGGTATCGGGCAAACCCCCCTAATAATAGTTCGATTTCACTGATTTTCAGAAACTATCTTATTTTATTTTAATGTCATATAACGTTTCATTAAAAAAAAATAATAAATTGCGGCCGGGAGAGCGATTTTTAAATTTCAGTTTAGCCTCCACTCGTATTTCAGGTATATCCCCGCTCCTAATGGCCCGATTGCCCTGGTTTTAGTAAACTTACTTTATAAATTTATTTTAAAGAAACATGCCGTGTTTTGTTGAGAAAAATCAAACATTTTGGCCGCTAGAGCGATTTTTCAATTTTTTAAAAAAATTTGTTTTAGATTAATCCACGCACCCAAAGGTCCAATTTTGCTTGTTAATGAACTCAATGAATTGTTTGTTAATTGATCGTTATATGCAGAGCGTTTGTTGAGAAAAAACTAGAATTGCGATCGCTATAGCATAATTTTATAATTTATTAATATTTTGTTGTATTTTTCGGTGATTAGCACGTAGGATCGATGGCGATTTGAAGAAACTATTCATAAATCGTTCCATGGGTACAACCATGAAAGTTTACTTCCTTAGAAATTCGCTAAAAGTGAAAGTTTCATGTTTTAAACTTTCTTTTGTGTTACAAATGTTGTATCGTCACTTAAATTCTGATTGAACTAGCACTTTGTATTTAATTTCAGATAACTAGTAAGGCGTTAGGTTATGTTAAGTGCTTTTTTCTTATTTTCTCACTTTTATATAATCAAACACAATAAAACATTTTCTAAACTGTAAACACTTTATTAAGCTGACGCTAAATTGTTTCTCTCGCTTTGGCTCTCTATACTTCACCGAATGATCAAAGTAAGGGCGAATATTTGTCTTCCTCTTGGCTTTCTACTTTAAATTGTGATAAACTGAAAGTGTTTAATAAGTCCTGACTATTCCCGCAGATAAATTAATTATACAAATTACTAATCATGATTGTATCCTTGATCTAGTGCTTAGCGTTTCTGGCTATTCCCGCATTTGATCCTCTGTCTCTACTTAGAAAAGTCTGGAACGGATCCGCCCAGGCTCATGAGAACACTTGGGTAGCTGCCTCTCGTCAAATTGTCGAGTAAAGGCAACTGGCGGTATAAGTATGCTGATCACATGCTCTTCTGTTATTTTGCTCTCTATCAGTCATATCACGGGACGGAGATAGGGGACGCAGCAGTCGTTGCGATAGGCCAAGAGCCAATAGTAGTTATAAAGAACCTTGAAGAAAAATAACTTGTCGGTTAATAACATTTCTTTCTGATTTATTGCAGCTTGTCAATAGTCAACAATTCATTCCATTGATTCTTAAAGTGTTCAAATGTTTTGGTTTACCAAACACGTCACTCATAAAATAAAACAATTTTAAAATGTGTATCATACACCTTTTTTTTTTATAAATCCCTTAATATTTATAAATATAGTAGCAATATAAATTATATTTTTTCTAGTCTTTCCGAAAGTCCCTTGTCAATAATTTGTAGATTTCTCACTAGGAGGATGGAAGAAAAGTTATCAAAATCGGTGGAAGTGGACAATAAATAGTTTTTATAAGAATTTGGCGGGGCAAAATTGAGAATTAAAAACATTTTTATTAATATTGCATTTTATATGTATATTGTACCAAATTTCTGTTTAACAGTATGGATTTTTCGCGCTGAAAGATGCTTTAGTATTCACTTGAACATGCACCATGAAGGGATCAGATGTACTTGATTTTCTTTCAGCTTAACATGGTGTCAGGGTTAACAACGCGGTTATTGAAACAAATTGGTTCCAGAAATAAGTTCAAATTTTGTTATGTCATATCACTAATTGCATTGTAGTCAGATTTTAAAATAGCTTTCAAGAATGTAAATGTTAAAAATGTTTTTAATACAATGTTTATAATGTTTGTAATAATATGGTATATGTATCAGTTTAATTGTTTTAATAATTAAAACATTCGATATAAAAGTAATATTGTGGATATTGGAATTCATTACAATAGGTGCTACAAAATGCGGTTTAAAGAATGAGTGGCTTGTGCTAAGATAACTACTTTTGTGATTTGGGTGCTCTAAAAATGAATTTAACGTTTCACGTTTGCCATAATGCGCTCTTTCTAAAAACTGATAATTTTTTCACCGCTTAAAAAATGTTATTTTGCCCAAGAGCTACTAAGGAATGACGAAAGCACAAATTAAAGAAACGATCTATGTCTTTGATTTCGCACCTGTCGGGTGTTTTACCTTGATTTCTTCTATCATCAGTCTTAATATCCATAAGATTTAAGTATATTATGATTTATTAATTTTGGAACATCCTTTACTATTCAGTATACGATATATATATATATTTTTAATAGTGTTTAACGCCCGTTTTTACTACTGAGGTATCACAGGTGGTAGACACTGAGATACATGAGATGAAATGATGTATTGGGGAAAGAATTTTTTAAGGAAGGAAACGTTCCAGGCCTAAGTTTAGGGTGCCTCCCTTGCATTTGCCATATATGAGGTTAAGAAAAACCTGGAAAAAACCTCAGTCGTACCCCAGACCTTCCGCTCACGATCCGCGCCTTAACGTCCTTGGCCATCCATGGCAGTATTGAATAGTATAACTAAATATTAAATAAATTATGTTTATATGTTCCTATCCCCAAAATATAAATGTTTTCGCATCCGAAATTAAAAATGAATTAATAGCAATATTAAATGCTGCGGAATGGTAGTATATTGTTTTTGGAGAACATTACAAAGCCACTTCATTTGATTTATCTACGAAATGTGATAATCAATGCCCAAATATTCGTAGAACAGAGATTGCAGAATCATGCGAGAGCGCAAAAGTTTTGCTTAATTCTGTACAGCAATAGCATGAATTCTGTTACTATGTAATTGGAATACTAGAGCAATGACTATTTTAGTTGACATAACCTGTAAAAATTAATGGCTGCCGGGAAACACATTTTATTCATTTCGTTTTAAATTCGTTTATCTGAATCCAAGTTGAAAGAAGAATGCTATATTTATATTTAGATATATTAGACAAGAATTTGCTACTTCTATGGGAAGTGACGGTACTTGTTGATGCACTTATTAAAAACATTCATGACAGACAATTTGCGTTCAGCTATGGGGATCATTAAGTCTTTAGAAAGTTATGGCGTTACTGTCCTTGAAGCGGCATTTTCTTCCAAACCAAAGCCCCTCCTTAGGTGTCGGTTACTAGGAGCAAAGTGGAAAAATTCACCAAGAAATCTTAAATAAAGACAGGGCTGCCAAGAAGAAAGTTTTATTACAACTGTTGGGTGTGGTAGGTATCGCAGTCAAATACAGAGAGGAACACCTTATGTAAAACTTTTAATTTCGTAGATAATTAGCAGGAAATTTTGGAAAAAAAAAAAAAAAAACAATTGACTATGAAATTTGTTGAAAATCTTGATCTGGTATTGACTGTCCATTTCAAACCCTTGTGAAATATTTGCTATCCTTTCTTTACAGAATAACTGAACTGGGTTTTCAAGTCCTGCAGCCGAAAATCATCTGCAGCTCTTAACTCTCAAATGTTTTGCTTCAGGTGCCTTCATTTTCGCATTTGTTGTGAAACTTAGTAAAATCGCCTATACATTTCAGAGAATGGCAGTTAAATAAAATTAAGCTCTGGTTCAGATTTGCTCTTCCGTTGGTCGTTTATGATTTTAATGGGGTAAGCTAGGCGGTTACACTTAAGACTCGCATTGGGGATGTTCTTGGTTCAATCACCTTAGATTTGTTTTGCAGTTTCCCCTGGTCACTTAGGCGAATGCTGTAATGGGCGTTTACTTTCCACTAATTTTATAATCATCCATTTCATCTCATTTTATTCCGTAGTACCAGTTATCGGAAATGTCAGGTGAGGCGGGCTGGTGCTATATGGCGTGGCAGCAGCTGGCGCTATGTAGCAGGTAGTGGGTTCTGTCTGAGGGTTACGGTGGTGCCAGGGTGATTCTTGCGGGTCTAAAGAAACTGGAAATTCGTATCTATGAAAACTTTTAGAGACCCGGTCTCCTTGGGTTCCTGGGCGGCCGGTGTACCCGTATCTCTTTCCTTCCTCCTGGTGGTGTCAGCTTGAAAACGAGGTACAAAAGACGCCATTAGAGTGACCGATGTAACGAAGGGTCCTCCTCCTGTCCCAAGTAACATGTTGTCACAGCAGCCAGCAAGGGTTTATCAAGTCATAAGGCGAGCTGCAGTTGGTTAGTGGGGTAAATGGAGATCTTAATGAGTAAAAAGGGACACGTTATACTCGTTGTTGATAGACGTTTCGGTACCACAAGAAAATCACTGATGGAATAGAAACTTTGATCTGTACTGTAAACAAGTTCTTTGTTTATAAAAATTAATGAAAATATTTTTAAACGAAAACGTTGTAAATTATATTAATGAGAGGGTATGTCATAAGGTTTTACATCGTTAAACGAATAAAACGCTCTGTTTTGTGCGATACAACTCGAAACTTGCCATAATCACAATATTCTCTTGAGCATACGCTCTTGAGCTGTATTCAAGTCGGAGTACTCATACTATGACGTCATAAGGCTTGACTCTACACCGAGCCGAGCATTTCGGCGATGAACACGAGGATTATGAAGATGTACAGCTACAAAGTAAAGTAAAGTGCTACACCGCACATTATTGTTAATTCTAAATCAGGCAACACTGCAGTTTATCTCCAAAATATGTAATATTTATACTCGCAACATTGCCAGCAATAAAATTACTAGCGTTTTTTATTTGGTAGCACTGAGACTTAATAACACATATAAATGAAGAAATAAAGAAATTTTATCTTCTTTGAAAATTTGGCTTAGGCCACCTGGCCTGTTTCCACTACAAGATTACATTGATCGCTCCAACATTGTCTTGTTCTGTGTTCCTTCGTTCTCTTGATCTGTATTGAAATACTTTATGGTATATGACCTACTCATTTGTAATGCACATTCCCTCCGTTTAACTGCAGATTTTATGACATCATCAACTCAGGTCTAATGATCTAACAATAAAGATCCTGCTAGGCTCATCTCTGTAGTCTTGTTGCGCTGGCATCCTACAGGCTATGACTCATATAAGAGCATACTCTATATGACTGTCTCATGTCTGACTCTCATGTCACCTAATTCCTTTAATATCCTTATTTTCATCATTTTAATGAAATAGAACCTAGATAGATAAATGTATTACCTTGATCAATAATCTCGTATTTGATATTTATTTTCACTGTATTTGAAAGCAAAATTTTTCATTTTCGCATCCGAAAATTATTCTTCGTGTTTGCCATGTTGTTCAATGTTCAGCTCTTTCTTTATTTATTACCTGTGGACCGATAATCGGTGAACAATACTGTGTTTAAAGATATTGTCCTGTTATATAGCCAAATTTAAAAGTTATCTACCATTCTCTGATGACTTCAGCAAACGCAGATTAAATAAATCACACCCCTGTCTTACTTTTGTGATATATATTTCTTCGAACACCCAGTAACAAGCTTTTATATACATATATATATATATATATATATATATATATATATATAAATGTGTATTATTAATATATCTGAAATAAAATTGTAAACATAACCCGAAATTAGACAAAGCTGCATTTTTAGCTAGAGAGCTGTTTTTCCACTGCTGTTGGTACTTGCCAACCGGTCTGAGGCCATACTCTATACGCTTTTCAATCACTTGTGAAAGTGTAAAGATGAAATCTGTACCTATATGATATATTAGGTCTAAATCTATTTTGCTGTTATAGAAACATTTTTCTGCATAATTTGTAAGTGACTTTTTGACAGAATATTTGCATATACTTTTAATCCAAAAATTAAGAAGTTTATTTTTCTATTGTTTTTACATTTATGTTTTTCTTTCTCTCAAAATGGATCCATTTCATTTTATTTTAGCATTCCATAATAACTTTGGTAGTAGTCTGGTTATGGATAGATCATTTACCTTTAGCCTAACTGCAATAAGTCATTTAAGAATAATATAAGCTTTAGCTTTCCTATGGAGAGAATATTCAGTATTTTAAACCTATATTTACATTATTTTGATTGTTCTAATTTTTCTGTCAGTCTCAATTGTTAAATTTTATTTAAACGGAGGCATTTTTAAATATTTTCAGTGTGCTTTTTTTCTTGTTGTTAATTATTTCAGACTTTAAGCCCTTTCCTTGATATCTTCATTTTTACTCTCTATCTCTCAAAGAGTCTAATTCATGCTTAACTATATATTTTGGTGCTGTGTTATGTTATGTGTGTTATTTAAATGTTTTTTCTTATACTGTCTTTTTTCTTATACTATATTTTTTCTTTTATCAATTGTGGGAAAAAGTTGTACTTCATATTAAAAGTAAATGGTGTGTACTTACAACATATACTTATATATGTAAACATCAGGGCAGACATTGTAAATCAGGTGAATTAATGAGTGGTTTTATGTGGAAAGAAAGAATTTCTTATTTTTAGGATGTTAAATATGACAAAATGTACATTTCTTTTGCCAATTTGGTTTTGTATTAATTTTGCATGAATTCCTTGAATAATCGCAATAGGAGTATTGCCTATTCTTGCTTTCAAATTACCTACTACAACAATTTCTATTTTTTGCTGAGTATTGAACCTTGTTCGTCCTGCTCTAATCCTTGAGGGGGGCGCTTCACATTTGCATTCTAATCCCGGGGCCTGAGCTGCTTGTTAATCTGCGGAAGTTTTCTGATGTAACGATTGTTGTATTCATCAAGTCGGCATTGTTTCCAGCCGTTTTGTCTGTTCAAACGACCCACGGAGTATCCAGAGCAGCTCATTTATTAATTGATATAGATCGATTGATTGATTGATTGATTTGGTTTATTTAAGGACGCACTTTAACATCTCAGGTCATCAGCGTCTTATTCAATTCTGAGTGTGAAACGGCCGACAAATTTTGCTCAGAAGTCTCTTCTTTCAGGCTTGAGGTTCTTTTTCGTGCCGTAAATGTACTACACGGGACCCACGGCTTTACTCCCCTTCCGAAGGAAGCCATACTTTCGATTTTTACGCCCGGAAAAAATCCATCGGTCCTGAACGGGTGCTTTTCAACTAGAGAAACCACTGCATTGCTTTCAAATGTAAGCGAAATATGCAAACAAAGAGGGAATGTAAATACCAATATAAATTACTAACGTTAAATGACGCAATACAAGCAACTTAATAAAGAATTGAGAGCAGAAATGCAGAACAATATTCGGGGAAAAAGAAATAGGCAGTTAGCTGTCTGACGTGTATCCCAGCAATAACCGTGGCTCTCTTGAAATTAAATATTTGTTTTCGTGTAGCTACTTGCCAACTACTCGTGTTCCTCTTTTTAAGAAGGGGTAGAGCACAAACAACTGTTCAGGAGGAGAGCAAACATTTAGTTGCGTTCTCTAAAAGCTGCTGCTTCTACTTTTTCATGTACTACCTGTTAACTGAAAAGCTTAAAGGCTTTGAAGTTTAAAACATGCAGTAATATTTGTTTCATTGAGAGAAAATAAGGTTTAAGTACATTTATTTATGTGTCATTATAAACCATATTTCACCATTCTTCATGGTGCTAAATGGGGGGTTCTTCGACAGCCGTTTATTTATTAAGGAAAGCTTTCACCTACTTTTTCATGATACAAAAGTTAAAATGTACGTAAAGTATACGGGAATGTGATGAGCTCAGGGGCAGCGCTTGAGATTTGCATTCGAGAGCTTTTGGGTTCAATTCCCGTTTGACTTTAGATTTTTTCATAGTCACTAATGCGAAGGCTGGGATGGATATTTATATACCAAGAATTTTCCTCCCTCCTATATGATAATATAGTACGAGTGTTCAAAGGCAAGTTGAAATAATGCAGAAATGTATCATTTATAGCACCTTAAGTTTACGCTCACATTGAATAATAAATGTTTTATTTTTAATAGTCCTTCTATTACGAAAAACGTAAGTTTTATTAATTATAATTTTACTGCTATTAGCTAATTATCCTATAGTTTCAATCGGCTAATTCTCATTATCTCCAGACACAATTTAAGTAAAAACATAAAAAGAATAATCTAAATACAAAGTTATTGTAAAAAGAAAATGAAGCAATATTATTAATCGCAATTATCTTTTTTGTTTGAAGGGGGGAGGGTGGATGGTGAGAGCGATTAATTAACAGATTTTCATCCAAGAATGAAAAGGAAGCATGCATGTTCCTGTGTGTCACTTCAGCATGTTTATAATGTAATAAATTAAAACTGAACAACTAATATAAGTAACAAAACCTCCCCAGGCACAGAAAGTTTAAAATTGGAATGTCAATTCGATACTGCGATCAGCCAGGCGCTGTCACTGCATAAGCACAAGTGATATGAGACAATGGGCACAATCGATGAGGTGGCTCTAAAACTGAAGGGCTCTATGCACCACATTTTGCAGTACCTCAAAGCCCAAACAACCCGCCCTTGAACTGAAGACCGTCGTGTGAATGTTTGTGAAACACTGCTACGGTCTAATGAAGCCGAAGGAAATGGTTTCCCAAAAGGTATAGTCCTTGATGATAAATGCTGGATCCAACCAGAGAGCAAGCGCCATAACTTGCAAATGTGACAGCCGGTGAAGTGATGCTCTTCTGGAACATTACATGCCTGCAAAGTTAAGATGTTCACATTGTGATGTGCTGGAGACCATTTGGCAGTCGAAGCGTCGAGTTTTGCTCACAACTGATAAAGCCAATTCATGCAACGACACAAAAAATTGCAGCTCTTCATTTTAAGTGTACACCACTTAATCACCCGACCTGGCAACTTCGATTATTATCTTTGAACTACTCAAAGAGGATTAGAGGCAAGAAGTTCTACACTGACGAAGAGGAGATGAAAATCGCAGTGCATGGATGGTTACGCAATCGGTCACATGAATCTATTCTGGTGGAATCCAGGCATTGAACGTGGCGGAACTAGGTTAAAAATGAAGAGGTATATATTTTATAATTAAAATAAATATTAAGGTTACCTTCTGACTCAATTTGCCTTTAGGAATTTGAATATTAGGTTTACAAACTCCTGTTATATAATGAGTGTATAATTCTTGATTTCTATGACATGTGCCGCTCCATTATCCATCTTGTATTCATTGTTGCTTCATCATCAAGGAACTGTATGTGTTTTGGCTAAAATCTATTCACCGCCCAAGGACATAATAAATCACTCTACCATCCATTTGGTCGTTCAATGCATTGTTGTTTGGTAGTTTTTACCTTGTCCCTACAATCTTCACACTATTCCACGTTATCTGTTCCGAAAATAATGCAATTTTGGAGGTAGCAGTCAAATTAAATAAATAATAGCATGAAAGTTTACAAATTTAACCAAAAATAATTTAAAATACCTTTTATATATCAGGTACATACTATTCACTTCGATGCAAAGAATTAACAGAGAATGCTACATATAATTAAAAAATAACTACCAGCTTTATTCTTGTAGGAAGATCTGGGTTCAAACTCAAGGGACTGAAGGTGTTACATCAAGTTCTTAGAAGTATAGTGTAGTTTTGAATGTTGTCTCAAGAAACCGGAAGTGTTTCCGTGTTATTTTCCACAGCTGTTTGTTACAAGAAAACGATTAACGATTAAAAATGTTTAATTGTCTTTAAAATAATAGACCCAATATATAGGTATGTTTATTTTCAATATAAAAGAATCTTATAACACATGTAATAATAGATAAATAGTCTTAATACTGATAAAATACAAAGATTTAAAGTTTTACTTCGCTTTATAACACAATGAAAATAATTGTAGAACAGCACCCTTAAAGTTAAGCCTATTATGTTTATTGGAGAAAATAATAGTGTAGACACCGGAAGTTATAATTTCTTGTCAGAATTCTGGCATTCTCTACTTTCTATGAAATAAGAATGTGCAGCGATATTGTAGGTTTCACACTTGCACGGAATCCTTGCATGAGTGTTTACGACCCCGTAAAGATTTTAACGAGTTTGCTTCAAAATGGAACGTACTACTTGTTAGTAAGCCACGTCATTTGCTAAATAATAATAATTGTTGAAGCGAAAACAGCAATAACCTCGACTTACAATGGAAGTGCCCTAAGGGTGCTGTGCAGTCGAGGGTTGAAATATTAATTGCAACGATGCTGGATTGGCATCGCCGCCTTTCTTTGGAACTTCTCAACCTAACATCCACAAGTCCTCCTTCAGAACAGACCGAATAAAAGAAATGCTCTAGATGGAGAGGGAGGGAAATGTAACGCCAACGTATATTATATACGAATTTTATAGTTACTTTTCAAAATATCTTTCTGAAATGAAGGTATATTAAAGATGTTCGTACATAATGGGCTAGTAGTAGTATTAAAATATAAACACATTGTATTTATTTTAATATGAGGTGTGATCAATTGAAACCTATCCGGGTTATTTATTGATATAAACCATCACAATGAAGTACACTCTAAACAAACAAGCAACAATATTTAAGGAATAAAAGTGAGGTACTGAGTGTTCATACATGCATCGCAGTGCTTCACCAAGCGTCAAACACCGTCCTAAAGGCTGCACGAATCAACCTCATCGTCTTGTTGAAGCGTTTGCCCTTCAGGCATTTCTTGAGAGGTCCAAGCAAATAAAAGTCGCAAGGTGATGGGTCAGGGTTCTAGAGTCATTAGTCATTACTATCTTTCTTGTACTGCTACAGATATTTCAGATCCGAACCCATGCCCTGTTCCTTAAGGACTCAGTCATTAACATGCCGGCACACCTTCCATGCTACAATTTCTTCTTCACAGGTCGCCGTTTACTAACATCCTGTCCGTGCCCTATCCTTTACTTTTGCCTTCAGTACACATTTCTAATCATATACGGCATTCATGCGACAGTGAAGTTCAGTCTTCACTCTTCAATCTTCGATAATGACAATCTTCAGTTGTTAAAAATTAAATCACAGCAGGTTGATCCACCTCTGACAAGTTCCGACTCACAGACACGTTTGCTCAGAGCTCAAACAATGCAAGCCTACTGCACTTCCAATCGGAGTATGATGATCTATATAGTTGCTTCTTCTCCCAACCTCAACCAGAACTGAATGGTATTCGCAACTGAGCTAGTAATGAGGACCGAATGGGTTTCAGTTGATCACGCCTGGATTTCTACATAGAATATTATTTTTAAAGATCGAATATCAAATTTATTTGTTTCCATGGAGAAAGTATATGATTTTCAAATGAAAACATATTAGCCATTATTGCACCATTGAAAAGTTCATATATTTGGCTGGAAAATTGGAAGCATAGAGCGATTTAATTCCAAATTGGGTCGTAGACATATTCTAGTAAACTTAAAGCATCTAAATGAAGCTATCGCTATATTCAAACGTAGAGAGAACGAGTGTTCTGGCTGTTACAAATAATTGGGCTAATGTAGCACAAATGTTGTAAAAGACTATAACATAGTGCTTGGCTTTCTACGTGGTTATCGTACAAATACAGAATACAGTATAACCCCGGTCCCAACTAATTGGGACCTAAGCCTGCTCGAATTAATGATGTTAATTTATAATCAATGTGTTTAGGCCTATACAGTATGTATATGAAGTCTACAAGTTAAATGTACTCAGTTGTTCTAACGTGCCGTGTTATTTTTGTTGAAAACGAGTTCGTGAAGGTCATCCGCACTCAGGATTTGAGCACTGTTTGTTCCGAGTTCATTTGAGTTGCAGATACAGTATCAATCGTCGTGAATGCTTTTAGTGGATTTGCTGTGCTGTATCATGCTTTGTGTTTTTTTAACATCAAGTTTTGATGTTTGCTGTTTGGTTAAAAATGGTAGGCAAGCGAAAACATTTTTCTTGTTAATTAAGAGATAAACTTGACAAAAATTGACAGTTGAATTCGGTATCGGAAAAGCGACAGTAAGTGGTTGGAAGAAAAATCGAGTAAAGATGGAACAAGTATGTGGAACTGGACCGAGAAGGTACACGAGGAGCTCCATACATAAAAAGTAATAGAGTTGGCCATCATGACGGTCCTATGACCAGAACTGAAGTTTTACATCTCATGAAGCAAATCCCTAGCTGTGAAGGACTGGTTGTCAATTGACACAGAAGTTATGACTAATCAGGAAATAGTTTCCTCATGAAGATATAGCAGATGCAACTCTACTACCTGCAATTACTCATTCTGACGCAGCAAACGCATTGGAGACATCCTGCAGCAGGTAGAGCAACAACCCAACGCTACAGCGACGGACATAAAGTTTATGAAGCGTTGGTGGATTGCGCCATTTCCGCCTATGTCAGCAGAAAGTGACTGAATTTTTTTATAACAATGAGTGATGTAAGATGCTGCATTGTTTTATCTTTACTGTTAAATTTGTTTGTCTGTAGCTTAATGCTCACAATTACTTATTATGTTTTATTGTTTTTATAGTAAATTTAATTTTCTAATGTGTAATACAAGATCATTTTAGTTTGAAATTTCTTTAAAACAAAATTCCTTTCACAAAATTTTGGGTTGGGATTATTGGGTTTTTCAGATTGGCTACGTTGTACATTATCCAAAAAACCAAATTAATGGGGGTCATTGTAGAAGTTTAATCAACGAGTATTCCTCAAACATATAAAAACACAAAGGTAAAGCAATAAGAGTTCAACCATGTCTTGCTATTCTAATGCATACAATGCTTTGTAATAACTGGCAGGTTTTTTTTTTCTTCGATATTCTGCATACTTCTATGATGTAGAAAACCCTTTATTGACGAGCATTGGTCCAGAGAGCTTACATTTACTTCGGTACAGCTCACCAGAGTATCTCAATACTAATGTTCATTTTCCCTGCGCTAATGCTTTGTCGAGGCTTATGTTATGGATCATATAAACTGTACTTTACCTGAATGACTGGAACAGTCATTTTATTTTTACTAATAGTTACAGCTTTCACAGGATACGTATTACCACGAGGACAAATATCTTTCTGAGGAGCAACCGTAGTTACCAATTTATCATGAATACTATACCTAGGTGTAATTCTGTAGGGATAAATTAAATGAAATGAAGTAATGATGGTGCAAATGAGCTCGGAGTCCTTGCCGCCTCAAAGTCATCTGGCATTCATCGTCGCAGGTAAGGAAAAACTCCGAAAAAAAATCTTACCCAAAGAGCTTGCTTGACTTGACGGGAATTCGAACCGAGTACTTCTGCTAGTAGGCAAAGCTACCACTAGACCATGGAGGCGGTCTACTAATTATCTCTTCGCAGGCAACGAGAGTAAGAATATTGGTTGAAAATATACAAGGAACACTAAATTAACTTTCGAATAAACAAAAACTTGGAGTGGAAATTTGTACCCTTCGAAACCCCTGGAAGTACCCAAGCCAACTTTCTTCATAAAGTTTTCTACGCTTCAATAGGCTCTTCTACACTCTTTCACATTAGAGAATAAAAGGAAGTCACGTGGCGCTAGATTAGGACTGTAGGCAGGATGAGTAACCAACTGGACAAGTGACGTCTTTAGAGACGCAATTATCCACATCGCAAAGCTGCGGCTTTGTTGTGGTGGACGATAACACCTGGGAGTTACTTTTTATGTCTCAAGAAATATCAGGAGAGGGTCTGAGATTACCGATAAATTCACGAAAGTAGTGAATACTTAACCTTTTCAAGCATTCTTGCGGCAGAATAATATCGATTGTGAGTAATACCAATAGAGAAGCGCAAATTCGGATTTAGGATTATTTCATGAATAGAAGAAGAATAAAAGTGATATATATAAGAAAAATACAAATAAAGTAATACTATTAGCAATGTAACAAATTAACAGTAATTATAGAAGCTTTAAAAGGATAAAACACTAATAATCTAAGTCACACAGGTGAAATCGCTATATTTCGAACTCAATGAGCTCGAAATATAGCTATTTCAAGTGGGATTTTATCTTAGTTTTTATCCTTTTAAAGTTTCTATAATTACTGTTAATTTATATATATATATATATATATATATATATATATACTCATAAAAAACACTCAGAGTGCAATATAAAAAGGTTCACATAAAAGTTTACGGTTTTTAGTGTGAAATTTAATGTGAACCTTTTTATATTGCACTCTGAGTGTTTTTATGAGTTTTTATGCTTTTTAGAAGTTTTTATTACTCTATTAATAGTATATATATATATATATATATATATATATATATATATATATAAATATAAAAGTTTGAAATTCGTGCACAAATTATTAACAATTGTATAAAATGTTATACTTATGAAAAGCTATTCTATTCAGAAGTCGTGAGACTGAAATGGACAAAAGTCGACTATTACAAACGCTACCGTTGGATTTTCTAATACCAACTGGGGAAAAAAATAACTTACGGTTGTTTCTATTTTTCTTTGTGTTCTGTGATTTAGGATTCCTAATGAAAAGATCAACTTGCACATTTGACCCATCATCAAAACGCTATGAAGAACCCTCCATTTTGCGTTATTATTATCGATTGTCCATGCTCCCCACCGCCTCTAACAAAAATGGTCAGTGATGCGTGTTCAGTAATTATATAGTGTATGTATAGAGTTGGCTACACTGACCACAAGACAAATGCACGTCGCGCGATAAAACGGATTTGACAATTTTTTTTCAACAATTTCACTCCGTAATCCGGCTAAGGTTGGTCAAAATTCAAAATGTTTTTTTCGTTTCATTGGTCCATTTTAAGATGACGTCACATTAATGAAATAGTCGCCTTAAAACTTTTGACAGGGAAACTGTCACATACTGTCTTGAAGAAAGTGGCCACAATCGACGGCCGCGCTTTACGTTTGCAAGAGGCTCCTCAGACCGACTAACGTTTGGTTTCTGCAACATTACCGGTAAACCCGGCTTTCATCACGACATTTGTTACACGCTATGAAACCCTACTTTCAAATTATTCGCTCATTTAACAGCACCATTTCATCCGGGCTGGCTGCTGGTCTTGAACAGCGAATTTCGCGCCATCTGGAACAGAAGGTACAGGATAGTGTGCATTGATGCAAAGTCCATTCTATATGCTATGTGTGCATCTCTTGTTTTAATTTTTATTATCTATTTTTAATGGCGTTATTAACAACTCCACTCATTTAGCCTGTCACTCTATTCAGAGCGATAACATTTGCTCAAAGCCCTGTTATTTCAGGCATGACGTTGTTTGACGTACTGTAAATCTTCGACCCGGGACCAATGGCTTTACTTCCCTTCCGAATTTAGGATTTTTACGCTCTAAAAAGATCTATCACCCTGGACTGGTTTGAACTTCAAATCTTGAGTCTATGAGGCAATTATGCATACCATTAGATTGACTAGAGTGTTACTTGTGGATCTTTATGAAGCATATTCTTAAGAGCTGCCGCATTTTCATCAACGACAGATGATCCAGTTTCACTTCTATTTTCAAAGATATCCTACCAAAATTTCGCAGAGCACCAGTGTACCTGCTTTTGTGATGAAACAAGTTCTGGAAATGCTCCCTGCAAACGCTCCAGCAATTGCTCTTCTGTTAAAATATTGTAAAACCATTTCCCAAAAACACTTTCTAGCCCTCCGTGGCAGACAGAAAACACAAATAACTTTTAACATTTTATTGCATCTTCCAAAAATTAGAACTATACTATTGCAAATATTTATCAAATCAGGAAACACTCTTTCTTATGCTATCAACATGAAATTTGAATCTCTCTTTGTGTTTTCTATTTAAATGATTGACCCTCGTATTTCGGATGTTTTACTCTTTCGTAAAAGAATTAGAAGATGTGCGCAGAAGTAGCTTATGCAGGCCTACGAAACCGGAGGATTTAATTTCACAATAAGAATAACATTATGGTCAGAGAGAGCTGCAGGTATATAAGAGCTTTGAAATAGATAGAAATTAAAAGGGTGTAGAAGAACGAAAAAGTTATGTAACGTGGTGAGATATCTGATTTCATGTTTCACTTAGAATTATAATAAGTCAGAAAATAAGTAGTGGCTGACTTTAAGTTAAAATAACAAGGGAAGATATTATTTAAGCTTATAAACCTTCTGCAATATGCCTAAATAAAGAGTTTAGTAATAGTAACATTAATATATACGCACACTCACTTCTCCATGAATTTTCAGAAATAAATTAAATATACCGAGCATAAAATTACAGTCTACTAATTACAAAACTTTCTAGATGTATGTAAAACTATACAAAATTAAAAAAAAAAAAAAAACTAAACTCGGGACAAAAACCTGGACACTTTTGTATTTGCTTGTATATCGCAATGTCGTAAAGTATTAGCGTAGGCATTTGTTGTCATTGGAGACGTTTGTATTAAATGTTTTTTGTGCTATAAACAAGCCATTGTAACGGAATATTCCAATTATGCGTAGCAAGTCTCAGATATAACAACCTTCCCTAAATTATTTTTTATCATTATTACTTCTTTATTTTTACATATTGTAAATGTAAGTAGAGTTGTCACATTTTGCCTTAAAATTCGACCGGAAGATGCGGCTCGAGCTGTAGCCCTAAACGATGATGGACGCAGTGTACATTACGTTGCAAATGTAATGAAGCAGAGTGCATGATACCATAAAAAGGTTTAGAGAGGTCATAGAACATACCAAAAGACCCGGTTCGGGGTCGTCCGAGAGCTGCAAATCAAAATGAAGACAAGTACATGGTGTTGACAGTTCTTAGGGAGCGCAACCTGCCATCTATGACTGTAGCCCAGCAATTTGTTAACATACGTAGAACCCCAAAACAGTTAGAAGAAGGTTGAAAGTGAGCTGATTACAAGAATACCTGTAACTGGTCCCACATTGCAAACAATGTACCGATTGAACGATTGCTTTTTGCAAATGATCCTAGAGGGTGGGATAAAAGAGGAGCTGTGTTCTGGTCACAGACGAGTCACCTGATGTACGTTAAAGAAGGGACAATTTGCACAATGGTGCATTTCCGAAAATTTACCATTTAGAGGTGGTGGAGGGCAGGAGTGTCTATGAATGCTCGTACTGAGTTAGTTTTAGTAGAAAATGGAAGTCTAACAGCTGATAGGAACATATATGAATGTTTGGCTTATCGTGTTTGGTCCTTATCTCCAAGAAGTAGGAATCCATCAAGAAGTCCAGCAAGAAGTCCCGCTTGAACACGTGTGGGACACGCTGGAACGGCTTGTTAAGACAAGACTGCCGCTGCCAGAAACAGTTGAGGCGAGCACTTCTTGAAGAATGGGAGCATATTCCTCAAGAAGCCATAGCTAACCTGATCGAAAGCTTGTCAAGACTCATGATTACGGATATTAAAGCAGAGAGGGGGTGACGACCGTTATTGAAATGCATTTTTAATGTCTCAAGTACCGAAAAATGTACTCACAGTTAAAACAAAACTTATCGTTGTTTTATATCCTTTGTAACTTTTCTCTCCAAAGAAACCTTTGTCTCTATTGTTTTAATTTAAAGTGCTTAATAAAACACTCTCTTATTTAGATTGGTATTCTTTCATTTTAAAATAATTAAGAAAATTTTCAATCAAATATAAAAGTGTCCTCTCTCTCTCTCTTCCTGAGTATATTTCATACCTTGAAATGCACTCAACCTATAGTTTTTTATATGTACACGGTGAAGTGGAACTCAGTACCATAAATAAAGCTGGTAAGAGAACACAATATGGGAAAAAGTTTAAGTGCGTTTTCTCCATCTTTTAGAGTTTTTCAGAAAAATAAATATTTCATTTCTTAACTGTGGTAACGTAATGTTCTTCGTGGTAAGCGTAGGCATTCGATGTGTTTGCATAAATTTACTGGGAAAATAAGTTAATTGCTGGTATTTCTCACTTCTTCAAGGTTTGTTAACTTCATCATTATGAATCATAAATTTGGTTATGCAAAATCTAATTTTACGAATCCAAATGATTCATATAAAACTTTTAAGAGAATTTACGTACGTTAAATTGCTTTGAATAATGAAAAATAAAGCCGATAACATTATCTGACCTTTATTTCGATAACATAAGCCAGGGAATGATCCAATTTTCAGGAATTCCAAATACTTTCTCACAAGGATATTTTTGTCATGAACATAATGGAAAGAGTTTTTGGAATTGTGTCCATTTAAGATTATTTTTCTATTTTTTAATGAACATTAAAAATTTTAAATAGTTATTTTAGCTAATTAAAATCGGTTGGCCTATGTTGTTTCTTCGTTACTTTTTAACTTTTAACTTTTGGAATACGTCCTCAATTAAACATCATTTCATCTTATTCTTGGTCTTCCTACTTGGCGATATCTTCTAGGTTTTTAATTTAGTAAATTGTTTGATATCCGTTCCTATTTCATCCATAATATATACTGATACCAATTATTTTTATTTTCATTAATTTTCCCTTTAGATTACACACACACACACACACACACACACACACACACACACACACACACACACACACTACTGTTTTAGAATTTTTTCATTTCTTTGTTTATCTAGAAGAATAAATCCAGCTATTGCTCTTAAAAATCTCATCTCTGCGTTTCTATTCTTTTCCTATCTGTCCTATTCATAGTCCAGTTTTCAATTCCATATGTTGCCATTGGTACTCCCAATACTTTATAAGATTTCATTTGTGTTGCTTTGACGTCTTGTTCTTTAATGTTCTCCTTATTGTTCCACTCATTTGTTTTTATTTCATTTTATATTCAGGTTTTCATTTTTACTAAAACTAGAGACTTGTTCTATTATTTCTTCATTAATCACGATTTACATCTTATATGATTATTCTCTCTAAAAGCTATTGATTTTGTCTAGGTTGTTGAAATCTTCAAATTATATGTCTCCATGATATCTTTCAGGTTATTAACACTTTTATGTAAACCATCTTGAGTTTCCTCAAAAATCGTCAGCAAATAAAATTGTTTTCAACTTATGTCTGTTAATCTGAATACCCCCAGTAGAATAATTTCCCTCTCTTTAAGTGCTTCATCTATTTATATGTGTGTGTTTTTGTATGTATTAAAAATACTGGCGAACTAATAGCATTTAATCTCCTAGAAATATTTTTCCATATATTTTATATTATTTCAAGAAAGCTTATGCATCTATAATTATTTCTATCTACTTTTTTAAAATTTGGATATATCGCTCCTGCTGGCCGATGATACTAGGTGTCATTTCCAACATATATTTTTAAAGTCTCAACATTTATTAAAATGTTTTAAAGTATATTTTACTTCCTTTGATATATATTGAGGTTTTGTACATAAAAATACTAACAGTTAACTACAGCAAATAAAACATTTCTGGCACTGGATTACGAAGGTTTTGATTTCTCATTAAATCTGTACACACTGAACCTACTGTGTCATCGTGTTTTGCAAGTACAGAAATGTCTTTAAGTTTACGATAAAATTTCTTACCTCCTCGAATGTGTACCCTTTTTTCAGCAGAATGTACCACTTTGGCAGCAAAAGTTTGCTTTTCAGTTTAATATCCATCTGTCGTTAACTAAATTTCAGGTCCAAGTATTCTAGAAATTTTTTTTTCTGTAAAAACTGTACTTTACATGAAGTATCTTGCTTTGAGTAATGATGCATAAGATAAACGAGAAGTTACAATTTGTAATAGCGTAATGGGAGTCCATTAGTTGGGAATGGTGCTAAGTGTTCTTTTACAGTTTCTATCAAGATCCCCGACTTCTTATTTCCACTTTTCTCGTTTATCAGAAGGGGACCTACCGTGTCAGAGTAAATTTGCCAGTCAACGTACCCATTTATTTGTATTCCCATACATAATAATAACATTCTTTTTACATACTTCATATTTATTTGTTGTTGATACTTCTTAAACTTATGACGCACCTCTGTCCAGCTTGCTATATTCGTCTTTGTTTCACAGATTTGTTAAAATATTCCCTAGTCTTGTTAATTCTTTGTGTCTAAACTTAATTTGGTACAAATATCAATACATTCCATTTCACAGATTCTCTGTAACGTTACAGATACCTGTAACATTAAATTAAGAAATAAGATAAACAGAAAAGCAAATACCGTAGAAATGTAGCTATTTGTTTATTCAAGTCTCAAACTCCAATAAGTAAGGCAATGCTATTAAACATTAATGTGAATTTATAAGTCAGTTTTAATTTATTTTTAAATATTATATATAGCTAAAAGCACATTATACATTAATTGCAATCACCCTCTTGTTTTACTTTTTCTCTCTTTCGTCCCTTCCAGTCTGCGTAGGCTACACCCTTTACTCTAGCTTATTAATTATGTTTATTTTATTTATAATTACATTTATTTCGCATTCTTCTCACTCTTACTTTTATTGGCGAATTCAGAATTATTTATTCAACTAATAATAAATATTTCATATGGCGCTGTAAATTCCAAACTCATAAACCAGTAAAAAAATAGCATTACCTTTTTCAACATCAGAATTCAAAGTTGAAATAATTTTACTGAAGAAAGCGCACAATTTTTATTCCATGTGAAGTGTGTTTAGTGCAGAAACAGCACAAGTCTCTGCCGTATCTGCATTAAATTACATTTTCATGGCCTCCTAAGGTTTTCAATAGTAATCTGACTTACGTTGTTTGTAATGAGAACATTGTGAATGTACGTCATAGAATGTGACTTCACTATTAACTCAAATTTGGCCAAATAGTGACTTAAGTTGTTTCTGAAATAAACAATTCATTTGTTCTGTTTCTATTTGTGAAGATACGAAAATGTGAATTCCGATATATTAGGATATTAATGAAAATGAAATGGCCAAAATGGCATTAAAAATGTTTGTTCCACTTAAAGCACAGTATATAGAATTAGGGCATTAGGTTTCTTTATAATCTGTATACAATTAACTATTGCTATTTTGTACTACTCTAAAATGAATCATGCATTTAACATAGATAACAGAACATTAAAATGATGAAGATACAGCAAATATAGTATAGTCTTACAATAAATAATATGTATCAATTAAATTTGGTATAAATGCACTAAATTCTACATGTTTAAGCTAATGAGTACTGAAAAATAGGAAACATCGATAATATAAACAAACACGTTGATATGATTGTTCCTAAGGTGAAGAAAATATACCTGTATCAGAACCAAGCACAGTAAGAGTATGGTGTTAGAAATTTCCAGTATCAGAGGGTCTTTATGCGGTGAACAGCAGGGCCTTTTCGTGTGCAACAAATCTCGCGTGATAGCACACCCTCTGCAGTACTTATCGATTCTTAAACATCAGTCCGCTTTGTTGTTTGCCTTTCACAAGGCACGGCAGAATCACAAATGGATTAATATTGCATCAGCTCTAGGCTCCTGTTGGTGACAAGCATTATTCATTTCCAAAACTTTAGGTAGTTCATTCCTGAATTATTAACAATGTTGACGCAACAAGCATGTAGCCACAGTTTTTCAACAGTTGCAAGTTGATAATTACACCTTGCACTGCACACATGGTCATCACTCTGTTGTTTCTATTCCGTTGCCGCCACGTACTCTGATTTCAGCGTTCTCTTTAAACCTCTCACACCTTTGATGTACGGCTGGATTGTCGATATATAACCCAAATCTTCCCAGGTATTTAGCTTAAACATTTGCAATAAAACACAAGCGCCTTACCGCAGTGGAGTAGGAGAAAGCATTCACTTTCTAGATACATCTTCCGATACACCTTTGTTACGACTTATCTCATCTTATTAACGAGAGTGTGTAATTCCCATCCTCCTATTTGGGAGTTTAATGGGGATGGGATTTGTAAAATATTGAATTCTTACACTCAAACTTTATATGATCATGCCATTGCAATCTGAAGAACTATTGGGTCAGATGATAATGAGTTCAAATGACAAAGTTACCGTATCACTCTGCATAGAGGATCAAAAATAAAACAAAATTTCAATTTCACAAATTTTGATAACACGTTGTGTTTGGACAGAAACAAACTGTGCACCATAAAGAAAAATAAGATATACAAAACGAAATTGTAGCAAAATTTCAAATTTTCTTTTCAGGAAACTGTTTCTATTTTTATAAATTTTGTACTACAGTTCAAATGTCGTAAAGTTTAATGGTATTAACCATTTTTCCGTGAAAGTAATGGTTAACTTTAAATACAATATACATTTAGGGAGGAGGCAATAAATATTTCTAATATATTACAGAAACCATCTCCTTGGTGTAGTGGTTAGCATTACTGACTGCTAACGAGGAGGGCTGGCTTCGATTACTCTTACATATCTAGGAATTTTTCTAAGTTAGGGAGTTCTGCAACGGGGTCCATCCAGCCTCTTGAGGACAATTGAGAAGCTTCCTGATGGAGAGGGGCGTTCTTCGATCCGGGAAGGGGTGTCAGCATGCTTATCACATGCTCCCTGCAATACTGCCCTCTATCAATGAAGTCGTAAGACGGAGGTAGAGGATGCAGAGGTCGCCGCGGCAGGCCAAGGTCGCCCTGGCTGTGGTGCCAAATAAGAATAATATATTACAGACTAAATTGGACGTAAGTTTGCAAACTATGTGGACATAAGTGTTGATGACCAGCAGTTGGTGATCATTCTTGAAATTATATTGGATAAAAGTCATACAGATGCATTAAAATTCACTAATCGAGATAATTGAATTTCAGAAGTATTATAATGATACTCATGTAACTGAAAAATAAAATATCCGGTATAGCAGATTGGGATTTCAGCATTTTGAAATATCCTAAAAGACTGGATATATTATACAATTATAATGCAGACTTAGAATATAGGAATTTAGTGTAAAAAGGCTGATATAGGCACACATTCTTAAACAATAATAAAAGTTGATGTGTTGAGACTGCTCCTAACTTATGTAGTATAAAATTCAGATCATCCATTTATAAATAAAATCTTGTTCAGCACTAAACAAAAACCATGTAATCAATATTATTCTTTACTGGTAGTGCGAAGCTTTGGTCGGCGCCACGCTTTGGTGACACAGCAAGTTGCATTGAAATCGGCCGCAATCATATCACACTTGTTCTTACTGCGTTTAATCTGGCAGCATCACAGTTAAATTAAAAATTACTTATTTATGTTGTGTTCAGTTCCATTTAGATTGGTCTAATACAATCGAAAATGTCTTTGCTGTATAGTTACCGGGTTTACAAAAAGGAATAGACTAAAAACTAAATATCTGTAACCTAGAGGAATACAGATCGGGATATAAGAGAAAAGTTTTGTTAAGCAGTACCTAAATACTATCGTTTCCCCTCTTTAAAATAAACTTTTGAAAATCAAACAGCCATAAATGGAGGACCTGAAAAACTGCATGGATGATTGTCTCCATAAAGCCGACAGTTTTTTTTTAAAATGTCCATATTTATTCACAAGTGGATATTCCCTATAAACATAAATACGTTGATAAGAGTGATAACAGCAGTGTAGGAGAGAGCTATTAATGCAGTGTACTTTCCTGGTAATTTACTAATTTTGTAATGTATTATTTTCAATTGCATTAATACAGATTTTCATATCACTAACTTGTACAAACCCATGACACAAACTCCCACAAAAATTCAAAGCCAATGAAAATCGACGAAACTTTCGATTGTTTTTATTTGCTAGTACATGTAATTGTTTTAAAATAGTAACATGTTTTTGTGTTATTGAAACATATGAACATCTTCTTAAATACACAATGTAACTCGAAACTTTCTGTTATTTCTCTCTATTTTTAGTGAATGTTAACATGATATCAAGGGCTCAGTTCATAAACATGGTTACATTTAAAATGTTTAAAATACACTGTATAGTTTTGTCTACCAATGGTTATATAATTCATTTAATTAAATGTATACTATTGATTTTTTGAGTTTAATCTTAATAATAATAATATTGTTCCCCTAATACCACACAGTAATATCATAATTTATGTAATTTCATCAATTAATAAGGTCTAATTTGAATTTTATATTAATTTTTATTTAAGGTTATTCAACTCGGTGAGAAATTCTCTTAATTTACGCAAACAAACCTTTTTATTATGCTATTATTTGCATGAGCTGGTTTTCATCTCCTGAAAATCACAACTTTGACTAATATTATTTTTGTAATAACACTTGTTTTCGTAATTATGTCTTTGTATAATATCTGTCTGTCATAGAACAAGAACACCCAATATTTATATATTTGTTTAATTGTGGACAAGTTCAATTCAGTTTTCTACAGTTCTTCATTTTGTTATTTGTACGACTTACAACCAAACAGATTACATCATATTTTTTTTCACAGCAAATCCACTGATCAATATAATTCCAAGAATATTTCTCTTCCTCTACTGATGGCTTTATCTGTACGAACAACACTGCAGTCCTTTAGAAACAGCTAAGCCTACTAATGGCACCTGCAGGTGGGGCGTAGACCTTAATTCTGGGGTGATTTTCTTTAGATGTTAACTGAACCTAATGGAATTTTAGTAGCTTCTATTCTCTGGAGATCTCAGGAACCAATTTGGGACAATCGCTGTTAATAAAATAATTGGTGTGCTGCAAGATCAGCCAGGGGTGTCGCGAGATAAACAAAAATACAGTATGGGCTACTTAAAACATATATATATATATATATTATATTAAAATACACAAATTGCTGGTATTTGTGATGATGAAGAGAACGAAAAAGCATTAGTTGGATTAAGTTTCATCTCAGGTGTCCAATCCATGGATTAATAAGAGGACACTGTTTCTTAAACTTAAGTTTTATTTTACTGCTGTCGGTCATGGTGGTGTAGTGGTAACTATACTTGCCTTCTAAACCCAAGGTCGCGGGTTCGAACCCGGCCAGGATCGATGGATTTTTTTGGGCGTAAAAATCCTAAATATGGCTTCCTTCGGAAGGGAAATAAAAGCCGTGGGTCCCGTGTCCTACATTTACGGCACGATAAAGAACCTCAAGCCTGAAAGAAGAGGCCTCTGAGCAAAATTTGTCGGCCGTTTCACGCCCTGAATAGAATGGAACGCTGATGACCTGAGATGTTACAGAGCGTCCTTAAATAAACAAATAAAAAAAAATGTTTTACTGCTAGGTCTGATATCAAACATTTGTGTTCTCAATATCAATCACAAATCTCACATTAATAAGACAAAATTATTTTTTAATGATTTACAACTACAACGTAGTCCTCTATTTTTGAAATTATATGTGTATAATTTAATCATTCATAATCAGTGTGTATTAAACATTTGAATAATATACTTTGTCCTGTGGCAGATCATAAACTATGTTAGGTTATTATTAAAAGAACTATATTCTTATGTTTGTTATGGAGTGTTATTTCAACACAATTATATATCACAGTAAAATTAAAAATTTTAAATAATTTAACATGTTTCCATTTCAAAATTTATAGTGTCAAAATGTATAACAGTTTCTAATCTTATTCATAAGAGGGCCGCGAACGTAAAAAAGGCTGGAAATCACTTCGTTGTTCATATCAAAATTAAAGCTCGCTCAGGACATGCAAAATTAACCCCACTATCTGCAGTCATACCAGGGCGCTCTTCAGCAATTCGCAAGTTTTCTTGTGGTGTTACTTATTTATCTTACAGAATAATAAACACTCACCCCATCTCTTTCTTAGACTGTTATCTGCAAATCACAGCAGTAGTAATTGTTTTCAACGAAATTAAAGCAAACTTACTCAAAGGTAATGAATGTCATTACGAAAACATAATTAGGCACTGCCCATGAAACTACTGTTCGTTTGTACAACACAGTGAGCAAATTCTGTGCCGTTTTGGTAGTATGGGGATATCAAACTTAGTTCAACTTAAGGTAAAATGCTTTGTTTCCTAATGGATCGTAGAGTATTGAGTAGAAAGACTGGACTTTTTGCAGCGTGAATGTGCTTTTATTTTATTTTATTTTTTTTAAGGTAGCCATTAGGTTGTTCATGTAACGGATCAAACCATGCGTACATTGAGATAAAACCATACATATTCTTCAAATAAACTTTGCAGGGAAACAGGCCTCATTATCTCACTTGTTTGCTTTAACATTAGCACATATGGGTGTTGAATGTCAAGGCAAACGCAACAGCAAACAATAAAAGAAGTCTGTTGCTTGTGATCGTGAGGGCGGCAGGATCACTGACGTGACTCTTGAAACTGCTGGTCAGATAGCACAAACTGTCGTTTGCATATCGTCACGTTCCCACGTGACGTCTTACTGTTTGGAGTCCTTCACACCGTTAAGATGTACGTATTTATTTGCTGCTTTGAACAAAATCTCCTATAACAAGTGTATAAGATATGCAAAAGAATATTGGATTAGTTTGCTGGGTAATGATGCTTATGGGAGGCAAGCACCATAAAGCACATGTAATTAAAGTACGCAATCGGTGTATATTTTATTAAATAGTATTGAAATTTGTTAATTTGTATTTAGCAAAGTAGGGAGAAGAGGCAGACTAAAAAACGTTCAAAAACTACGGCAATAAGGACAGACAGCTGAAATTTTGTTTAATTAAAAGGTATTCAAGCATGGGAAGTTGTTTCTTCCATCAAGTGCAGGGATGTGTTTCGCAGTGTGGAATGTGGATTAACGAAAAGTGGGGGAGAAGGTATGCCAGTCAAATTAATCACCTAACAGAGAACGGATCGAGCTGAAAGAATGTTACATTTTTACAGTACAGTGAGAAAATGCCCCTCTCCCTTTTCCACGAACAAAACTGAAAAATGGTCGTAAGCCCAAAATATTACGCCAAAAATATTTATTTTCATTTGAATCTAAATCCAAGAAAAGAATTAGTTTAAAACCATATTAACAGAATTTACGGATTTCAATAAAAAGTCAGTAACATAAAAAAAAATTCCGAAGAAAGAATGCTTGCAATAATTTTAGATTTATCCTCGGTGTACATATATACCATTAATTTGAAACAAGTTGTTTTCCAAATAAATAATCAACAACAGCAACAGCCTAGGTTACCATACGACGATAAAAATAAACGATGTAACAACAATCGCATTCTATTTAAAATGTCAAAAAGAGGCCGGGGGGGGGGGAGTAGCTGAAGGTGAGAGGATGAAACTTAAGATTGATTTTAAACTTTCTCTATAAATTAACGCATTTTTATGTGAAATATTCAACTGGAAAGATTTCGAAATGAAAGCCCAGCATAAATAATTATTTCATAAAGATGACTGAAGCGAACGCGAGGTACTTTAACCAAGTTCTCTATATCCCCCCCCCCCCCCGGTTAGTGTTTCCGAGTCACTTAGTAGCCAATATGAAACTTAAAATCTTTAAACAATATATATATAGTTTTATATATATATATATATATATATATATATATATATATAAAATTAGGGCTATTCATCAACAAGTTGAAATCTCTTAACTTTAATTATAGAACTTTAGGCATTTTATATTTACAATTATGTGCTTAACTATTCATGAACAAACATTAACTCACCAAAACTAGAATTATTAAATGTGAAGTATGTGATGGGAAAACCGATCTTCAGCGACTACCGCTATAACAAGTCACAGCCATGCAAATCTCGGTTTCAAGAACGTATTTTCTCATTAGCTTTTTTTTTTTTTTTTAAACATTAAAATATTTGGCTGCTAAAAGCACATCCATTTCAATCAAAATGTTCGTAGAAACAGCTCTCTGCTTCTCCATAATCTGAGAAAAGACTGTAAATATTCATAAACTTATGATGATTTCTAAGACCAAAGAGTCGAGACCAAAGAGTCGAGACTAAATAATACTGTACTCATTAAAAGCTGTTTTTACTTCAAGTTTTGCCTTGATTTGCTGCGATGGTCTTCCAAAGTGGATCTCTCTTTATTAGCTTGATACTGTCATTTTTCAAATACCTCTTAGGGAGAGAATTACGTTTTAAAATATAACTGATAGACACTTTTAACGAATTCGCTTTAATTCTCTTTAACTCGTCAATTCCTTGAGAGGTTTGTCTCTTACAGATTTTATTAAACTAATTCCATTATCACAAATAAGCCGGGATCATTCGGTTATTTTCGAAAAAAAAAGTATTTTTAGGACACTATCCACATTTTCATCAGAAAATAATAGAAAGAAATAATACGTTGAAAAGAAATGAAAACAGAATAGGGGCAGTACGCTCCATTGCTATGTATATTTCCGGATATAAATTAGGCGACACCGAAATACCAAGCAGCTCTTGATAGTATTACCGAGCACTATAGTGAAGCATTTTAACTTTCCATGCTAGAAAGCTGCAGCCTCCATACCGCGCGGTCTGCGAAGTATAAAACATCGTGACATGCTGCAAATGATCACCTTTTGCTATTTGTAACGCCAAATCAAACTTTTATTTACATTTTTCAGCTCAGCTTCCGGAATATTGAAAATTTCATATATGAGCTACGCTACTGCACTCTACCGCTTGTGTGTGAAACTCCAGTGCCTATTCGGCAAGTGAGTTGCATTATAACTAGCTCACATGTTGTATTATAAATTCATCCAATCTTAGTGAAATGGATTTATAAACGCTGACTTTTAATAATAAACTTCTGCTTTACAACTTAATGCAGTACTGTACACAATAACAAATGACAGTCCTATCAGCGACTAGGCGCCCTTGAATGTTGCGTACGCAGCCACAAGTCCCGCACGTAAGCGTGGAAAAATAAAAAGTGTGCAGCGTACATCACTCGTTTAGGTGTTTATGTTAATTTTTTTATTCATGGGTAATATCATCCAAAAAGTCGTACAAAATTACATGTCACTTAAATTCCCTTTTTCGTTGGAATCAAGACAGAATTATATAATGTATTTGCTAAACATAGAGTAAAATAATATTTTAATGTTACATTGCTTTTAATAACCAAATTTTATTACCTCTGTGTGATGAGTAAACCTTTTTATGTTAGAATTGTTTCCTGGAAAAAGTGTGCAACCGAAGTAAGCAACTTAAATATTTGTAAAAGGGGGAAATTGAATTTGGAACTACTCTCACCAAGAACGCTACAAATTTGTTACTAAGTAAAATCTGCTTACTTTTTTGGTAATTGATTTTGACTTTTAGTTGAGATACAGGTCTCGCCGTCTCTGAATGTTCTCTCTTCAGACAATTTCAGGCTCTTGATGTGTTATCGTCATTTATTGAAGACCTACGGCTGTCTGTGGGAGACATCAGAAAAGTACAAACGGAGCGTAAACTTTAAAATTGGTTTTATCAAACTGCCAACTAAAGGACAAGTACTGTGTTCCTTAAGATTTTGACTGCCCCTTTCCTGTGTTCTCACACAAACGAACCCACTTTTAAATGCCTTCCCTAAGGCACCTTAGCTGAGAGCAAATTCCAATGTTCACCTTGACCAAGAATTCACGATACGCGAGAATAGCCGTAGAGTGCACTGCGCCGAGATATTTATACCCGAACCTTAGCCAGAATGGCGCTAACGTCTTTATTGTGTGAATTTATACGGACCATAAACTGTCTGTTGGGCCAGTAATGTTATTTTACAAGGTGCGGCGCCCTGCGTTATATGAGTTTTATTGCCCATCGCTCCGTTATTCTCTATAGTCACGGGACAACACCATGCCCTCTGGGCAGCTGCCCTGTCCTTAATGGACTCGCTGAACTACCACCTCAAAGTTTATTTGTCCATGATTTGCTCTCTTTCTTACTCCAAGCACAGGATATAAAACCCACTGCATACTGAGTTACTGCACTGTCATCAATCGCATGTTCTGGCAGTCTTGCATTTATGACAGGCTTGTATTCCTAGAGAAAACATTACCAAAGGAAATTGGAAAATAAAAATTTAAACGTCAGAGTCCTAAAATTGATAAAATAAATATAGATGTTTTGTATTTTAATTGTTTTAACAAATGCTACGTAAATACTAGATATTTGTGTAACGTTTACAGATTTAGTTATTTTAAATTTTTGAGTTCATTGTCCTATAGATTACATCTAGACCTACTAAAAAAATAAAGTAACACATGAAGGCAATATAATTAAAAATAATGAGAACTAGAAAGTTAGAAATATATAAAACACCGAAACAGTCGCAGAAATACCACAACATTTCGAACACTTTGTCTTAATCTTCAGAGGCAGTAAAAGATTAGTTATTTCCATAACGCAAGTAATAGTAAAAAGTGCAAAAAATCATACAGAAATAAATGGTGTCCAAATAAGAGCTGGATTACTATGAGAAAATGAAAGATAAAAATATTAGAATGATTGATTCCGTTTATTTATGGACGCTCTTTAACATCTCAAGTCATCAGCGTCCCATTCAATTCAAGGCGTGAAATCTTGCTCAGAGGCCTCTTCTTTCAGGCTTGAGGTTCTTTATCCCGCCGTAAATGTACGACACGGGACCCATAGCTTTACTTCCCTTCCGGAGGAAGCCATACTTAGGTTTTACGCCCGAAAAAATGCATTGGTCTTGGCCGGGATGGAACCCGCGACCTTGGGTTTAGAAGGCAAGTATGGTTACCACTACACCACCAGGACCGACTAGAATGAAGGAAAAACAGTATAGGAAAACATGGTTTAAAAAAGTTGTATGTGTATATTTAAATTTATATATAAATTAAAAAAGCAAAATAAAATAAAAACATAAGTGAAAATGAAAAATAAAGCAACTCGCAAAGCACAATGTAACTAAAAATAATTACAATCAAAGAAGCAGAAAGCAACTGGAATAGAGGACTTAATTACCCCTTTGAAGAAGATCAAAAACTGATCACTGTTTAAGTTTTTAATTTATTTCTTCTTTTTTTGGTTATATATAGCATACACATGTTTTAGTTCTGTCAAAATAGACCAAAAATGAACAATAAATTAATCTCAACGCGTTTAATTTGACCATTTATCAATAATATTATATATATATATATATATATCTCAAAAAACTTATATAATTATTTGATTGCTTACAATTTTACTAATGAGAGGCTCAATTGTTTTGTGTTTTATACTTCCAAATTAAAAGGTTCTTTTTCGAACCTTTCATCATTTACCAAAAGCTTCGTCGCAAGCAAATAAAGCTGCAATTATAGCAGGGTGTATAATAATTGGAATAAGCAATAACGAGACAGCTTTTTGCCACGGTCGAAATCTTCCTACAAAAATAATAAATGAGACAAATAGATTATTTTGTAGAAGTGTCCTAGCTTACCTAAATCTTCACCTAAAGAGGTTGCCCTAATAGAACTAGGAAGACTGAACTATAGAAGCAAGGTCATAGAAAGAGTATTGAAATATTGGTATAGAATAGGGAGACTAGAGGAGGAGAATATCATTAATCAGTATTCGAAAGCACAATAAAAATTAAATGGAGAAAAACTAGGTTATCTAAAATCCAAAATATCGTACAAGAAGCAGGCATGGGAGGTACGAGGGAGAAAGATTGAATAAAGAATTGTGGAAAGAGATAACAATAAGAAATGAGGATATTGAAAAACAGGGAATATGGGCAAATCTTAACGCCAAAAAATCACTGAAATTATATAGTACACTAAAAAATATAAGGTAAAGAGAAAGATATGTTGAAATTTGTGATAAGGTAGGAAGGGAAGGGTTTGCATGGTTCAGAATAGGAGTAAAATATTTAAGTGGATTGAAAAATGGATACACTAAGGGGATATGTCCTATGTGTGAAGAACCAGACAGTACTTGGCATTGTATACTGGAATGTAAGCAAACAAAGTTTTGGAGGGAGCAGTTCTTATTAAGAAAGTGGGAAAATTTACCAAATGAATTAACAGGTGGAAGAAATTTTACATTTAAAATCAGATGAAAACTTTAAGGAACTGGAAAAATACATAGACAAGGTAAGACAAAAATGGTTATAAGTGTAAAACACTTAGGAATTGTGCTTGAGAATAATATTGTCAGATAGTGAAAGGAGGATGAAATGAGTAGGGGAGGAAATGGGACTAGTTATCTAGCATTACTGAAACAGGATCCTTATATATCAATAACCAGGGTATTAGTGTGTGCAAATCTTATGGAATAAGCAACTCTTAAGGATAGAAATTTGACCGAATGGGTTTAATTAAAAAAGATGCAAGGTTTAATATTGTAGAAAATATAAGTTAATATTGTATTGAGTGTATAACTTTTTTTATTTGAATGTATAAATTTAAATTATTATTTTGTTTTTGTTGGATCGGAGACAAGTCCCCTGGATATTCCAGCAGGTGGGAACCAGGGACTGGGGGGCTGAGCCAATCAAATTGGAATAAATATTGATTGGAGTTAGTGCCTTCTGGAATTGCTGAAGGCACTGTTCTTAATTGTTATATTTGAAAGTAATGTTTTTGTGCTAATTTTGTTAAAAACAATTGTATGTTTATGCATAAGAAATAAATACTATCACCACCCCACCACCATAACTAAAATAAAACATGTTAGCAAGAGACTGAATTACACATAACTGTTATTTAAAACCGGGGCCTTTCTCTTGAGAGGAACATGACAACATAAGCAAGGATAATTATACTTAAATATTGCCCCATCATTCTATTCGCAAATTGTGCTTTCTAATGTCTAACGATATGCATTGCGTGTTTTTATATGGAGATACACTTTTTTACTTCAGTATTTCCTATAGCGGCTTTGCTGCGTAACTAATCCATTCTTCGACGTAAATGTTTTCTCCAACATCTTAATCTCATTAAACACAATTCACTTTTTGCAATGAGAAAATCTCCATTTTATCCACCTGGCATGCATGGCGAGCTAATTGGCTAGACTGGGATAATGTTTGCAAGCAATGCCTTGATATAATTTATGCTCATTTCTTTTTCTAGTTGCCAGGCGAGTGGGGAAGGGAAATATGTGATTAAAATATGTAAACTGAAACAAACAATGATGTCACATTACTTGTAGCGCTTTATTGGGCTTCTTACCCGAGGCAGGCCCGAGGTAAATGTCAAACCTAATTCATACTTAATCTTCTTCCTGAATTTAACAAATCTAGAAAAGCATTTCTTTGACATAAATATAAAAGATAGTTCCATATATATTTAAACATTTTTATTGTCAGGCGATTAATACTATCTCTATAATACGAATAGAAATAAAAGCTACAGCATTTAGGTTGCAGATTGATAAAATAGTCTCTAATGGAGAGTAAGCATTAGATCTGTAAAAAATATTCAGAACTATTACAAAATAATAAAAATGGATACTGATGGAAACGTGTCTGCTGTTAAGTGAATTAAATTAAGGTAATGTGAAGTTTCGATTTAAGCAGGAACACCGGAGATATTACAATGGAACAAAGTAAAAAGAATTACCTTTATAAAAAATTGCTTACTTGACCGAAGGCTATAAATATATTTTTATATTGCTCTTCAGACTATAACGACAACGTGGTTTTATTCGGTAAAGTATATATTTCGGCAATCGCAAAACTTCAAGGAATAAGAAAAACACAATAAAAAGATTAATTTCATTGGAACTGCAAATAATACGTTGTTTAAAATTGTAATGCAACGAACTTGAAAATTACATTGAGTTATCTTTAGAATTGTACGTACAAGATTAAACTTTATATTTTCAGCACACTTTTCACGTTTTAAGTACACTGGCAACAGTAGTACAGCATCCCTGTCGCAATCGGCTACCTGGGTGGAGACCCTCCTCTTAGGCTTAGACTTTAAACCAACCCCTCTCCAGACCACCATAGCTTTGGTTCCTAGACGGAGGCTAACTCACGGCATACCATACCAGCTACACCGATAAGGTGGCTAAATCTAGCTAGCATCGGCTTCCTCAACCCTGCAGGTAACTATCCTTAGCTCTTGAGCTTCAGTCCCGAGCGACAGCGGAGAGAGCCGAGCTCCGCAGTTCCGAACGGAAGATGTAATGGTGTAAATGTTGCACGTATTTTTTTTAATTAAAGTAATGTAACCTGGGCTTTGCCCGGCTTAACTTTCTGAGTGCAATATTTTGTTCCTTATTGCAAAACTAAGTTATTCACTTTTTACCATGCGTTGTTTTATTGGAATTCGCAATTAATTCATATATATACTAACCTTAACGCTAATCTCGGGTAAATCCTGGAAACCGGTAGACCTAGTAGTTTGTTGCGGCGAGCTACGGCCTGACAGCCTACGCTCGTCTCCTTTTCGTCAATAGAAATTGATAGAGGATTGTGTACTACTAAGTAGGAGGGTAAATTAATGTATAAAAACCGTGAAGATTCGAACCCACTTCCTTTACATTTTTAGCATGACGTACAAACCATCTGAGCTACAAAGCTATTATGTTAAAATGTCATATTATCTATCTATATCTGTGGAAGTAACACTACCCTGGGCTTTCTCCGCTACGCTCGGGACTGCCTACCAAACTATGACGCAGCATATTATATTACCCTACCCCGCCGATCCAATAACACATCCGGAGGACTGCCCTACGGGAAGGGCTCCAATGTCCGGCCCGGAGCACTTCTAATAACGTCAAAAATACCACGGTAGCTGCACCAGAACGTCTGAAAAGGTGAAACCTTCCCTATGGGGTAGGTATAAAAATCGTAGAATGATATTTGAAAATGACCTTAATCAAGAAGACCAGGCTTAATGGTAAAACAAACCTTGTGATATTTATTCCAATGATAATGAAAACCGATATCTGGAAAAGCTTATCACGAGTTTATAATCCTTCAAGGAAGCTTCTCAACCATCTAAAAGCAGGCAAATTACATGCTGTCACAAAGAACCACATAAAACAACCCAGAGCATAAGAGACTATACTGTTATTAAGAGGCACAGCAATGAACATGAAGCATAATTGTTGTTATTATTACGCTTTTATATTTGCCTCTACTCAAATTTCTAATTTATATGTACTCATTTTAAAACTCGGAATTAGTTCATCTCATCGGTGAGGTTGAGTATGATCATGTACACGCGGAAGAAAGAAACAGTCTGGATAATAAAGTGCCGTCATTGTATGCGTATAGCTAGTAGAACACTTTATTAAAAGATGAAACGTTTGTGCGTTTGGAAAACATCTCGCATGGAGCAACACTAAACATAAACCGTACGAAACAGCTACTTAAATCCCTGACCTTGTGGCTGAGTTTCGTTTGTTCTTATAGCATTTCATTTAGTGTCGGTAAGGATATACAATATTCTGTCTCTAATTTTTTTTAATTCTATTTTGACTAAAATTTGGGATTGGATAATAAACTGGTAACTAATTTCTTGTTAGTTTGGGTGAATAATACTGTGATTATTTCACTTATGTGACGTTATCCTAAAATCGACTAATGAAACGAAACAAAATTATGAATTTTTCACCAATCACAGGGAAATTATCGCAAAAAATTATCAGATCCATTTTATCACGCGACGTGCATTTGTCTTGTGGTCAGTGTAGCCAAATCTATACCTTCACTATATAATTTCTAAGCACGCATCATTGACCACTTTTCTGCATTTTCAGCAATATTGTTAATTTAACTAACTTAATGTGTATTCACTCAAGCAATTGTTTTTGCGTATTCAGACAAACAGTTTGAAATAATTTTATAAATTATGTAACAATATCTGACTAAGCAACTAAACATCTTAATAAACACATTTTTCAGAATGGTAAATTAATAATTTGTGAGTAAATTTCAAATACACACACACACACACACACACACACACACACACACACATATATATATATATATATATATATATATATATATGTATATTTGAAATGTATAATTTGGCTCTTTTCTATTGGCATTACTGACAATCGATATTCGTCTGTTAGTAGATGGCTTGAAAAAGTCCTTATGTTATTCGTGAAATATTCCTAATAAATATCACTCGAGAGTCTGAACTTTCCAGCTAAATTCACAATCTCAGACCCTCTTATGAGATTACTTGCTACTATTTTCTTGTAGGCAAGGCATTGAATATCGACCTATCTAAATTTACAGTATGTAAAATTTCAACCAATCAAGGTTGCAATATTATCGAATCGTGATTATAAAATTTCTGCATATTACTGTAGTTGATTCGCAATAGTTCAAAGGAAAAACATGCAAGAAATATGCATATGGAAGATCGTTCTAGGTATGGAATTGGTGTTATTAATTATAACACTATGGTATATTTTTATTGTATTAATATGTATATAACAAATTTTAATCGGTACATTGTCTAAAATCTAAACAGATACCACTCGTGGTATTACTTATAATATTGAGTTTGAAATGGACTCGGAAAATCGATTTGGGTCTGAATAGGCAAGACCCAAGAATTTTAGCTCTTCTGCAAAATTTTATTCCAGCAACTTTCAACTTCCTCGTTTTTCTCCGTTGATCACACAAGTCCAAAAGTTTTGTCAAAGGCCTTTCAATATTATCACGATAGTTATATAACAACATTTATTTGAACACTTAAGTCGTTGTAAAGTAATTGAAAAATCAGACATCTCTTCATGATTTCAAATGCTTATAAATGTTCTTGTATGTCAGTGAGGAAAACACCTAGATTACATTTTGTGCACAGTATGCGTGCCAAATAGAGGATTAGCTGCAACTGCTGATAATATGTGCATGTATCTGCCGAAAGATGTGTTACTGTCCACAAGGAATAATGAAAAATAAAACGTCACTCTTTCTCAAAAGAAACATAATATCAACTATATATCAAACACCCCCCTTAATCATTAAATTTAAAATATATTTTTATACATTTAATTAGGATTATATGTATATAAATAGGCAGACATTTATTAATTAGGTTGAAAGGGATTTATTACGTTGACAATAATAGTATGTACAAACTAAATCTGCCATTTCACTATTTCTCCTCTGCAGCTGGGCCAACGGCACACCGGAACGCGTCAAGTCATGCAACAAACTATTGACCATGCAACAAGAAGCAAAGAAATAGAGTTGAATGGAAAGCAATACAAATAAAATATCCATCGCATTACCGGTTTGCGTCAAGTCGATGACGTAATGAACATACTACAGGCATGTTTCACGAGATTCTGTGCGTCAAGTCGCACGGCAGTTTGCTGAAAACATTCGATTCCTGCAAGCATTACATCATTATGTTGCCAATTGAGTTATTTTCCAACTAAATCTGTTCTTTTTGGAAAGCGGTCTAGTTGGAAAATTAATGTTTTAGTTGCTAGTGAGAAATCTAGTCTACTTAAAATACGAAGGCAGGTCCATAAGTTTCCGGCCTAACCATTTTCTAGGTATAATAAAGACAAAAACTATATTTCATTTTTCAACATAATTACCCTTTATTGCAATGCACTTTTCACATCTTTGAATTAAAATTTCACCCCCCCCCCAAAAATAGTCAGAAGACTTGTCTGCAAAATGGGCATAAACAGCATTCATCACTTCTTCGTCACATTAAATTTCCTTCCTCGAAGGTCCTTCTTGAGTTTTGAGAAGAGGAAATGGTCACTGGGGGCTAAATCTGGGCTGTAGAGTGGATGGCCTTTTCCTTGAAGCCACATTTCTTTACAGCTTCCTTTACAACAAGAGCTGTGTGTTAAGGCGCGTTGTCGTGAAGATAGTACACATAACCACTCAGCTTTCCTCGCCTTTTCTCTTTGATAGAAGCAGGTAGTCTGTGCAGTAGGCCAGCATAGTACTCCCCATTTACTGTGGTGTTCCGCTCGTTGAAGTCAATGAAGAGTATTCCTTCACAGTACCAAAAGATGGTGGCCATGATCTTCTTGGTTAACTGAGTGACCTTGGCCTTTAGAGGCAGTGCTTCGCCAGGTTTACGCCTGCCACTCCATTGATTCTCTTTTGGACAAAGATCACAGTAGAACACCATAGTTTCATCTCGTGTAACAATGGTTTGCAGAACTTCTTTCTCGTTGCCACGGCAGAGCTCCAAAAATGCCTAACAGATGACTCGTTACTACTTTTGGACTAGGAAAGAAGCCTAGGCACCCATCTTGCTCTAACCCTATTCATGGTTAAATGTTCATGAATACTTCGAAGGACTGTTGTTTTAGAAAGGCCCAACCTTGCTGCTATTTCTATAGCTTTAAGCCGCCGCTCTTCCGTATTTTATCCTTCCACGAGAGCGATGTTTTCAGGAGTGAGCACCTTCATGGGCCGATGTATACGCTCTTCGTCTTCAATGCTTTCTCGACCCATTGGAAAACGTTTGGGCCATTTTAGAATATGAGGGGGATACTTCCCCATAAACACCGTCCTATCACTATTTAATTTCATTTAGAATAAGTCTTCTCATGTGAAGAACTTAATAAGAGCTCCAAACTCCATTTTGAACATGTCACAATCTTCTACACATAGCCTTCTTTGTGCAACAATATGTGAAAAACTGAATACAGCTGAGCGGACGTTACAGCTGCAATTATTCACTTAACAGATAAGGTATGACACCAGATAAATGTTTTGTGAAGGCGATGATCCTTATCGGTAAGATCGGAAACTTATGGACCTACCCTTGTATTGTCTACTTGAAATCTATTTTCTTTTTAGTATTTGGATTAAGGTGATTACTTTTATTAGTCATTTAGAGAATTTTGACAGATGTGGCTTGATACTGTTGCTTATTCATTTCATCATCACATATATACATAAGGTAAATAGTACTTTTTGGATAACGTCGTCGTAACATGAACTTGCTGACTAACAGCGATTATTTCCCATGTAATTGTGGAAACACCCTTTGCAGAAGTTCATTGAATGTTTCTGGATACATCCGATAACAGGGCAATATCTTAATAAATCACGCGCTTCAAATCAAATTGAAATTATGAACCCATTTTATTTTTCTCCTGTTGCGCAATTTCAGCGACCTGTACAAAAGCATCGTCTTTACTCTAAGAGTTTATGTCTTCCAGTGGATTAGAAGACGCAGACATGGTTGCTCGTGTGCAGTAGCATATGTTGCATCACTGTAGAGACAACAAGGGATCATATTTATCTGGCTGGAAGCTGGTACCTTAAATTTTGTAAATCAATGGTGAACAAGTTTAAAAATTATATAGGATGCGAATTTAGAATTTTAAAACTTTAAGATAAATCCCAGGGTACAGAAACCTTTAAAGGCGATCATATTTGAGAACCACTCTAATAAGAAATATAATTTGTATTCCGAAATTTTCCTAATTGCTGTATAATCAGAAAAATGCATATAACTGTAGTACCACCACAGTTTGAAATGATTCCTTCCGAATGACTGTACTGTAGAGAGGAAAACAAGTTACATTTCTGTCTGTAACACCATTTTGCACGTCTGCCTGCTGAGAGAGATATTCTATAAACAGTCAGTAAGTGCTGTTGATTTTTACGGCGTCTGATATCGCGCGAGCGATATCGAAGCACTTCCGTACTAACCTGAGTGTCCTTGAAGGCAATGAGCAGTTAACAGCGGTTTGAAAGATAACGTTCCTTGCTTCGTAAAGCTTTTCAACGCTTTAATAGCAGTAGACATTTGTTAATATTCCAAAACATAGACTCCTTAAAATTAAAGTTGCATTAGAAGACAAATACAAGATTTATGTGTCGTTATCTGTAATTAGATGCGAAAAAGTGCAAGATCATTAATATTAAGGCTGCACTGGTGTCCATAAGTTGTATTAAGTAGTTGGTAACGGAACGTTCTCGGATTCGCGCATGTGTAAAGAGTACTTTCCAGCTCACATACAATCACCGTAAACTGGTCTTCACTACAATAGACTTTTGGAGTGTGTATGTGTTGCTTAAACAAATTTCGTAATTTCCATTGTTTCAAGCGTGGATGATTTTAATGGTTTGTTCGTTTTGTGTTTACCTGTGTTTAATAGGGAGTGACCATGCATAATTCTAATGCATTGCCATGGCGTCTGGCTGTTTTGTCCGAGGCGTGGTGCATGTGACCAGTACAGGATCCGACATAGGCCCATTACCTGCAGTTGATGCAGATGCACGTTTTAATGGGCTATCTACCTTTCAAAAGCCTCTCATAGATATTATTTGCAACAAAATTTGAAGACATGTTTCAGCCAACTTCTTAAACTCCTGTGACTTCAAGGAGCCAAAGAAAGAACAGATTACTTTCATTTTTTAAACATTTGTACAAGTCTGCTACTAAAGGTGGAATATAATATCCACATTGTTTAAGCAACTATGCTGACTTTGCCATCAGAAAGATGAAACGGAAAATATCCGATTTAAGGCCCTAAACACTCATTAAACAGTTGTTTAACTATATTATTATAATAAGTTCATTTTCATATGTTTGATATTAGGTAAAGGATATAATGCTCAATATAAAGCAACAAGCATTTAATGGTAATATCTGTTTTAGTTGTGTTAGTTTAAGAATTTTGTTTACCTAAGGAGTTACGTAATATTATAAAGGTCATAATATTTGATTTACAGCTCCAAACACTTATTGATACTGTGTTTTAACTCGTATAAATATAATAAGTTCATTTGCACGTATTTTAATGTTAGGTAATGGCTTTAATTTTCAATTCAAATAACAAACATTCGCTGGCCATAAGTTTTAAATCGTATAAGCTCGTTTGAATAGTTTTAGGTATCAGATAAAGGCTGGTCGCGGTTTCGAATCCGGCCAGGATCGATGGATTTTTTCGGGCGAAAAATCGTAAGTATGGCTTCCTTCGGAAGAGAAATAAAGCCGTGGGTCCCGTGTCCTACATTTACGGCACGATAAAGAACCTCAAGCCTGAAAGAAGAGGCCTCTGAGCAAAATTTGTCGGCCGTTTCACTCCCTGAATAGAATGGGAGGCTGATGACCTGAGATGTTAAAGAGCATCCTTAAAAAAATGAAAAAAAATATATAAAGGCTATTACAATGTATTTCTTGATGTTTGTTTGTTGGCCTTTATCACAATATCGAATAAGAAAAATGTAACGATTCAAAGAAACACATATATAGCCAAGAATATGAAAAGATTAAAACTACAGATAAGAAAATTGTAATACTAAGTGAATCAACCAATGGCAAGTGTAACAATATTAATAATGTGTACCAAGAATGAAACACGAGACAGACAGCTTTATTGCGACTAAATAGAAACGAACGAATTTCATTCGCTTGGTATATTAAAAATATAATGCATTGTAACGTATAGTATTATTACAATGCTATTGTAATAAGTGACTTTTTCATCTTAAATGTTGTTAGTTATGCGCTGGATTCAGTCGACAGAAGCCGTAGCTTTTACTCCCTATAAAGAAACAGAATTATAACATTACATAAGGATAAGTAGTGACTAACATTTCGTGGAAGAAATTACAAAATTATTTGTGATAAAATGATAGCAGTTACGAGTGTGAATTAATATCCATGTGCAGTTTTTGGGAGAGAATCATAAAATATAACACGGTTGTCTCGTATTTAGAGTGTTTATAATTATATCCTCAGGACATATGGTAATTAGAAAAGGTGTACTCTTGCGGTAATACAGAATATTAATAAACTCCGTAGATCCATTGTGATTTTGTTATACTTACAATCACACTCCTTTCACCCCAGAAGCATCAATTTGAAAAATGCAGCTATAGTACCGAGCCCTGAACTAACTGAGCATATTGTAGTGGTGTTAGTTACGTTTACGTCTACGACGAAATCATCAACGACGACGTAGTCATTACTATCGCAAAGATTAAGCACACCTATGTTTATTTATATATACTACTGAGGGAAATTTGGTTATTATCAACTGAATGGAATAGATTTCATTTACATCAGAAAAATTCAAATTAGTTTAAATAGTTATTCACGGATATGACATTTTGTTTTTATTTGTTGCACAAAAACCCTCCTCTTTGTAATTTCATATTATTGCCATATTTCGTAACGCATTCTCTAACACATAGGTACCTACATTTTTCCTCTTTATATGTGGTAATTTTAAATAGGAATTAATATAACAGTTTTGTTCAATTAA
This sequence comes from Metallyticus violacea, assembly GCA_030762175.1. Lineage (NCBI taxonomy): Eukaryota > Metazoa > Arthropoda > Insecta > Mantodea > Metallyticidae > Metallyticus > Metallyticus violacea. Next base: position 102,786,239 of record CM060845.1, on the reverse strand, counting down.
CTTTAAGTACATAATTTAATTACCCAAATGGATTCTAATTTGTCCATAGAACGAAAACCGAAAATTTCCCTGTTGGCAATAAGATTAATAAGCATTGCTCTGCGTAATCTGCTACGATCACGTTCACGCGAGCTTTATTGAATGCAGTTTCATACATTTGCATAAACAGTATTGTAAAGGTGTGCATTTTAGAACTGAACAGTTGAAGTTGATGTGTTAAGAAATCAGGCTCTGAAGTTAAGAAAGGTTTTAGTAATATTTCTAATAATTTATGTTAAATATCGTTGACAACCTGTCGTTTTTAGAATAGGTTCCAAATTCAGTATTTATTAATTTGGAATATATGAATCAACGTCCTTTCATCTAAATATTCTCATTTCTCGAGTTAACTTGGTTGCATGATCAAGTGGAGATTTGATTCTCTTTACAGCAAGTATATTAATGAATAGCCTTTTTTGTGCAACATATTAAATAAATAAAAAGAGCCATGAAAAACAAAACAACTTAAATAACAAAGACCAGTTCATTTCCTATGATGCTGTTACATTTATCTCAGAGGATTATATAAAATTAGTTTTGGATTCTATCCAGAATTTTTTTAGTGTTTAACGCCCATATTAAGGCATCACAGGCGGTGGATGTTAATGAAACATGAGATAAAATGATAAATTGGGAAACGATTTTTAAGGAAGGAAGCGCGTTCTATACTTAAGTTTAGGGTACTTCCCGACATTTGCCATTTATGAGGACTGAGGGAAAACTGGAAACCATCTCACTCAGGAAGGATGGTCCTGATGGGAATCGAACCGCAGACCTACCACTCACAAGTCCACTTTTAATGACCTCGACCACCCGTGGTGGTAAAATAGGTAGGGGTATTTACTCTTGAAATTTTATCCTCAGTATCTCTGAAACTTATTTTCCTCTGTTTGATTTATAGTTTAATGGACAATTTGGTTTCAAGATATATTCTGCAATTCTTGTACTCCTAGCCTAGGTTCCAATTAAATTTTGCCCCGCTCCTTCCCTATTATCTGGATGTCGTGCTCTTTTCTTCTGCTTTTTATTGGTAAAAAGGGCCTCTTGTAGTGGCTTACTTGGCTGTTCTACGTTGACCGAAAACATGAAGGAATAATACTATATATATATTTATATATAACTTACACAGGTAAATAAAATAAACCAAATTTTATAAAAATGGCAAGTGGCTAAAAATATCTACAAAGATGTTATGTTGTTAAGCGATCATATTCCTAAGTACATGAGAGCCACAATGAATAACATTGATAGATTTGGTGTTAGGTGGCGTCTTGTACATGCTTGAAGCTTCCCGCCCCCACCGATATTAATATATGTAGGAAACCTGTTATTCTATTTTGAATATTGTAATTAATAAGAGAATATAATTCATATTATTTGTTTAAAATGAATATGGTTTGTGATTTTAATTTCTAGGGAGTTAGCTTTAAGAAAGAGTAACTATAAATTTAGTTGTAAAAAGTGGAGATATTAAGTATATATGCATCCTAAGGTATTACTTTAATACATGAATTGTGTTTCTTTAGAATAGGAATTTCTCTAGTGTGACTGTTTATGGAAGGCCAAACTAAGAGGGGGGCGCCAAGGATAATAAATCATGTTCAGCAAAGAAGAAAATATAAAATTCGCTTCTTGAATAACCTAACTTTTGTGAGGGTCTAAGCCATTGTATACGTTAGGAGGGGGTGAACTCGCTCGTCGTTTTAGGCAGTTGACTTTAAACTAACCAATTATAGATAAACATTCTCAATTTTTAAAGTGCAGCGCGAGATGTGCGTTTGCATATGTAGACCCCCATGGCTTGATCACGCCAAAGCTTAGGCGATTTAAATTCCATATATAAAGAGGCTTTTACCCCGCTCGAGCACTGATTTTTATTCTTATTTCGGAAGTCGCTGAGAAGTTCAGACTCAGATTCTTATTTTGGAAGTTATCGGTGGACAGTGCTTTTGGAAGTTCTTTTGGCAGATACAGTCTTAATGTTGAGGGCACGCTCATATGTTGGACCCAGGCTGAATTCCAACTACCGTCTCCGCTGCACAGTAAATTCCGCGCTATAACAAGCTCTATCTGTCACAGAAATATCAGAGGTTGTGAAAGATACTGCGATTTTAAATTACTATGTATACTATGCCCCATCGCGTGATTATTGACTATTGACACAGATGATTCCCTCTCTCAGTCCTGTTGAGGAACGACTCGACGAAATAGCGGAAAATACACTGAGATATTATTGTGTAGCGTGGTCAATGAGGCGATCATCACAATCAACAAGACCGCTTCATAATTTGGTGTCTAAACCGAAGCCCGCAACCACCAAAACCCCTACATGCTTTACATTTACTACTAATTAAGTAAATGCTTTTAAATTTACTTACATCTTACATTGTTACTTAAGACTTCAGTTTCACCACTTAGTTCAAGTTATGTATCATGCGTGCCGAACTTCAGAAAGAAGATATCGCCATCTGAACTATTCCTAAGTTTTACTCGCATCGCTGTCCTCAAATTGAATTTCGGAATCACAACCGCCCAATAATAATATAACAATAATTATACCACACAAAACAATATTAGATTCCCAGAAATGTTCGTGGGTCACATTTCTATCTTGCAATAAATTTATTAATAGTACAAACGTTAAAAAAAATCAAAATCAAAAACTAAAGGCGGAGAAATAAAATTACTTGGTTCTTCACATATCTGTTAGAGCATTTACAAATTCTGATCCTGATTTATACATTGTATTAATTGTGGACAACAGCTCAAAGATTAATAAATTAAATAACTGTGTAATATATATATGACATTCTAAACATGTGAATGGAGATACAGATATAATGATTTATTGAAATTCAAAAGGTTCATGCACGTTTTATGAAGAAGATCATAAAGGATATGTGGCCATATAGATGCGGTTCTTTAAATAACGCACATTTTTATTTTAAAAAAGGTTTAATAGTTAAGACAAATTAATTTATACACAATGAATCCACATACCTTAGCTACTTTACAACAAAGGACCCAAGTTTCTCAACACATTTCTCCCATCGTGGTACTAGTTTCCAAATACCCTGTTTATAGAACTCCATCTTTTGGGAGGATAGCAACTGCGCAACCATCGCACTTCTTCATCGGAAGTGTAGCGTTGACTGCCTAGGAATTTCTTCATTGCCAGGAGTAGATGAAAGTCCGATTGTGCAAGATCACCTCCTAACCAAATTTCAAATTTGATACGAATAGAAGCCGCGACATGGAGGCGAGCATGGTCATGGAGTAATCTGGCATTTGCAGCGTTGCGTTTGTTGTGAAGAGTGCGGTGCAACTTCAATGTTCTTACAAACGACGCAGCATTCACAGTGGTCACTTGTGTACGAGTAACAAATTCCAGCAACAGAACACCTTGCATATCCCGGAACACTGTTACCAGAATTTTTAGCAGATTGCGTCAACTTTGCTGGGGAATCAGAATGTTTCCACTCATTTAGGCCTTTTTAGGTGTGTGGTGGTACACCCAGGACTCATCAGCGGTCACGATTTCGTCAAAAAAGACATAAGGCTCGCCTTTCTGGGCATCTGACAGGTTGTTCGGAACCCAGCGGGCATTAATTTTATGTCAGTACTTCATGTAAGATATCTATACCGTATCGTACTCTGACAAGGTTAACAGAACGTCGTTCTCAATGTCTATGACATTCCGTTGAGTTACAGCTGTTACTGGTCGTCCGGAATGTGGCGAGTCAACAAAGTTCCCCCGGACTCCTTCAAAGAATATGCACCACGTTGACGTGGAGATGTTGCTACAGCCCAGTCTTCCTCATATACGTTAAACATTACCCCGCATATTTCACTGGGGGTTTTGACCTTTAGCTCATAAAAAACGAACTACATCTCTTGCTCTGTACAAGTCGACAACAATAGAATCCGCGCCATCTTTGCGACGCGGTTCTCGTTTCTATCAAAGCTCAGCATCCAGCTATAATAACACCGCCGAAAAAAAAATATTGAGCGTAATTTAATGATTCATCCTCGTAGAATTAATAGGTTCGTTTGAATTATACGAACATAATTAAGTTCTGCATCTAATTAACTAAATGGGGTGACTCCAACGGTAATACTTGAGGCTGGTATTTGCGAGTTCGCGAGTTCAATTCCCATTTGGACCGGCCATCCTGACCTTCTGTTTTGCTGTTATTGTTGATTTGGTTAATTTACGGACGCTCTTTAACATCTCAGGCAATCAGCGTCCCATTCTATTCACAGCGTGAAACGCCCGACAAATTTTGCTCAGAGGCCGCTTCTTTCAGGCTTGAGGTTCTTTTTCGTGCCGTAAATGTTCGACATGGGACCCATGACTTTAATTCCCTTCTGAAGGAAGCCATACTTAGGATTTTTACGTCCGAAAATATCCATCGATCCTGACCGGGCTTGAACCCGCGATCTTGGGTTTAGAAGGCAAGTATGGTAACCTCTACACCACAGGATCTACCCGTTTTCCTCTGATCACCTAAGTGAATGCTATGATGGATATTTCCATTCCACGAGTTTTCCGCTCTCCCATTTTATATAATTTCACTTCGTTGGTTCTCTTAGTCAAAAGTTTGAGGGCAAAGGTAACACCGTGTGATGGTAAATTGAACTTTGGAAAGATTTGGTAGGGAACTAGACCTTCTGAGAAGTTCGCATCGCCAGCGTCGGGGTTTTTATCTGTATGTATGTTTAGAGATCCAGTCTTCTTTCCTCAAGGATATCCCATCGGGTGCGTAGACACAAACTGCCTACCGTGAGCAAGGCTAAGGTGGAGAAATATCCTCCTCCGACCCTTCTAATGTCCAATATCCAATGCCTATAATTATTAACGTACCACTTTTGGCTATATCATTATAAAATACCTATTTTCTGTAATAGGCAGCGCAGCTATATATCTAAATTTTAGAAATATATTGCACTTATGGCCCTTTTCCTCCCGTGTTATGGCCGTGTTTTAGGCCATTAAAAAATCTGCGAATTAGGTAACTAGAGTGATTTTCAAATGTACAAATGGGTCTGTACTGGTAGTCTAGTGGTAACCATACTCGCCTTCTAAACCCAAGATCGCGCGTTCAATCCCGGCTGGGAATCGATTGATTTTTTTCGGGCGTAAAAATCCTAGGTATTTCTCTCGGAAGGGAAGTAAAGGGGTCCCATTTACGACACGTAAAAGAATCTGAAGCCTGAAAGAAGAAACCTTTGCGCAAAATTTATCAGCTGTTTCACGCCCTGAATTGAATGGGACGCAGATGACCTGAGATGTTAAAGAGCGTCCGTAAATAAAAACAAATTAACAAATATACAAAAACGTTGGAAAAACGTAGAAAGTGGTAAGGTAACTGTGAAATCTTGAGGACTGAAGGTCTAACTGGAACACTATAACAGATGAAACCTATGTTAATTTTTTAACAGTTTGCAAAAGTTTTCACTTTGTAACTAAAGGAAAACGAGTTTGAAAAATGCCTGTGATTTATGGTCAAACGAAGAGCATCAAGACATAAATTTTGAAAAGCAGTATTGCTTTTAACCTCGCAGCCACTTGCGGCTGACAGGAGTTTTTTCAGCGGTTTTGCAAGGTCTTCTGTAATATTTAGAGGCGTTTTACAGAGCGCCGGCATTTAGTTGCACAGTGAACAAAAACAGTGAGACTTAATGCTGCTGATTTATTACTCAAGCTTTCCGACGCGTAGCTAGGAATTCCAACATATTTCCCAGCACGAGCATTGGTAGAAAATATGACATCTAGCAATATCTAGCACGCTGCTGCATAGTTCTGCGGCACTTGCTCCTGATTATGTGCCTACTGCGGTCGGGTTCTGCCGTGCTCTATGTGGCGCGAGAAATGTTTATTAATGATCGTACCGCCGCCGACTGCTGAGTAAAGCGAAGCGCATGGGAGGCATTTTATCCTACCTTCTCTTTATTTCCTCTGGACATTTCCCACATTAATGTTCTCATCAAAGCGTACGTAAGAGATATCCTTGAGCTACATATTCCATTATGTAATATAAAACATTTCGGCTCTTGGATTTTACTTTATCTGCGCCTTTAAATAAAACATTGATTACATCATATATAATGAGTTAACAGACAGTTAACCATCTTAGTTCTTTAAAAATATGCCACAATTAAAAGTTTAATTATAAAATAATGTCACAAACTATTATCATTCCTAAAGTCGATCTGGAAAAGAAATACTGTATTATTTTTTATTTCTTTAATCGCAGCAACTTGGTTAGTAGCTAGAGTTGTTGTATTTCAATTCTAATACATTATCTTGAACTGAATTTATTCTCGGCCTTGTTAGAGCGAGTTTTGTACTTTTTCTTATTCCTCTGCACTTTTATTACCGTTTCATCTGCTTTCTCACAAGGGAAATTACAAAAATATTTTTTTTTTGTATACAAACACTACACATTTACCATAAAATATAATGCTACAGAATAGCGGATGTCCAACTTTCCTCGGGTGTTATTCATACCATAGAAGAGTATTGCCTGAAATGGGGTATGCAGTAAATGTTAATAAAGCTAAAACATCTTTAAAAATGGCTACGTGTATGAAAGAGATGAAAAATAGTAAAGCAGTAGGCATGAATACAAAATGTTAAACAGTTTTGTTATTTAGGGACCTTTAATTTGAGTGGAAAATGGAATAAGCGCATATCTGTTAATCATAAAGCACCAGGTCAACTAAATGTGTTTTATACTCTAGAGAGGATGTACAATGCTATGATTAAGTCTATTCTGTTATATGGAAATGAATTATGGGGATGTAGGAGAACTGAGCATGTAAATAAAATTCAAATCGATTTATGGGAAAGGTTCTCGGGCTCTCCAAAGGGATGTCAAATTGTGGGGTCATGAGGTAGGTGGGTTATTTGGAAGATACGGTTAATAGTAAAACAAGAACGATAAAATACTAATGTGGGAGACTAACCCACATTTCGTGCTAAATGCTGTACACACCAAATACAAAATATAACAACAGTGTTTTGGGCTACAGAGTTGGAAAGAGGACACAGAAGAATTGGCCTGGGTCCAATATGGCAACGGGACAATGTAAATAATAAAAATGTTATGGAAGAAAGTTAAAACAAGGCTAGAGGTTATCAGCAGGCAGGAAATCGAGGCAGAATGTAACATGAACGTCTCATTGAGCCTATCAAATTATTACCCTGGGGTAAAGATGCTCGTTCTAGGGAGAAAGCAGAGACCAGGAATGACCTGGATTGGATTGGAAGGTTGGAAGGCTAAAAAAATAACAGATTGTTCTGGTAGGAGAATCTGCCCATTTTGTGGAAGGGTAGGAGGAATTGGTACATATTCTGGCTGAGTGTACCCACTGGGAACACCAGAGAAACACCTTGTTTGCTGAAAACTTTTTAAAGGCAATTAGAGGACGATTGGCATGCTGGGACCTGTTTGCGAACCACTCTAGGTTGAATATGGGCATTTTTCTAGCCATAGTGCGCGAAGTTAGAAGCAATTTGTTTTTGATTAGAACGCAAAACTAGTGAAATTATAAATAATATGTAATATGTTTCCATTCATATGTCTGTAAATATCGTTCTTCCCATTTTAATGTTTATTTATTTATTTATTAATCTTTTATTTGTATTATTATTATTGTTGTTCATCTTTCTAACTGTGCATCATACTTAGGCATGTATGATCTGATATATTTGTAACTTTCCTTCCCAGAGGAGACTGTTTAAAAATATTTTGTTGTCGTCGCCTAAAATTGAAATTAAAGTTTAAACTACCAGATGTTTATCTTATGTAATTTTAAAGTTGTTCATCACTGGTTTGTAGCAATAAAGGATAAAAAAAAAAACAAATAAACGCACAAAATTTCAATATTTTCCTTATTCATTTACTTTTCACAATATTAATAAGCATAACAATAATATTAAATTCAAATAACAAAATAAACGCATAAAAATCAATTATTGACAATAGTTACCAATACACGACACAATCAGGCTTAGTAGAAAAATTTGAATTCTGAGATCTGTTTCTATGATTTCCAAATGGTTTTTTATACCTCTATTTAGATAAATGAGTGCAGAAAATATTTTTTCACACTAATTGAATTGTTACGAAAGGCTTCAATATTTGAATGGTCTTTTTATATGGGTCGGGAAAATCAGAGAGGCAGGCGAGCCCCTGCCTATGCAGTTCATTTCCGAAAGATGCGTGTCGTTGCCAGGGAAATTATGATGCGTTCTGCCTGATCCACGTTTTGGCCTGGCTTACCTATTTGCAAGTTCCCTGCGAATGAAAACAGTCGCTTCAATTTGATTCTAATTTAGTTTACATATTTCGTTGTCTCGAAATTAGTTTTTTGGGGGTATTTATACATAAAAAATAAATGATATTGCTAGTAATCAAATGCTTCGTGTACCCTATGGGAGGGCCTCTCTGTTGGAGCATCGCTCTGTTGGGTATTGTTCGTGTTCTGAACCACCATTGTTAATTGCCGTTATCTTTATCACCACACTTGTAATTATTCTTATTGTTGTGGCACAGTTAAGTTATTGGAATGTAAATAAAATTCTATGCATAAAGTTATAAGTTTCCGAAATAATCTTCTTGCTACAAAATAAAATTGTGAGCGTTACAAACATTTAAGCAATGCTACCTGGCGGCAGGTTATGCTACATTTGTATGAAATTACTGCTGCTCCCTTTACCGCATTTTAGCATAGCGCTATTAATCTTTATTTTGAGCCAGCCATTTTGTAACTTGCCTCAGTTCCCTTGATTCACATAGAGAGTGTGCAAGTAGCACTAACTACCATTAATCACCGCATTCCTCCACCACTTTTCTAGTGCATTATCATTTACAGAATCCTGCTGGTACAGTTATTTCTTGAAAGTAGGAATGCACTACTGTTAAGACAATTATTTTGAAAATTAGGAGTACTGAACACTGTACAGTGTTTTGTTTTGCACCCTTAGACAAGTACATCTGTACCGTCAGCACAGTATTACTGTGTATTTTTCTTCCCTCTGACACAATAAGATAGGTATGGGGTAGGTTATAGTGGTATAGCAATGCTAGATATTTCTTCTAGCTATTTGCACATGCAGTGTGTTCTTTTTAGTTTTTCTCAATGAACGCCGTATGCATGTGAATATACCTGCTGCAAGTATCCTGTGCTGGGTAAGGACACCTTGAGACGTCTCTAAATTGAGTCCGACAAGTTAATTCCAACTTAAATGTTACGAGGACTTTATAACTATTATGTGGGGGGTTTATCACTGGTTAATCCATAAGGATTTTTCTTCTGAAATTGTGAACATATTGTATAATGGTTATTGCAATATTAATTACTTTAACTGATAGTAAAATTTAAAAAAAAATGCGTAAAACGTTCCATTTTTCTCGGCTAAGTTCTTTTGCAGCTATTTGCCGACGGCAAAGTCCATATCTTCATAATCACTGCAATGAAGATGCTATAACATTATTTTTCGATATAAATAATGATTTCTTTCCATTTTGCAAACTAGGTCCTTATGAATTGCAACGAAATTTTGCAGTATATTTGAAATTTTATAGATCACAACTATTGGTGGATTTCTCACAAAATTTTCGATGTTCTTAAATTATATAGCGAATCTTAAATGAAAACCGAAGTGCACTTTTGTAACTTAATAAGTGCGTTCATGTGAGTCTTTTAATATTCTACTTAATAATAATACTTAAGAATAAGAATGCGGTAAGTGAAACAGTTTTACTTTTAAACCAAATAACAGCATTTACTATTTTTAACAGTAAAAATAAAATACTAAACTTTGTTTCACAAAAAAGAACTAAGAAACTTATGCATACCCAATTTTCTAGTTGAAAGCATAAACTTTTGTGGGCATGGGAAGCTGATAACCTCTATTGGTCCAGCTGATCAGCAGTTCAATAGAAAAAGGATTTTGGCTTCCTAGTAAGATTTACTTCCTTAGCACATTTGTAGACAGTATATCGAAATTTTCAGTTCTTTGATATCTTCCTTACAACGGATTTACTATATTATAGGATTTAGCGAATTCTACAGGAATGCAAGCTATTGCAATTGTATCGATGAGGAGATTTTTTAACAATCTAAATCTGCATCGATCGTGCATACTAGGCACCAACAGTTTAAAAAAGTATCTTAAAGAAGCATATATATACACATAATTAGAAAAGCAGAAAAGGGTAAAACACTAAGAAAAAGTTGCAGATTTGCAATTGCTACATTTCAAACAGTTGGAAATATAGCGATTACTAATCTCTGACTTATTCTTAGTTTTTTTTTTATCCTTTTCTGCTTTTCTAGTTATTGTTAATTTAGTTACATTGTTAATATTGTTGCATTATTTTTCATTTATATTATATACAGGTCCGTTAACGCTCTGATAGTAGCAATTTTTGTTTTTACTCAACGAAACTCGGCATGTAGTTATCAATTAATTAGCGATTCGTAGAGTTCTTTAACCACCAAAACTTGACCATTGTGGTGGGGAATAACCTAAAGCTAAATTAAAAAAAAAATAATAATTAAAATCGCTCTAGTGGTTGCAGTTTTTGCTTTTTCTCAACGAAACATGGTAGGTTTGTTCAAAATAAATTGATAAAAGTATTTTTCGAAAATCATGGCAATCGTATATTAGAAGTGATGGTGTACCTGAAAACGGCGGGGGGGGGGGCTAAAGCGAAAGTTTTAAATCTCTCTAGCAGTTGCAATTTTTATTTTTTTAAAGTAAATTCGCTGTATATCATTGGAATAAAGTAGAACAAATAGTTTTCGAAAATCAGTAAAATTAGACTATTAGGAGGGGTTATCTGAAACCAAATTTTTAAAAATCGCTCTAGTGGCATTAATATTTTTTTTCCAAAACGAAACTACATTTAAATAATATATACATTGTTTGTGAAAATAGGCGAAATCAGGCAATTCGGGGTATAAAACTTAAAAATCGCTCTAGCAGCTCCAAGAGTTTTAACAGCTAAACTCGGCATATGCCATTTATATCAAATAAGAAAAATGTTTCTGATGGAAATCACTTTTAGGAGTAGGAATATACTGAAAAACGACAGTTTAAAAAGCCCTCTTTCTTGTAATTTTTCTCTACATAGTTTTAAAATAACAGGACTATAAACTGTATTTATAACGATGCATATGTTTTATATTTAACAAAAGCATCGTCGTGAAGATAGTAAATATGAAATATTAATGTAATATGTGTTTAAGAATTATATTTGTTTGTAACAGCACTCTGTAATAACCTTCAGAAAACGTTTGCGTTACATGTTTTTATTACAATAACATTTAAATTAAATTTCACAGTCAATGAAATTCGATTGTTCATTGTATATATTTCCTTAGTATATTGCAATTGTTTTTAAATAGTATCATGTTTTAGTTTTATTGATATTCTCTCTATTTTACTGAATGTAATGATGATATCAAGGGCTCAATACATAAACATGGCTACATTTAAAAATGTTAAAAATACTCACACAGTTTGGCTTTGTCTATAACTGATCATTTATTTCATTCAATTAATTAACAGTATACCATTATTTTTTGTGGTTACATCTCAATAATAATAATAATAATAATAATAATAATAACAATTCTAAAAATGTTGTTTCTCTTTTGTTATACTTTTAGATTGCAAGATTTCTAATTTTGTTCCCCTTATACCACACATTAGTGTTATAGTTTATTTCATTTAATTAATAACACGTAATTTGGATTTTATATTTCCTTTTAAAATTAATCTAATAGGCAAGGAATTCGCTTAGTTTGAGCAGCTCCAGAACGACGGACTTTTCTAGAATGGTTTCCCCATTGCAAAATGTTGTAATAGTACATAATCTCTAACAAGTAAAATGACTGCACCAGTAGGTCAAAGAAGACACTGGAAGACTCTGCCGCAGAAGTAGATTAGTTCATTCCACACCACTCCACTTAGAGCATGTCTACTGTTATCCTAGATTTCTATTAGCTGCACCTAATATATTGCTGGTGCGGTGAGACAGATAGTCTCTGTCTCTAGGTAAGGCTCAACGTCTTTCAGAGGTAAACGTGTCGATTTAATCGGCGCAAATATCGAATTATCCAAGGCAATCGGCTATGCATATACGAATCACAAAGAACGCCCATCTGTACATTACACCAAAATCGGTGTCACCTTACTCAGCAAGGTTTAAAAACTGCATAGTTAACACTAAAAATTAATGTATACGGATAGAGAATTTCGGTTTGAAGATGTGGTTTGGATAAAATAAAATATATTAATGTTATTTCAATTTATTTCATATTTGGCACTAAGGATTATGCTGCTCTATCTTTAAAGCGCTGTTGTTATATCTGATGTTAATGAACTACACCGAGATAATTTTAGAGTGTGGAGATGCCCATGTAATTTATAATTTATAATTATATTTATAATTTATAAGCAATTTGGGATAGAAAATGTATGGCCCATCTATTCAAATCTCAAAATTATGGCTATAAGTTTCTAAAGCGCCAGTACGCCACTGGCTAATGAAGATGTCCCTCGAAAGCAAAACACACGATAACGAATGGAGAAGGTTTCTGAACGTATCACTCTGGCACAATGTTATGACATTAGCTTTCGAGTAAAGAGATGGTCATTTGTTTTCGAGTTCGAGTTTCATTCATCAATTGTTCTTATGTCGCTTTCTGATTAGAACCTAATAATACAACTTTTAGCCTCGTTTTAAATATTTTCAATTCATACACTTAAATCAATGCATATAATTACAGCCCTTGCTTGCCAAAGGTAGAATTATGGGTAATTTTAATGAGTTAGGTGTCGTATATTCAAAAATTACTAAAATTTCATTCATACTTTTGTAATATGCGTATCACAGCACTTCATATTAAATTAAAAAAAAACGGCATGACAACAATTGAAACGCGGGGCTTGTGGAACATCAGCTTTACATCACACAAGCAGAAAAAGGGCTCCCTCTAGAGTAGGCTACATAATGCAAGAAGGCAGTTAGTAGATGATCAGTGTTGCACTGTCAGATGGCTAGTTCGAGATTTTTTGAGGGATTTTATAGCACTAAATTTTTGAAACGCCGATAATGAGCTGCTGAAAATGGATATTTTTGTGCTCGCATGGCAGTTTTAAATACATTCTAAACCTATTTTTCACCCGGCTTGACTTTGTTGTTAGCATCTGATGCCAAAATGTTTAACACCATTAAACTGCGTAATGTTTAGTTGTAGATCATACATTGCAAATGATCTCCCTACACTCTCTGAAATTATTTTGGTATAGTTTATTAACACCCTGTATAAGTTTTGCGAGCAGTTTTTCCTGCCAGGAGCTTTAAATATTTCCGTAACAACTGCTGTGGAACTTGATATTGTTTCCGTGCTGGCAGAATGACCCAACAACACTGAAATTTGTAATTCGAGTTGATTTATTTCCATAGTTTCCAATTTCTTATCATTTGCAGTAACCTACATTCTCTTGTGAATCGTAAAATTTACGAGCGGCTCCACATATCGATTCCATTTTAAACCTACGTTCTATTTCAACTGCGCTCTCCAGTAGTTATGCATTATTGTTTTTACCTATTATTTACAAACAAGGCTCGGATTTTGATGATCTTAAAACTGCTAAATATAGACTGTAAAAAAGGCATGAAATATTACAATCATTTGTGTATAAGTTTTCGCTGACACTGCAGTAAGTAATTCCGCGGAATTAGGAAACTGCCAGTTTTACACGAAAAGGTTCTTTGCTAATATATGCACTGGTCTCAGCGGTAACATAAGATAATAATACTCGCCTCGCACCACAATTAATTACCTCTTTAACTAACACCCGCTTCTAGTAATATCACCCTACATTCTGGATACCGGGATGTAATTAGGAAAAGAAGTGGTTAACTGAATCACATATTGGTTGGCAAGCCAGAGTAACATATTTTAATACTATATAATGGCTACGTTATTTCAATGAATCCGCGGGGAAACGAGCCCTAACGGTACGTATTGTTGCTACTCCTCGACTGCCGTTGCAAAACTCAAGGTAACCGTTACAAATATTAACATCCTCCCCTTCTATTCTTATTCAACCTTCAATGCAATTCTGACAACTCCTTATGCTGCCGAGCAGTGAATGTTCATGGTGATTTAACCCCCTTCTTCATAAACTCTCCAAACTTTACACATTTCTCTCGATACTCATACTGCCCTAGGGACCAGGGTTTTATAAAATAAATTCCTCTACTTGTCCATGATGTTTCTCGTTCAGTTGAATCCGTGGTAAGCAATATCAGCAACAATACACAAATTTACAAACAGTTTTTTTATGCATGTGGAAAGGGAGCCTTATGGTAACCCGATAGACGAAATTCAAGGCCATCTAATTTTGGATTTCATTTATTAGTTGACGTATTGGATTAAGAATTGCAACTATACCAACTTCTTTGAGAAAGGCACTAACGTAGAGAAGGAACTTGTCTGAAGAAGTTTCTCAGCATCATCACTTCATTGTACTTACATTTTTAGTGAAGGATAAAAACATAACTCTTCAGTACGACAGCGAGTGTCTGCAGTTTAGAGCCATCATTTTCTGTAAGTTCCCGATCAGGGCGTTTGAAAGACTTCAACGCCTGATCCAATGCTTTTGAGAGAAGATTCCCAGTATGTACATTATCTCTTTGCTTGTTTCAACTTAATTATTATTGACAAAAAACTAAGATATGATTTACATTTATATACACAAATTCCACATTCTTAGGTCTTTTTGACTTATTATGTACTTCGTGTAATTTACTTAGCGTTGTTTTACTCTGCAATTCAGTATGGAAAACTGGGGTTAGGGAAGAATCATTAAATTAACGCTGTCTTAAAATTGTTACTAATAAAGTTTATTTACGTAAACCTATGGATTATCCAGCGAATCAACTTTTATTAGAGTTTAAGCTTCTTACTATTGAGCAAATATATAAACTTTCTGTACTTAACAATTTCATGAATAATGGGACAATTTCCAAGCCTGACTTCATGATTACCCCACCAGACAAAACAGCCGTTTCCTAATTACTGAACCATATGTACGAAGGTAGGTCCATAAGTTTCCCGTCTAACCATTTTCTAGGTATGATAAAGACAAAAATTATATTTAACTTTTCAATATAGTTACCCTTTATTTCAATAAATTTCTCACATCTTTAAATTAACATTCTAATCCCCACAGTCATTTGTCTTGCCTGCAAAATGGGCATAAACGGCATACCTCACTTCCTCACACTTAAACTTCCTTCTTCGAACGTCCTTCTTGAGTTTTGAGAAGAGGAAATAATCACTGGGAGGTAGATCTGGGCTGTAGGGGGGATGGTCGACCTCCTTGAAACCATATTTCTTCACAGTTTCCTTTGCAACAAGAGCCGTGTGCAAAGGCGCATTGTCGTGAAGAAGGCGCCACTACTCAGCTTTCCTCGCCTTTTCTCTTTGATGGAAGCACGTAGTCTGTGCAGTAGGCCAGCATAGTACTCCCCATTTACTGTGGTCCTTGAAGTCACTAAAGAGTATTCCTTCAGAGTCCCAAAACATTGCGGCCATGATCTTCTTGGTTGACTGAGTGACCTTGGCTTTTTAGAGGTGTTGCTATGCCACTCCATTGATTCTCTTTTGGTCCAGGGATCATAGTAGAGGACCATAGTTTCGTCTCTTGTAACAATAGTTTGCGCAACTTCTCTCTCGTTATCCCGGCAGAGCTCAAGAAAAACCTGACAACAGATGACTCGTTGCTGCTTTTGGACTGAGGAAAGAAGTAGGCACCTATTTTGCACTAACCTTATTCAAGTTTAAATGTTCACGAATAATTCGAAGGATTGTTGTTTTAGAAAGGCCCACCTTGCTGCTATTTCTGTAACTTTGAGCCGCCGGTCTACCATACTTTCTCCTTCCACAAGAGCGATGTTTTCAGGAGTGAGTACCTCCAAGGACCGACCTGCGCGCTCTTCGTCTTCAATGCTTTCTCAACCCATTCGAAAAAGTTTGACCCATTCTTTACGATAGAATATGCGGGGGATGCTTCCCCATACACACCGTCCAATCGCTGTTTAATTTCATTTGGAGTAAGTCCTTTTGTGAAGAACTTAATAACAGGTCGATACTACATTTTGAGCATATGACAATTTTCTATACATAGCCTTTTTATGTAACTATATCTGAACAACTGAACACAGCGGAGCGGAAGTTACTGCTCTAATTATTTGCTTAACAGATAACATATGACACCAAATAAAGATTTTGTGAGGGCGATAATCCTTATCGGCGAGGCCGGAAACTTATGGACCTAGCCTCGTATCCATAGTACAGTATAAGCAGACGTTTTGGGCCTAGAATATACAATATGGTAATTAAAACCCATTCACATTTTGGCGAGTTTAACTGAAATATATTCAAACATAATTAAGTTATTTATGTAATTAATAATTTTTATTAATGAAGTCGCAAAACGGAGGTAGAGGAAGCAGAGGTCGCCACCGCAGGCCGAGGCTCGCCCCGGGTTGTAGCTCCAAATGAGAACAAGAAGATTAATAAAGTTAAAGATAATTTCCATAATACATATTCGTGCTTCAAGCTAATTATGCTATAGATATCTCGTTTTATCTTATATTAAATATCTGTAAATTAGAAATGACCATTTTGCTAATCTGATATGTATGCTTATCTTTTACTCCAAATGTGTAATACTCGTATATTTCTTATCACGTGATACTGTTTTACATTCGTGTATTTCTATAAGGTTTTAAGCTCTTCTTTGTGTCATATCGGCATGATGAGTCTTTTGGTCTTACATTAATCTTGGTATCAGAATTCTACTTTATGTTTTACACCGCTTCAATTTCTACCTCTACGTTACATGTACAATGTATATAATGAACCATGAGCTTGTGCTCTTCCGGGGCTGCTGCAAACTTTTTGTAATCTTCTGTTGTACTCAAATCAATGATTGCAATTAAAACATAAATTGTTTATGTAAAGAATTTTGCTACTTATTATTGTTTGGTGTTTTTCTTTTATTATATTT
Source organism: Metallyticus violacea (assembly GCA_030762175.1). Lineage (NCBI taxonomy): Eukaryota > Metazoa > Arthropoda > Insecta > Mantodea > Metallyticidae > Metallyticus > Metallyticus violacea. Next base: position 102,769,096 of record CM060845.1, on the reverse strand, counting down.
TGCGATGCAATAAAGTAATTTATTGCAAAATATGTACTTATTTCTACAAGAATAATTAAACTTAATGAAAGGCTATAAAATCAGGGAAAATAATTGAAAGATATATAGGTTATATAACCACATTTTAATTTAAAAAAAATCATATTTCTAAATAATATGAAGTACCTCTTTTGAACTATTTACAATTCTCCTCTAACAAATTTCCATGTTATTGGTATCCGAGATTTGGGTCGCATAGATTATTCTACACTGGTCACTGTAGCTTCACGGCCTGCGGCGATCACGCAATAGACCATGATAGTGTTTTCCCTGACCCTGAAATTATGACGTAACAATACCAGCGACATTGTCCTGGTTTCTGTGGGAAGATTACACTTCATTTTATGACAGGAAAAGGCTGTAAGCTTAGAACATTTGTGATATCTTTTATCCTCTAACTGCGTATCGAACTTAGCAAAGTAAAGAAATATAGAGACGAGCTCATGTCTGATGTTTGGGTTTTTGCATTTCTCGTACCTTCCTTTGAGAAACTGAATAGTACTATTCCTCTTTGACGTGAAACCCAGTCGCCAGCGTATCTATCCCATCACCGCTACCACCACTTTTATATAGAACGCCCTTGCGGAACTGAATGGTTTCGTTAAATTAGTCATACAATAAAACTGAAATTATTCTACAATTATATAAATTATTAATTCTGACTAGATTATAATTAAGAAGTTTGAAGTTAATATATTTTTGTCGTCGCATGGAAACTATATGTTGGGAAAGAATTAAATGTATTATAGAAATATGTCACCTTCTTATTTGCATAATTGACTACCTCCTTGGTGTAGTGATTAGCGTTGCAGGTCCGCTTATGAATTTTTCTAAGTTTGGGATGTCTGGAACGGGGTCCGCTCAGCTTCTTAGGAAGTTTCCTGATGGAGAGGTGGCGTTCTTCACATGATAGACGACCGGCGGGGTGCCGGCATACTGATCACATGCTCCCCTACAATACTCCTCCTTATCAATTAAGTTGTAAGATGGAGGCAGAGGAAGCAGAGATCGCCGCGGCAGGCCAAAGCTCACCTCCTCGCTATAGTGCCAAATGAAGGAAAGGATTTGCATACTTACTCCGGACTCATAATTTTATCACTGCAAAGGTTTAAGATGACTCGATTATTTTTTTCATATAAAGCATTATATTTTCAGTGTTCCATGATGAAATATATAAAAATTATGACTGTAGGATTTCAGCGTTACACTCAACCTAAGAATGAAAAAAAAAAAAAAAAAAAAGTCCACTAATTTTAAAATCTGAGGGTGTAAACAAGCTATCTAATATTTCGAGTTATTGTATCTTAAACTAGCTAAAGTGATATCGAATTATTATTTAAAACGTATAAGTATAGATTTAAAATATGTCAAAACTGCAGCAATCAACTTTAAAATACGTGAATACTAGATTGTGTAGAAGATTTAAGTAAAACCGAATGCGAATGTAACTCAAAAATTCATATTGCAAGCAAGCTGTAATACTTTTACTGTTGGTGCTACTGATAACGCAGAAAATTGATAATTAACTGAATACAAATATCTTTATTTGGAATTATATTATGGCTTAGTTATATCTGGCCTAGAAATAAGTATGAAACACTGCAACAAAATAAATATAAACACAGATTTCATTTAAAATACTATCATTTGAATAAGTCCCCATTTAACAAAATTTAATTTTAAAAATGATCGTAGTTTTATATACTCAAGGGAAAGGCAATAAACTATTGTTTATACCTTGTTACTGTTTTTATGTGTACTTCACAACTTTTTAACCTAACTTATATACTAATTTTCAGAGTTTTTTCTATATTTTCTTATAGGCCATATGTACATAATGAAATACAGAAAAAAATTGTTAAATCTGCAGGGCTTTTTCTGATATAAGTACAATTTTTTGTGGATTAATGTTCAATTTACTTAGAGATGTTTGGAGATGTTTAATGACCAAAAATAATTATTTATTAATCAGAAATCGATCTATGTACGATAACTTAAATTACCCTTCATGGAGCTTTGTGCTGAGGTTGGACACAGGAAGTTAAAATGTGCAAATGAACCTTTGTCAGTTGTATGATTCGAAGTTGGTAACATCAGCATATTATAGTTTGAAAACAATGTCTGTAAGTTAATTAAAGATGCATATTAACGTACTTTTCTTTTTGTAATGAGGACGACCCTCCGGCTTGTTACGTTGGCAACAAACCAGTGACCATGACGTGCATAAAAACTACTTGTTCAAAACCCGAGCTATAAATAGGAACAGCCTCACAGAGAATAGCTAAGCACCTGAATAATATAGAGGGTACTCTTCAAGCAAAGCACCGAGATTGTTTTTTATTATTTTGCCTTTTCCTTGCAACAGTTGAGTACGCTGGTGCCTGGTGAGAGAAACTGATGATAACCTGCGGCTCTAAAGCTCAGGTGGAATGACGTTTGAATACTGAGCAGTGAAATATATAAATGTCTTGCACAGAGTCATTTCAGCATTCCAAAACTCGGGTGATAGGAGTCGAAATAGTATAAGTGTAGAGAGACACTCATCGCAACCCGAGGTTTACGCCAGTATCACAAATATCATTTTATACTACCATACCGTAAGGAAACTTATTTTATTTATTTACTTAGGAATATTAAAAATAACAAGAACTAGAAATATTGAATCAATTAATGCTTGTTTATATGTAACATTTAGTAGCTCGAAGCTACTAAGAAGAAGAAGAGTAATTGAAAATTATAATGGAATTTAACGAAAGTGGTAAACCTTTCGACAGGAGCTGCAGCCGAAGTAGTTGAAGCGGCGACTAGTATAAGGAATGATTTGTTGCCTAAGAAATCTAAACAACCTATGAGGGAGAACGTGATTTATTCACAACTTGGTGCACAAAGAAAAACATGAGGACAAATAATGAGAGTGTTATGTTGGCTAATTTTCTGGAGAAATCGAAGGTAATGAAATCTTCAACATTATGCTCTGTTTATTCCACATTAAAGTCTTCTATTGTTAATAATTAGCATTGCTTGAATAATTTCGTAAATTTATTCTATTAAATTGTGTGATATAGCAAGACTGCTATTTTGAGTTGTAATATATAAAATAGTGGCGGAAAATAAGTGTTGCAAAGTTACTTTTGTTTTATTCCAGAGCCGCTAGACAGCTGCTTTCATTTGTTAACATTACATTGCGATAAAGTAGTATAAAAAGTTTACAGAGCTTAGGTTATAGCTGGTGTATGAAAGTGCGTTTTCTTCCTCGCTGGGTAATGTGAAGATAAACCCTGAAGTAGGTCAGCAACTGGAAGAATGACCAAACCTGGGTATTGCATGTCCTTCCCCAGTATCGCTATAATATAAATTTCTGCTCGAAACATTTACGTGAAATGCATTAAAACGAGGGTGCAGATATAAGGGAGTCACATTAATTCTGTGAAAAATGGATTCCCTGCACGAAAAATAAAGAACTGATGATTTTGGCGCGTTGTATAGCTAAGTGCCATCTTGTTATTGAAATAAAAGTTGTAAATAAAGCGAAGCGCTTCACTGAAAAAGCACAGCTTGCATCCATTTCCCAGATTATTACATTTTAGATGAAATACGGCACCAAGAAAGTTATATAGGAAGCAAAAGTGATAAATCCAGAATGAAAAATTCAGAAGAAAGAAAGATCAAGAAGAATGGACCAATAAATAGATAAAAATTGAAGGAAGAGAAGGGGTAAATATGTTATGTAATACGCTACTTCAGACATGAAGAACTTACAGTAGCTTAAATGAGAGGCACTATTTTTAATATCTAGAACATTTTCCCTTGAGTAACGTGTAATAATTAGAGAACATAGAAATATCATAGAAATACCACAACAAGAATTCACTGAAAGGCGTTTTTATTGAACTATGCGTTTAGGAGAATGTATGTAAAATTATAGTTCACTAAAAATAAAACTGTAAGTGAAACATATACCTTAAAAACAGGAGATAATTGGACAAAAATTTAACATGGGAAAATAGATAAAGTTATTTGTTTTATGTTGCTAGTATTTATTAGTTTCAAATATTCTTTTGTGTTAATTAATGAGGTGTTTTGCAGAACATTCTAAATATGAAACAGGCTAATTATTTTCCTAAGTATTATTTTTGAAAAGAGAGGAAGGTAATAACATGACTGAACGCGGCTGGAAGACACGATATCTTATCATAAATTTATGAAGAAATCTTTGTCACCATCATTAGCAGCAGCAGAAATAGCTTTGACATCACCATCAAACTTTAAAGGGAGTGCTCCTTAATGTAGTCCGTTATTCTCGTATTGCAGTACCATCCATTTATTTATTTGCTAATTAATGTCTATTTTATTCCTAATTTCTACACCAGATTAACACTTCAGTAATAAATCTCATTTCTAAATTGACCAAAAGATTTCAATCTCCCAATGTCCTTGTCAACCTCCGTATCAAAAATAATTGTTTAGGCTTCTTTAAGATACACCATACACTCATTGGTATTTACCAAGCAGACATTTTGTATAATATACGACCCCTTATATGTTTAAAAATATGTATTTGTTAAATTATATAGGATCCTAAGAATTTTTTTTGTGGTGGCCTCAAAATACCATTCATTACTTTAGTGGTATTTGTAGGCATCCTGATTTTTTTGCTATTTACAGCTCTTTGTTGTTGGTCTTCGGAGTTTGCTACAACTACCAAATCATTGGAAGAAAAGTAGTTTATTTAAATTGCGTTAATAATACAACCATTATCTAAAACCGTTAATGCATTTTCTAAGACGTCGTTCAAATAAATATTCAGGTAATAGGTATACAGTAGGCCAAAAGAAAGGGAAAAAATCTAAATTTTAATGATCATATTCCATGCCTATGATCACTTGAACGTTCATTTCATAGGCAAATATAGATTGAAAATTTACCTTAATATTACATACTCACAATATATTACTTCTCTCTCTCTCTCTCTCTCTCTCTCTCTCTCCTTCTCTCTCTCTCTCTCTCTTTCTTTCTTTCTTTCTGGTTTTTTCTCAGTCTGCTTTTTTTTATTATAGTATGTCAATATATAATATGTGTTCTATATTGAGGGTGCTGTTTTATGGAACATCTTTTCAGAATCGAGTGTAGCAAGTGGATTTTGCAAATAAATTTTCTTCTCTTTTGGAATCTATGCATGATCCTCCTTTTCGGAACCAAAACTGTTAATTAGTGATGTTTCTTGTTATTATTTTAGAACTGTATGAAACACGATCATAGCGAACTAATACACTATATTCATTTCAGTTATTCTCTTTGCAAGTAGGAAACACGGTAGTTATATATAAAGTTATTTAATATTAACAAGACCACTATTTATGTTGTCTAGCCTACAGACTTTATTTTCAAGCTCATCAAAGTTTCTGCTAAGTTCATCCTATGTTATGTGCTCACAGGTTGAGGTTCTTTCCTTTTATGCCTTATTTTTCAGGGTTGTGTCCATGGTTCTTGAGAAAGCTGTAACTATTATTTTTCCGATATTTGAAGTTTCTCTTTGTTTTCCTCAACCTCCCGTCCTGTACAGCAGGCCTTGTTCTGTGCAACAGAAGCCGACATGGGCCGACACAAAGAAGACAAGATACTGCACGTAGTGTTTAAAAATGCTGTTTTCAAGTAGAGAGTCGCTCTTTCTCCAAAGGGAATAATTAAATAATGGCTCTAAATTTAATTTCTTCATTTCACCTCGCACTTGCCAGCGATATTAAGTGAGCTTATACTACCTTTCTGTAATTTACTTCATTCAAGGGGAAGTTAAGCCCTTAAACTATCAATACTTTTATGGCCGAAACTGTAGTTTCACAATTAAGTCTTATTTTTGTCTCTGTGCAAAAGATGAAATTAAATAGGTATAACATATTATGAGCATTTATATCAGCTGCTTTGCTCAAAAGCACTCACCTTGAATTTTAAACGTTTTCTCGCTCACTCTAGTATTACCCATCATACAACTCGGTGGTCATTATACCATCGTAAACACAAAATAGATCACTTAGTTAACGAGATATAGTATTTAGAAACGCCTAAGGCAACTTTTCTTTAGAACGTCTATTACCTTTAAAAAGCAAAACACATATAGAGACTGTTTCCGAGCTGATGATTCAAACTTTTAGGGATGATGAAGAAGGCAAATGTATCAATTTGAGATGAATAACCCTGGTGCGGAAACGGCGGAGTCGAAAGTTATAATCCAACATTTTTGTGGGATATCATATCACAACGGAAAACGAGAAACTACGGATCGTTGTTTGTACAAAGTAATACATTGATGTATTACATGTGCTTGCTAGCTCGACCAGCATGTAGACGTGCATCTTGAGGGGTGTAGGCAGGAAACTCCACTACTGCAATGCAGATAGCGTTATAGTGGTCAGGCCAGATGTCTGTGGACGTCTGTGTTTGCCATTTCAAGTGTACAGTCGATAGGTCTAGTTAACTGCAGAATATGCGGACATCTTTTCAAGTATGGACAAGCCAATGGGAACAGTAGGAAAGGTGATAGGTTGTATCGGGCCAAGTATTCTTGTAGGAGACATTCTATCCACACTATGTTTCCACGAACTGATTCAACGGTAACGGAAACAGGGCAGGTGATATCACAATACAACGATCGAGGAGGAGAACGACGCAGTGCATGAACTACCGCCATGAACGCAGTGCTAGCTCGAAGCCTTCAATTAGCATTCGATCAGTTGCACGCGAAGTGGGTGTAGCGCACAGTACTGTATGCAAAGTATTACGGGAACAGTAGCTTTGACTCCTGATAACTGAAAGTCGTGTTTCGTGGCCAGCTTGTTCACCTCATTTGACCCCACTTTATTTCTTTTTGTGGGGTTATGCAAAAAATCTTGTGTAAGAGACATCTGTCAATATTGAAGAAGATCTCCTATCAAGACTTCTCTCTACCTGTGACATTGTTCGAACGATATCGCGGCTGTTCCAACGGGTACAACGGAACTTTGTGCCTGCAGCGACACTGGAGGACACCACTTTGAACATCCGTTGTGAATGTAGCATCTTGTGGAAGTTTTACAGATACATAAAGATATTACATGTGCACGACGAATTTCACTTATAGATTTCCACTCCGTCGTTTCCGGACCAGGGTCTCTTATCTCAAATTGATACATTTGCGCTTCTCCTTCCTCCTTGAAAGTTTGTATCATCAGCTTGGAAACATCTGTATGTATATATATATATATATATATATATATATATCTGCAAATTCAAAATTACCTTTCTACTTTACAATAAACTGAAACCTCAATTTTGGACTTATTCATAGAAAAGTGGGGTGAACGGATATTAATGAGCTGAAAGCCCTGAAGGCTAAGTTAAAGCGATCACCTATGGTACTAATTTAAACAGCTGCTTCAATGTGAAACAAATTATAATTATAATTATAATTATTAGCTTAACGATGAATAGTGTAATTCCGAAAAACACATTTTAAATCATTTTATGGTTTTAGAACGTTTATTGGAGAATAGAAATAAATCTTGCAGATACAAAGCATATATCTTCCAGTCCATGACTTCACGTGTTACCAACATCCCCACATAATTACCGTATTTAGTTCCGCTATCGTTACTGCTGACAGCGTTGACAAAGTATGGCATAGCGTTCGTTCCTCACAGTCTGTCGTATGCATTAAGCAATATGTTCTAGATTTGAAACATTGCTTATTACTGTGCGATCCAGTACTATGGCCCATCTAGTTTCCAAAAACAGTGATAAGAGCATCTATTGTAGTTCCATGGTACAGGAACAAAGTGTATTGTAGCCTTCCAGCTAAGAACAAAATTAAACGTTTTTAGAAACTTATAATCATGGCCTTAGCTCCAATTCAAGAAAAACGATGCAGTCATAGTATAAAAGTTAAACTCGGCGATCTCATTAAAGTAAAACCATTCTATATGCATACATGTATAAATGATGCATTTTATGTTGATAAGCCAAAAATACCCTTTAATGCAATACACTTCTCACATCTTTGAATTAACATTTCAACCCCCCCCCCCCAATAGCCAGAAGTCATGTCTGTAAAATGGGCATAAACAGCATCTATCACTTCTTCGTCACACTTAAATTTCCTTCCTCAAAGGTCCTTCTTGAGTTTAGAGAAGAGGAAATAGTCACTGGGAGCTAAATCTGGGGTGTATGGTACATGGTTGATCTCCTTGGAGCCACATTTCTTCACAGCTTCCTTGGCAACAAGAAATGTGTGCACAGGCGCGTTTCGTAAAGAAGGCGCACACCACTACTCAGCTTTCCTCGCCTTTTCCCTTTGATGGAAGCACGTAGTCTGTGCAGTAGGCCAGCATAGTACTCCCGATTTACTGTGATGTTCCTCTCCTTAAAGTCAATGAAGAGTATTCCTTCACAATCCCAAAAGATTATGGCCCAGATCTTCTTGGTTGAGGGAGTTCCCTTGGCCTTTAGAGGCGGTGCTCGTCAGGTTTACACCTGTCACTCCATTGATTCTCTTTTGGACAAGATATCATAGTAGAGCACCATTGTTTCATCTCCTATAACTATGGTTTGCAGAAATCTCTTTCGTTGCCACGGCAGAGCTCCAAAAATGCCTGACAATAGAAGATTCGTTGCTGCTTTTGGACTGAGGAAAGAAGTTTAGACACCCATCTTGCACTAACCTTATTTTTTTTTAAATGTTCATAAATAATTCGAAGAACTGTTGTTTTAGAAAGACTCAACCTTGCTGCTATTTGTGTAAATTTGAGCCGCCGGACTTCCATAATTTCTCCTTCCACAAGAGTGATGTTTTTAGGAGTGAGTACCTCCAAGGGCCGACCTGCACGCTGTTCGTCATCAATGCTTTCTCGGCCCATTCGAAAAAGTTGGGGCAATTCTTTTACCGCAGAATATGAGGGGGATGCTTCGCAATATACACCGTTCAATCGCTGTTTAATTTCATTTGGAGTACGTCCTTCTTTTGTGAGGAACGTAGTAACAACTGGATACTCCATTTTGAACATGTCACAATCTTCTACACATAGCCTTCTTTATGCAACTATATCTGAACAACTGAACTCAGCGGAGTGGAAGTTACAGCTGCAATTATTTACTTAACAGATAAGATATGACACCAGAAAAGGGTTTTGTGAAGGCGATGATCCTTATCGGCTAGGCCGGAAACTTGTGGACCTACCCTTGTAATTGTACAGCAAGTTAATGCATTTAACTATATGGGTTATGTATAATGTAATGATAAAATGTCAAATAAAATAAACAAGCTCAATCATTATGTTGCACCATTTAGACGAAACATGAAACCGATTAGAAAAAAAACGCCATAAATGTTACAAGTTACCATTCCCATTCTTTTATATGGGTTTACAATTTGAACCTAAACTAATAGTCAAACCAAACAAAGAGAAGCTGCAGAAACGAGAATTATTCAAAGTGTGGTGGGATAGATATACTGTTAAAAAAAAGAATGGAAGGAAGGGGAAAAAAAAAAAAAAGAAAGGAAGGAAGGAAGGAAGGAAGGAAGAAAAAAAAAAGAAAGAAATGAAAATGCAAGACAAGAATTTAAAATTAACCAGCCTATTAGAACATATTACAGAACACAGGCAAAATAACTGGAACATTTATGCTGTATGTTAAACTGCAAGCCATCAGGAACCAAGAAATATGGGGTTCCCAAAAAAATTACCAATTTCCAAATATTTGATAGCGGTAAAAATTCACCTATGATTCAAACCATGATGATTAAATAATATGTACAATTGTAAAACTAAACTCAAGGATATGATGGGTACTTGTTATATATAATTAACTAAAACATCAGCTCATTCAAGATTTAGAAAGTAAATATTATTGGTAGAAGCAGACAGTATACCTCGAATACTTTAAATCTTGAGTAACGATGGAGCAAAATAATTCTTGTAAACTTTTAATGTAAAAAGAAATGTTGTAGCTATTTGAACAAAAGTAATAACACATACCATTGTAATAATCTAAGTTAATGTTAATAAATGATTAAATGTGACGATAAATGTCGATTAAGTTGTACACACGCACATTATTTTGAAATTTATATTTGGTTTGAGATAAATTACAGTAAGTTTTTTTTACTTAATTTAAAATAAAAATTTATTCAGAGGTTGTTGATTATTAGTGTTGATGTATTCACTTATACTATGTAGAAATGATCTTCTCTTTTTCTTCTTCTTCCGATTCCTCTTTTATTTTTTTACCACAATAATCTTGTTAATTCTTAATTTAGTACTATCGGAACTAGATCTCAGAGGAAATAAATTTCTGAATTTCATTTAACTTTCTTCCTTAGGCGATTCGGAATGGGTTTCTTGATTCTGTCTCGGTAAACAAGTTGACGTACTTTTCTCTACGCGAGGATATTTCCCTGCAATTCACCGTAACTCTTCTCTGCAAGAACACTTTTCACGTGTGCATCTTACATAAGCATCCGTTCTTGAAGCCTGTGATGTGGCAATTACAAAAATGAGACGTCGACAATGTAATCGCATTGTCGGCACATTACAGCTAATACATTATTACAAGAATGGCAACTGATAGGTAGCAGAGTTGTGTTTAAGGTCGAGTTGTCCGTTAGCGAGAGAGAGAAAGTAATAATAGGAGGGGGAAGTTAAAAAGAGATAGATAGCGTTGGTACAAGCATCATGCCGGTCAACAGAGATAGTATGGTTTGCAAGTGGCAGTGGAGGGAAAACTTGAGTATAGGAAGACTCCTTCCTCCTTGGTACCCTAATGCCAAGAAACCAAGACGTAGATTTACAGGTAGCCAATTCTTTGCATAATGTTAAATATGTTGAAGTCTAATAAAATGTAAATCAATTTATTTGTAACCTCAATAATATTTTGCCGTTTAGGAGGCCTAGGTTGCGACAATATTCATTGGGTGAACAATTAGTATGCAAATTGAACATAGTTGTTAATTTGTTTTATCTACGGACGTTCTTTAGCATGTCGGCGTCCCATTGAATGAACACAGTGATAACAGCAAATAACATCCGAACGCACAACCACGTGCTGACAAAGTCCCCTCAAACTAACTACAAGCAGGTATCTGCACATGCATTTTATGCCTTTATGGCTGACTTCTGCCACACCGCTACTTAAATAACCTTGAATATAAAGAAAATATAAAATAGTAGTAGAAGTAGTAGTAGTAGTAGTAGTAGTAGTAGTAGTAGTAGTAGTAGTAGTAAAATAACAATAATAATAACTAAACTTTATTTATGTTTTGTTGCACCAAAATAGCCCAGTTGTGACATTAATGACATTATCCAGAGAGTTATGTAACATTTCTGCCATACTACTCTTGGAAAATATAAAACTATTTCTTTGAAACATTAAACGCTTTGGATTTTTTATAATTATCTAGGTGTATAGTTTGGACTTGTACAATAAAACATTTAAACAGACTATTCCCCTCTAAAATTGTGTTTATCATAGCTACAATAGTGCAACCGACGGGAGAAATTGAGTTTATGCGGCAGGCAATTGTTTACACATGAAATCTATTGGAGAGAGAATCCTCTGTTTATCGAATACAATGGCAGTGTGTTCATTGTAGTTTGTAGTTTCCATGCTATTTCACAAAATAAAATACAGTTCTCCGTTTCGGACCATGTTGCATTTAAATTTTCTCCACAGAATGAGAAATTCAGTTTTAAGTTAAAATGTCTTTTATTGTAGTGTTTAAATTCTATGGGCATATTTTTCCTTAATTTACCTGAAACAAAAGCTTTTAGCTTAAATTCTTGCTGCCTTAACTCTTAAGAGAAAGTTGTCGCAGGTTGTGAACACTGTCTTTCCTATTTCTACTTCTTTTCTATCATCTTTGTCGTCTTTCGAGGTTATCCGCTCTTCTTTCTACACGCTGTTCACTTCAGCGTAAACCTGAACAGCATTTGCAGCGGTCTGGGTGCTCGGCAACCATGAATCTAATTTCTCAGTTGCTTGCGCGATTTCGTAAAGATCAGAAATCTACCAGGCACAAACATCATGTGATAAGCGATATAAAAGACTGCGTTCGGATGATACTAAAGTGAAGCTTGACATGAGCATGACCTAGAGCATTTACTCTAGGCCCTGGTTTCTTCCATAAAGGAATATGATATGAACCAAGTACAGGGTATTCCGCTTAGATATATCGAGAAATAAGTGATCATTGTTTAGTAACATGCTGTTTTACATAGCGCAATGCAGAACATCTCCAAGTTTAGGAGAATATTTGCCCGCAGATATTTAGACTTCACTAATTTCACCCAAGGCGAATATGGATGGCACTGTACACGCACACGCGTAATAGACTTGTGTTATGTTAAGCACAGCACTTACTGAAATGCTTACATAGCATGCATGTTGCTCTACTAAGTACACATTCAGCAGGACTCCTTGCATCAATCCATGCCTCCTTTCACGAACGGCAGCGGATGGTAGCGAAGAAAACCGAACCCAAGCTCAGTCAACTAATGTAACGCTGCCTTCCACTGGCGTTCGTGTAAGGAAACGTGACTGGTGCAAGGAGTCTTGCTGAATGTAAGGATAAGTAATGCACAGCGCTAGTATCATCCAATCTTTACAGCTTTATTTCTTGGTACCTCTAAGCGGAACACCTGCATATGAAGCAGTAACTCGTGGTTTTCATATTTGTCCTGCTAATCTGTACAAATATGATTGTAGTGTCAAATGGAAATAATCAAAGTACAGTAATAGAAAATTGACTCTATAAACATTTAATAGAATACGAATATTACAAAAGTTTAATATAATTCAGAGTAGAAGTTAGATAGTTCGTTCTTAGTCGTTCAACTTGTTGGCTGTGTTCTGCGTCCTGTAGGGAGAGACACTTAAGCCTTAATAGCTTCATTTTGTTAATTTTACATCATTGTCACAATCAGGAGTAGTAGAAACAGCAATAGGTAGAATAATAGATACATAACATGTCTTCATCATACATAAATTCATTTTCTGGGATATTTGCAATGCTCTTGTTCATCCTAATAAATAATATTTTTGGTTTTCCTTTGTATTTTAAAACTTTCCGCCTGACATACAACATTCGAGGAAATTTTAATACAGCACTGTCCTGGGTTTCACTTCTGTACGTATATGTCGCCTAACTGGAACTCATATTAAAATTTCAGCTTTGATAAAGTTCTAAACCAAACAAAGTCTTTCCCTCAAATATGGGTTATAGTTGAAACATTTTGGCATAGGAAGAGAAAACATCGAAATTTATTCTCGCGATGATCAGTCTGCATCTCTCTTGTTGAGCAGGAATTTTCATGACTGGCCGGTGAAGCGCAACGAAATCTGAGCATACCGTTATAATCTTTTGCAATTCATTCAAGAAAAATTTCGCTTAATTTGGATCCAAGGAGGGCGGCACAATTTTTTCTGTATGTTTAATGTTCCCGCAAACTTTGAGAGGTGTGTTAAGGTAATCAAAAAAGTTTGCAAACCACTATCACGGGAAACAACATTATACCTCCCAATTATTAACCTCTTTCAAAAACAGACAATGCAAGAGATGCCGCAAACTAAGAAAGCACTACTGAGAAAAATTAAAGGTTATTTCAATACACCAACCGTTTATTGACTTCAAGAAAAGGACACACAATTTAATGCAACCACTCTGTTGTATTTGATACAAAATTAGTTGCCCTAAATATTTTATTCTTCAAAATATTATCAACAGGTATTGACATTTTTGGGAAAATGCTCCCGTAAAGTTTTAATATTCGTCTTTTCGTAACTGAAGATAAGATTTTATTTCAGGAAGTTACAATAGGTTTATGACACCTGGACACAAATAGCTTCATGTTATCATTTGAAAAGTTGAAAAATTCATAAGATTACCTTTGTATGCTCCAAATGATGGACGGACGAGATACAATTTATTATGATGAAAATGAATTTATTAGTAGGCTATAAAACCGTCCTGAAAATAACCTATTGCAACTTAGTAGCAAAGCTAGCAGCTAGTTGAACCATTATAATGTAACACAAAGAGGAGGGTAGGTCAACAGGGAGAACGTGTGAACAAGTTTTTAGGGTGGACAGGGAATACGTGTCCCCTCTACTTTACTTCACGTTCCTTTTGCCTTTGTTAAGCAAACCTTCAAGTGTGTCTATCTAGACACGTGTTTCCTGGAGCTTCTTCCCAAGGGACAGAAGCTGTGAGAGCAGACATAACAATCACAATTCAATTTTACCATCCCTGGCACAAGCAGTTTCGGAAGATCGGATTGTGCAAGAGTATTCCCTCCAGAGAAAGAGTCTATCATTGTTCGTGAGCATCCATGAACCTACAATGCTTTAAAAAACTTTCAAAGGTATATTGCATTTGGTTATTTGTGTGTTTTAGGACATTTCAGCTTTCGTACACGAACTCGTCTCGCTCCAAATCCACAACATACAGAAGGAGCGCAGCCATGATTAGGGCCCAAACTATCTCGTCCAATTTTCTATTTTTCGGATTACCTAGTGACCTAATTATTTTTACAAACAAGCCTGTTTCATATCAAGATGTTGAATGTAATGCAAGTATTCTTTACTTTTGCTGCGACATGCTACAGTTTATCCGGACAAATTGTGTAATCTCTCGATATATATTGGAGACATGTTTTCTTCCATTTACAAATTTTTACTTTTAAGATTGTATCTAATGGATCATATTAATTCTATTACCCAGAATGTATAAATTAAAATGGAAAAGTGTTCGGAACCAGATGCTAGTTCTCATCATCATGACGTTCAGTGCTATGATTCTAATTTTTTTAAGAAAAAATCGTCAGTAAGTAGAGTAAATCTGTTAGAAGTAACGCTAGAGAGCAGAAAATATACGCGATATTGAGAGAAATAAAATCATTTTTTTTTAGTAGTGTTTAACGCCCATTAAACTAAGGCACCACAGGTGGTGGACACTGATGATACATAAATTGTTGGGAAAAGAGTTGTTTAAGGAAGGAAACCTTCAAGGTCTAAGTTTAGGGTACCTCCCCGGCATTTTCCATGAGGACTGAGGAAAACCGGGAAAAAAACTGTCAGGGAGGACGGTCCTGGTGGGAATCGAACCCCAGACCTCCCGCTCACGAGTCCGCGCTTTAACGACCTTGGCCACCCGAGGCGGTACCTAGTCTGTAGGAAAATATATTCTACCTAATCGCCATAGCGCTTTATTTGGAAATATTTTGTACCCTTGAGATTTAGAATTAGTTTTAAAAAATTATGTAGAAGTTTTGAACAGCTGAACTTTACAAGCGCCATGCAGAATAAATATGGTAATAGGGTTATCATAATTATTATAAATTTAATTTTTGCAGTCACATAAATACATTTACATAACAGAAACTTCAAGTGTTTCTTAAATACCTTATACTAAAAGTAATTCTTTTAACACAAGGTACTTAAGCACTCGGTACCACAAAATTGTTTAACGCTCCAGTGTTACCAACTTTGGTTTAACATGGAATGCGATGATTCTTTATACCGTTAGGACACAAATTATATATTTTATAATATATTACATTTATAAGTTGTACATTCCTCACGTAGGTACGTTTCGAACTTATTGGAATTAGTAATATTTCACAATAGCTAATAAACTGTTTTGTAATTAACTATGTTGATAACCCTGGAATCATGTCTCAGTGGAATAAAATATATGAGCTAATCCCATCATTATGCATGCACAAGTGTATACTGCTATAGCATGAGAAAATTATATTTTAAATGGATGTATAATATATAAAATGTAATAATAATGCAAAATTAAATTGTATTTTTTTCCAGGAAAATACGTTTACTAACCAATGGTTTACCACTGCTGCGATAGTGGTCACATCATATAATTTAATGCCGTTTCTTTTGTGCTCCTTTTATGAAATTTATGCGAACTATTTCTTTGAATCAAAGAATGTTTCAGACCGAAACAAGTTTAATTTACAATTACTCGTTTATTTATAATATTAAAAGTTATCTAAAAATAGTGTTGGCACACTGTTAAAAAGTTATATTACTTTGTGAGTTGGATGTTTGCAAAACGAGTCTCCAGCAAATAACAGTAGGTAATGTAGCATCTAGTTGATATATAAGCATTACAAATAAAATAATTACAAATATTGTTTAATCAGCGGCTGACACAAATGCAATAATACGATTGAAACCTTCTAATAACCCAAAAATTATACAAATAATACAGCCGGAAACATTCAAACTAACAACTGCAGAAATTATTATTTAAACTTCAAACAGCTCAAGATAATGCGTTCATGGTCTGTTAGAACAACGCTACAAAACAAAAAATTTATAGCTGTAAAGTGTAAAAAAGAATAAGCAAATGAAAAGATAACATCAGACTGTCAGTAAATTCCTAAAACGTTCAATCAAATCGTTTAAAAATTTATCACACCTTTAGTCATAGAACAGACGAGGAACTTGTCGAGAACAAGGAAATTCCATCATTTAGAGATTAAAATCTTATGACCAAACTATCAACTATCAGCTGTTACTAGAATTAGATCCATTGGTAGATTAAAAAGTGTGAAATTGGTCTAACTAAAATAAGACAGATTATTTTATCTGTAAAACGGAACTATTTTTAAATACAACGGTGCCAACTTAGATTTAAAAGTAGCCTCGTAGAACAACATGACTGTAGAGGTTTTTCATAAGTTAAAACAGTTTGGATATATCTTCTTAGGTCCCATCTCCAAGCCAAGGGGCAAGTCCATTATGCATGTTTATGAATGTTAAGAATCTATTCCAAGGTATTAATATAAAAAGCAGGAAACATTAAATAGAAATGTAACAGCTTTATGCTTGAAAGGCCAAAGAGCAATGCGAAATAAAAATAGCTAAGGAACTGAAATTCAGTGGGATTTAGTAATTTAAAAATACGAGCCTTATAATTTTCCGAAGGTTTCAATGGCATAATCTTATTGTTATAAACCTTTATAAATTTCCAACATAGAAAGTTATATTTGTTCAAGTATTTACTGTTTCTGGTAATACTAAAATATTAATTAACGTTATAAATTTGCAAAATGCGCAGTTTACACATTTGTGAAATTATTTTATTTACTGTCAAATTAGAACAATTGTACACTTCGATCGAGTAGGACACGTCTACAGAAACCAAAGCAGTTAAAAGATAGTTCTATAAAATACTTTTTCTGGAACGTTTCTCTACTCTACCATTGGAATCAATTACGACCTATGATGACAAACGAAGCCAGTGATGCGAATATTTACATAGAGATCACAAAGAGTTGGGTGGTGTCGTGGACGGAAGCTGCCGTCCCCACCCTCCATACGGTCCGGACTTGAGTCTTTATGTATAACTCATTGCTCATTTCAAAGAGACAGCCAATTAGGGTGACGCCCTAGCAGTGACTTCTGGGGTGCACTTCTCTGAAGTGAATATTAGCGTTTTCCCTGCTTCTGCTGTGGCTATAAATTTTCTTTTCTTGCCTTTCTTTAGGGAAACCATTTCTATGATGAAACTGCAAGGAATTTCCATCCCGCGAGCTTTAGCGTATGTAATCTAATGCGTCCATTATCAATGGATTCAGATTTAAAATATTACATTCAAGAATAATACATCAACCCAAAAACTGTTTTTAGTTCCTTTAATTTCTATTTTTAGCCATTTTATTACTTTCCGTCCACATTTTGTCCATACTTGACTCGTAGACCCAAGATCGCGGTGATCTCAGCCAGGGTCCATGGATTTTTTTTTTCGGGCGTAAAATTCCTAAGTATGGCTTCCTTCGGCATGGGGGTAAAGCCGTGGGTTCCATGTCGTACATTTATGACACGAAAAAGAACTTCAAGTCTGAAAGAAGAGGCCTCAGAGCAAAACTGATTAGCCATTTCATGCCCCTGAATTGAATGGGATGCTGATAACCTGAGATGTTTAAAAAAATAAATCCATCAACATTTAATGTTCTACCTCTTCCTAAGTCTTAACTTTTAAAAGAATAATATTGAACCTTTTCCACAAGAAGTTCTAGACTTTACACATTTCTATGAGCATTACTTTTGAAAGAATCTTTTTAGAGAAATTGTTTGGTTCTTTATGTGTGTGCTTGAGTGTGTGTGTCCGAGTGTGTATGACCTTTTGCTGACGCAATAATTGACGCAGTTTTCAAATAGCATTAATTGTACCTCAGTAGAACTTCTTGGTAACAATATTGCCACTGCTCAAGGCATGATGGGACCTGTTTGCGAACCTCACTAAAGGTTTCATAGCGAAAGGGCGCGAAACTGGAAACAATTTATTTTCTGTATACAATGTATAAAACTAATGTAATTATGGATAATATAATGAATGTGTTTCCATTCATATATCTTAAATATCGATCTTCCCATTTTCATGTTTATTTATAATTGTTATAAATGTAGTTATTTCTGTATCATTTTTTCCTCTTTCTAATTGTCTATCATATCAAGTATATATGGTCTACGATCCAAGCAAAAAATGTATACACACTTTCACAGTAGATATCTATTTAATTTATTTCAAATTTGAACCGAAAAACAACAGTAATGTGTAGTATGATGTTCTGTAAACAAATGTGACTCACATACACTATGATAGCGTTGCTACGTGACAGGTAACAATGAACAAATGAAATCAAGATTATCGTATGATGTTCTGTAAACCGATGTGACTCACATTGCGTTATGCTAGCGTTGCTACAACAAAATGGAGCCAAGCTTATCGTTTAAACAGCGGAAAGCAATTTTGAAGTGATATTGGAAAACCGAGAATGTGTTGACGTTCAAAGGCAATGGAGACGTGTTTACAGAACAGAACCGCCAACGCGAGTAACAAATTCGAGACAAATTTGAGACTCATGGTACCGCATGCGATGTTCATATGAGCAGATCTAGGAGAACCTCGCACAACACCAAGCGCCGCGCAATGGATAGGACGGAGAGGTCCGGTTGAGTTTACACCGCGTTCCCTGGATTTAACACCATTGAACTTCTACCTACGGGGAACTCTTAAGGATGCTGTATACCGTAGAAAACCAGCTACACTGGCAGCACTTAGGGAAGAAATTGAAAATCGCTGAGGACACTTTCGTTAACGTTGCTCAATCAGTAGTTCCACGCACTCAGAAGTGTATCGAGCCGATGGTGGGCATTTACAGCTGTTGTAACTGTAATTGTAAAAGTTCTACCACCACCACCACCACCACCACCACCACCGCTACTACTACTAGGCATGTACGTATGTAAACTTTGGCGATTCCGAAAACTTTTACAACCCTTTAAGAATATGTATTTATTTTTCCCCTCCTTATTTTTAATTATTTTCTAATAGCAGCAAGTAGCGTTATCGTGTGCTATGTGTGGCGGTCTGAAAGGTTTTCTGCCTAACAATGTTGAAACAAACGTTTAATTTTAATATTATTTGTCAACACAAAGATCAATGCACTTACTGCAGAGATGGTCCAACCCCTTTATTCCGTCTCTGAAGAAAGTCTGCAAAGTACTCCTTTACAGAAGCAATCGTCTCTTAATTTGATGAGGACCGCTGACCAATGTGGAAGGGTTTTAGTTTGGGAAGAAAGGAATTAATGGGGAATTGGGTAAATGCTTAAACGAGCCATACCTCAACCATCTCGATATTCCGATCACTAAATCAGTTTCGTGACCATGTACAGTGTGCTGATGAGAAAATGTTTGTACTGAAAACCGGGCTGTTGAAGTAAATATTCTTTGGCATGTTTGTACTTTTCTGAGGATAATGAGTTAATAAAATTCTTAAAGCATCTCTAAAATCTGAGGCCCCATTGGATTTATGAAAAATATAACCTACACGTTCTTTGAAGTGGCTATATCATCAGCAAATTCACACTTTGCTCGCGAGTCATCATATAAAACAATATATTTGTTCAATGAATTCTGCTATTGTTGCACTTTATGTGTGACAATGTTTAAGATAGGACTCGATATTTTAGGCTTGAAAAACAAAGGGAATAGTATCTTCCTTTGATCAATTTGTCATTAAACAATTTTTTACTTAGAACCTTATCACTATTCATACTAATTATATCCATTTTATGGAAAACCTACAAGAATGTGCTGTATTAAATAAACAATGTGAGACAATGACTTGGTTTTTCAAATGAATTCTTAAAACAGATGTACCTACGTAACAAACAATTATCAATTACCTGTGGTTGAATCAAGAACTTTTCAGCCTCCCTCAAAATGTAATTGTGAAACATTGTAAAGGAACCTTATTTTGATATTTGTGCTGCAAAGTCTTAGGTTTGTTTCAGTTGCGTTGTCTTTGTAAGTAGGTTTTACTTGGAAGAAATATTTTATATACTTGCTGATGCGGCTATTATCAGTGTCATTACCACTTTCGCGACAAGTAAAAAAAATGTGCAGTTTTTGCACTAGCACTGATGGTGAACCTAACGTCATGTACAGGAGAGTAAGAGCGATGCGTTAAACACGGGTCAGGAGCTCAAGAAGGTCACGTTGTTTATTTAACGCTGCATTTTAATGGGGAAAGATTCTAATGGTCAATATTACTAGAGTATTTGTGCTGTCCTTGAGATTAGTGGTCCTCAATTTGCAGTAGCTAGACTTGGGTGGATATAAGTGCAAACTTATTCATTCATATTTTATAGAGTCGATGTATAGTAGTGAAAATACAAAAGCAATTTTCAATTATGTGATCATACTGTAAAATTTTCATTTTATTAGCTTTAATAGTCCATGAGAAAATGGAACTGAAGTTGGTAATTTAAGGTAAGTTGGTATGAAAGGCCTACAAGGGTAGGCCTTTCATATTCTCCTTAAACAAAATTAACTCTATAACAGCTTTCATATAATTCTCAAAAATTCACCCATGAAATGATAATATGACAATGCCTCACCCAAAAATGCATCTTACAAACCTTAGAGAAATGACCGTATAATAAAAATAGAATATAGAGCTCGAATTTTTGTTTACGTCCCAATTGGAGTTAAAAAATTGTAGCGCTCATTCGGTATCCTTAGATCCTTAGAAGCAAATTATAAATTATTTTAAATGTTTAGCCTGTTTTCTATTTATTCCCACTTTTTTGTACTTTGTCACATTTTGTTCTATCTCTTCCATAATATATCCAGATAGTCACAATAATATCATGAATAAGTGGTAAAAGTTTCAAATTGATCGCTTATACATATACTAAATTGGGAAACTTATAGAAAAGCTAATTTTTTGAGGGAAACACCAGCTAAAACCCTCCAACATTGTAAAACAACGAAGGATGATGACACAATAACAAACGCTGCCAATTTATGAAATCCAGCTTTTTATATCATTCAGGACAACCCACAGCCTTCTAGAGCAAATAGTTCCTTAGATATAGAATTTTAATGGAACAAGAGATTGCGAAATCCAAAAATATGGCTTCTGTAGTGACATTATTAAAAATGTATTAAAAGACTTATAACCAACGAACATTAATGAAAATCATATCAAAATGACCAGAAAATTTAAAATATTAAAATAGTGCAAAAAACAAAACAAAAAAGTTTTTAACTCACCTTCACTTTAATACTTTCCTTAAACAGGAAAGTGTAGTGTTGATCAATTAATTTTGAAAAAAAAAATATTCACACCCAAAGCTCAGATATTGCTTCAAGACACCATAGTGCATACAATTATATGAATAACGTCTGATTCTAATTTAAGCAGTCAGAAATACTATCTTATCAGCCCGGAAATGTGGATGTTTTGTATAACTTTATTTCAAACTCTTCTCATATAATAGCGGTACAAGCATAATATACTTTATATTAAATTTGAAATAGCTTAATAATCGCAGGCAAAAGGACTACAAAGCGACTCGTCTTTTAGATTATATACCATAATCATTGAGCTATTGTAGATATTCCGTTTCCGGCGGGAGACAGGGAGCGATGTTGTGAAGGAAGCTTTGTTCGCGAGGTAGGTAAATGTCACGGAGCAAGAGGTGGTCTGACAATGACGTTAGCGATGCCACTCTTAGCGTATTGCACGACGTCGACAAGTCCGCAGCAGGTCGAGATAATGATGGAAGCCGCTCTCATTAAAACTCGCTGCTACGTCATCACACGTCCGAGCACAGTGTTTTCCTGCAAGCAATATTCCAAACTTTGCAATCAAACTGGAGCACAGCAAGCCCGCTTTACAACTAATGCATTCAAGTAAATTATCTGTCCTGCACACTGCAGTTTTTATATTTTAAAATTCACATACAATTGGCCTTTTTGTTAGTCCAACAATAATGAAATATCTGCCCTTTTCAAAACGCATATGGGATATTTTTTTTCCAAATCCGACAAGGCGTTTAAAAATGTACCACATATTTTAATACAATTTTTTAATACACGAAGCATCAAAAATATAAATTTCTGAAAAATATGAAACAAATTGGCCAGTACATTTTGTAAAAAAGTTTTAATTGTTTAGCATTTTAGGAATAATTCCGCCTTTGAGAATAAGTATACTGCAACTATACACTGCAAAGACAAATTAAAATTATATACCACCTTCTTTTTGAAGCTTTGTTAATGTAATTATTTAACCAAGGGGTTACTTTATTATAACTTTAAACTATTGAAATACACATAAATGCATTTTACTTTAAAAGCGAAATATTATCAGTTTACAAACATATGGTGGGTATCAGAATCTATTTACAAAAATTAAAAAAAAAATTATAGAAATGTATTTTAACGCGCGGTGCTGGTTGTTGGCACGCTCCATGTGCGGGGTCTTACTGTTGAGACACAGGGTCTGTTTGAAGAGTGTTACGTGCCGTTTACAGCTTGTGCAGCTGATTTTCCTGCATGGGTACACTTCATTCAACAAGGTGTTAACCCTGATTTTAGTGCAACTGTGCTGTTCATGGATGAGGGGTCATAATCAGATTTTAATTTTCACAATCATCACGTATGGGCTGACGTGAATTCTCACGCAATCACGCACCAACAAAGAATTGAACGACATCGTTGGTGACTTTTGTTAGTTCACAAACAATCGGATAAATACGGAGGGAGCCAAAATGTATACACACTTCAAACAAAGAAGAAACTGTGTTAGCATAACAAAACTGAATTCACACAAACAGAAAATGAGCACCAATCATCTTAGAATTTTACAATTACAACAGTTACTCAAAATGCTCACCATCGGCGTCAATACACTTCTGAGTACTTTGAACTACTGATTCAGTAACGTTTGCGAAAGTGTCCTCAGTGATTGCAACACATGCCGTTTCAATTTCTTCCCGAAGTGCTGCCAGTGTAGCTGGTTTTCTACGGTATACAACCTCCTTAAGAGTAACCCATAGGTAGAAGTCCAACGGAGCTATATCCGGAGAACGCGGTGGAAACTCAATCTGACCTCTTCGTCCCATTGCATTTTAACTTCAATAACATTCTCGGTTTTCCAATACCACTTCAAAATTGCTTTGCACTGTTCAAACGATAATCTTGTCTCCATTTTGTTGTAGCAGCACTAGCATAACGTAATGTGAGTCACGTCTGTGTACAGAACACCATACTACACATTGCTGTTGTTTTTCGGTCCAACTTTGAAATATATTAACTAGATATCTACTGTGAAATTGTGTATAAATTTTTGGCACCCTCGGATAAACATAGCAGACCGATTTCTCAATGACATTTGTAAAGTTGAATACAGTTTCTTAAGGTTAAGAACTAAGCATTGTACTAGAACAAGGTGTTCCCTTAATGAATTATTTATTCCTAAAGAAAATTGTAAATCTCATTAAAATGAAGTATGCTATGAAGTAGAAACAGGCTCATTCTGTAATCAAGAAGGCCCACACATTAATCCCCCAGTACTTTATTGTCATTAACTAATTTCTGTTAATAAAATACCATCTTAACTTGCAATTATTCTTCCTAATTAACTCAAGTTCAAATTAAGCAATCTGTGAAAAATGCATTATTAAATAAAATCACATAGGCTTTAGCCTCTATAGATTACAGGTTTGTAAATATTTTTGGATTCTGCATATGGACTTAAGTTCATGATCAAATCTTTCCTTTCTTCTTACACAAGGGCTTAGCAGCTAACTCTACCACAAAGCTATGTAATAAAGTTATTGACTCTCACAATGATGCTCTGTCGGTCCTGGTGGTGTAGTGGTAACCATACTTGCGTCGTAAACCCAAGATCGCGGGTTCAATCCCAACAAGGGTCGATGGGCGTAAAAATCTAAAGTATGACTTCCTTCGGAAGGGAAGTAAAGCCTGGTGCCGTGTCGTGGATTTACAGTATAAAAAAGAAGAAAGAGACCTCCTTCACGCCCTGATTGAATGGAGCGCTGATGACCTGAGATGTTAAAGAGCGTAAGTAAATAAATAAAATCAACAATAATGCTGGAAATATCACAAATACAACTGTTGTGTCTCTTTTCTGTACTACTACCACCACCACCACGGCATTACAGCTCACTTCGACCCTTGATCTCTCTATGACAGAGGTTACTTATGGTTGTTTTCCGACAGAGAGCAGAGTGACAATTGGTCCACCTTTTGCTTCCATTGCCATTTAGTTGGGAACTAAGGTGAACATGAAAAGACTAATAATTTTATCAAGGAACTTTTTTTACATAAGGAATTTTTTAAAGTGCGATAAATGTACGACATGGGGCCAGCGGTTTAAAACCCTTCCCGGAAAGCTTACGCTCGATATTTTTACACGACCTCAGCCGGAATGAAAGCAGTCAGAGCATTGAGACCGTACGTTGTTCTTTTAATTTTAACTGCTTTATTTAGTAAAAATGTTGCATATAGAATGTGCATAAATGACGTATTTAAAGTATCAATATACATTAACAATAATTCTTGATATTGTCACGTTCCACAACCGCCCGACGCAATTACCAATAAGATGTCACCCACCTTGTTTGACGTATCCTGCGCCTTTGTCAGATATGACGATTCTTGATTCCGTTGTGACATCGTGAAGAAATAGCCGTATAAAGAATGTTTCACCTTATGAATCGCTTGGCAAGGAAATTTAGAGGATGTTTTCTTAAAATATAACTTGTATTTACATTCTTCTAGGTGAATATTAACAATTTCTATATACCTGATTTTACAATACCGAGTTCAGCTGGGGACACACACGTCCCACCTGTTCGTTGGCCGGCTCCCAACCAACTCTTTCCTAGTGTTTCCCACGACTGCAACATGGGTAAAGGAATTGCCAATCACCGATCAGATTAAACGGCAACACTTCCTTCTGGAAATTTCTGAAAACCAACCACCATCGAACGGCCATTTACCTTTTTCCTTAATAAACATTTCTCAGCATTAAATGAACACATTACAACAATTCAAACATGCCATATCATTTCTGTTGCATTCTGTGTTTCACAAAATACACTGCTTTTCAATTATATGCCACATAAAATTATGTATAATTAGCTTTACCTAAAGAAAAGGAAAGTTTCCGGTTCTGTGTACCGCAAAACACTTAGCGAAAAACCACGCCCAGCAACTGCCGAAATAACCTGCGGACTCTAATTTGAAACATTTCTGTTATTATGAATAGCTTTACTCTTTAAGCAATGACCACTAAAGTATTCATTTGGCATTAAAAGTTTCATAGAATCTACTGATAGTTTATTTGTTTCGTCCGTTTTAATTAATCAAACTGTTTCTATCACTTCATTTTATATAAGTATGCAAAAGTGCACAATTCTTGTATGTTACGATAAAACTGGCATTTTGTTACTATACACAGTAATAACAGTTGTAGTATTTGTTCCCTTTATGCCCTGTCAAATTATTTTTGTTTTTCCTAAAGTTCCCAAATTTTAAAATTGCACTAAAAGAATATTCCTATATTATTAATTCCGTGGTCTTCCCCATATAATTCTGCTATTGCTGGAGTTTTATGAATTGGCTATATTGAAAAACAGGAAATTTATTTAAAAAATTGAGTAACCAAGCGATATGGATCAAGCGATAATGTTTGGGACTTGTATTCCTGAGGTTCCAGGTTCGAATCTGTTGGGATCGGCCATCCTGACCTTGGGATTTTTCGCGGTTTCCCCTGATCGCTTAATTTGCATTTATATCCATCGCAATAGGTTAGTAAAAGTAGTTACTTTAACGCAGTTTCTAACTTACTAACTCTTTGGTTTAATACGAAATGTGATAACAGATGTAACGTATCAATTGTTTTTTAAACATTACATTCCTTACGGCTGTTTCGAAATAGTACACAGTGCAGATAGTGATGTTATGTAATAACTATTTAACTGGTTTATCTATTTGACAAAGTAACCATGTTCACAATCGTGAAATCAAGTTAGGCTAAAAGAAAATCAATAGCAGCTGACTCCATCATTGCGCATGCGCAACAGCTTGGTGTAGCCTCTTACAGAGCGAGAAATTTACATTTTAAACAGCAATTTGAGTAATATAGAAAAAATATAATAATACATTAATTTGTTATTTCAATCATCCAAACGGCGTTTAAAATAATCCATTATCACCGCAGGGATACGAGTTATGCATAGATCTAAGTCTTCTATGTGTTCTAGTGAGAAATGCGCAGATTATTCTCTTAGAATGACCAGCATTTATTTAATATACTAATTTATTTATGAATCTTCGTAAATAAAAATAAAACGTCACTTTTAACACTTGTATCATGAATAACTATTTTTTGTACGTGTGATCTGAGATATAATCATGAATAAATAAAAAGGTAGAAAATGGTAGGTGACATTTTTATATTTGGCTTGCAGTTTAGAAACTACAACACTTGGTCAGTAGTTACTAAAAACAAAAACTCGTGATTATTAACGTACAGAGCGAAATGTCAAACGTGCGACTTAATATTAATATTACTAATGGTACTCACTGCATGCTGCTGGGACACTTGGTGTGGAAGTTCTGAACGATGGAACAGATGTCTCATTCAATATGAACATTATAGTTTTCCATGTAAATAATTTAGTGAACCATGTAATTTGGTATATGTTGTCGTACAATTCAGGATTTCAGCAACTGATTGACGCACAAAGCTGTTTAATTAACGATCTGTAAGCTAGCAGCACGGGCGGACGGATTCTGATATCGTGATTCTGAATTAAGACTTGTTATTTTCAATTTGACGATACAGTAACCATACAAAATCTGTAATTCAGTTGAATCAAGCAAAGCGATGAGATTTGTGGAGCTGACTTATGTAGATCGAGAGAAAATTGAAGGTTAAAGCATGCAAAGTGAATTGTTGTTTTATTCACTAGTTATTGCGTAAGAAAAGTAAATCCAACCCATGGAGGCGAAAGCCTATGAAAGCCACGATTCAGTTAAAAATTGCTGCCAGGTGTTTCCTGAGTAGCCATGTGTAATATTCGCTTTTACCACTACAGCAAAATACTCAAACAAACATTTTCACAAGTTATTGTTATAATTATTTATGTATATATACGTAATTGAGCATATCGATTTGCTCAATTACGTATATATAAAATACTATTCAATGCAGCATACAGAAGTGCATTTTTCAATTTACAACTTAAGCCCAATAAGGCTCTAAAATTAATTCTGTCAGAGTCAATCAGAGATGAGATATTTTTCCAATTCAAAAGCATTCAACGAAAATTTATTGCCAATCCTGATAATGATATAAACAAAAAACTATTCTTATCTAAATATCTAGGCAATTCAAAATGATTCAAGTATCTAGTATTGTAATTATATTTTTATATACTTAAGCAAGTTATGAATGTCTTTAAGCCAGAATACTGCCTCTAAAATATATAAAGATATCACAGCCATAACTTTGAATTTTTTAAACAGAGGTTTGCAATAGGAGGCACTTTTTACGTAACTCTTAGAGTCATTTTTGAACAGTTATTTTATGAATATTCACAGTTTCATAACAGTAGACCATAGTTTGTATTACTTTTAAAAAAAAAAAGCAAAATATGACATCTTAACGTAAATCATTGGCACCAGATTTATCAAACTGCATAATGCAAATGTTATTCGCGAGGGTTTATTACTCAAGTAATCAATGTGATTTGCCCAGTTCAAGAAATTATCCACAAAAATGCCTAACATCTTATAGCTCTGGCTTTATTGCTTATTTTTCAAAGTAAAATAATCCCTTTTTGTTTTTTGTTTTTATCATTTAATTCTGCTTTTGCATCCACTTCAAGTTAAAAATCAATGCTTCTTAATCAAAAAGATTGTATTTTCCGCATATATAATAGATTACGTTGGTACATTTTCGCATAAGTCATTGATCATAATTAAAAATAAAATCAGGTCATGTACGGATACTGGGTGTTTAACCATACCAACATCAGAATAAATACAGTTAATTTTCAAACTATGTTTACGTTTCAAGGAATGAGAACTAAGTAATTTCAGTTGTGTGTCCCTGATCCCAAGTGTCCATTCTGGTTGGAAGTTAACACAGTCACAGCCTTACTTATCATGATCTTCATAAGCATTTACAATAAAATTAACTAAGTTCCTTATCGCTTTAGTGGTGTTTCGACCGTTCCTAAAATCAAATTGATTCTCCGAAAGTAAACCATTTATTTCGAAATATTCACAAATATATCTTTACACAATTCTTTCAATTACTTTGGAAAAATTAAGCACCAATGAAATATGAGTAGGCCTAAAATTGTAAGGATTCTTATCTTACCATATTGATAAAGCGGAATAACCGGTTTCTGCAAAGTTTCCTGTTACGAAATGGTGATTAATACACATATAAACTATATATTACATTAACTTCACTTAATTATTAGACATGTCGTCATAATCTTTACTTTTAGAGTTATTCAGTGATAAAATAGTCTTATGTACATTATCTAAAACCACTTTACTCAATTTAAAACTGAACAGTAGGTGTAAAAGTTTGTTAACATTAACATACACATTATTTGTATTCAACAACGATGATTTATAGTACCAACAAAACTGTTTTATCTACAGTTAAAAGAGTATAAACTATGGCTTGTTTATGAACACAGAAACAGACCTCAAGAAGAGGTGAAAGGGAAACTCACGTTAATATGTCAGATATTGCATTGTTACCCAGTGTGCTATTAGTTTATTTGTTAATATATGAATTCGTGCGATCATGATGTATGTTATGCATGCAAGTTCGCAGAACCGTGGACATTTTCAGTACAAGTAGTTGGTTTCTGTAACGCATATCAGAATTTCGTCTCATACAAATTACTATATTCAAAATTGGCTAAATCCGTGAGCGGGAGGTCTGCGGTTCGAATCCCGCCAGGACCGTCCTCCCTGACTGGGGTTTTTTCCAGGTTTTCCTCAGTCTTCATAACTGGCAAATGCCGGGGAAGTACCTAAACTTAGGCCTGGAACGCTTCCTTCCTTAAAAAAAAATATCCTTCCTAGTTTATCATTTCATCTCATGTATCATCAGTGTCCACCGCCTGTGGTGCCTCAGTAGTAAAAACGGGCGTTAAACACTACTCAAAAAAAAAAATTGGTTAACCTCAGATTTAAGGCACAAAAGTCGAAAACACGTAAGGGATAAAGCTGCCTTTGTTTGTGTCATATACAGATGCATCACCTAATTCTGCGATCTCAAATATTTTCGAAATGAAACAAGATATGAAAAATGTAGTTGCGCAGGAATGTGCCCATGTCACAATGGGAGGGTATACATAATCCAAAAAATTAAACACACATAAACTTCAACTCAAAGCTACATTTTTTTTAAAAATAGAAGTATGTGTTTTTTCTAGCAAACCGAAAACTAGAGGTCAAATTTGTGATAACAGAATTAATTTCACTGTTCTAAACAACATACCTTCTGAAATACGTAAAATTTTAAAGAGTGGCAATGGATACACTGTTTCTGACGTTATGCAAAGAGTGTAGTACTGTACACAGAGCATGGGGTTGCTTGCAATGTGTCTGTACTAAAAGCATGCAGTAAACAAAGCATTATGAGTGTAGTACATTTCACTGCTCAGTGCACTAGTGTATCCTGATCTGATCCATATTGATATGTGCAAGATATGAATGCAATCCTAAATAATATTTTCTTGAAGTTTTGTTCACATATCACGGTGATGTGAATTTGAGGATCATGCACTACTGGTCTGTGCAAAAGCCCCTTTGGCTTCGCAAGGTTGCTCATCAACGGCAATGGAGTGCCAGTATTTGGTGCCGTATCATTGGCAACCGCGTTGTAGGTTCCTATTTTTATCAGGGAACATTAAACGGACAGCAATTCGCATCATTTCTGCAAGCCACTCTTTCTGATGTAGGACTGGAAACTCATCTATCAATCGGGGCCCCGCATACTTCGACCATGTTCCCAAAGAAGTTGTGGGTGCAAAGTTGACAAATCGGTGGATAGGACGGGATGGTACTGGGAGATGGCCATCTCGATGCCCCAATTAGACTACTTTCTGTGGGACAGTTAAAGACAGAGTGTATCAGGAGCTCCCAACGACACTGGAGAATATGAAACAGCTTATTACCGCGGTGTGTGCGGCGATATTATCTGTAGAAACACTGCAATCTGTGCAACGCTCATTTCTTCATCGTCTCCACAAGTGTATTGATGCAAACGGTGGTCACTTTGAACATCTGCTGAAGTGACACAGTTTCATCAGATAAATTGTTACTGATTATTTGTGAGTGTGTTTCAGTGCTGGAAATAATTTACAAACACGAAGTTTCTTTGAACTGTAGGCAACTAGTAATTTTGTTTAGGAAAGTAAAACAAATTCTGTTATCACCAATTGAACCACTGTTTTCGGTTCACTAGGGAAAAAAAAAAGAATTTATGTTCCATTTAAAATATGTAGCTTTGAGTTGAAAGTGTTTACTTTTTTGGATTGTGCATACCCTCCCATTGTTTTTTTTTTTTTTTTGAACGGTGTTTAACGCCCGTTTTTCTAATCAGGCATCACAGGCGGTGACACTGATGATACACAAGATGAAATTATATTTTGGGAAAGGATTTTTTTTTAAGGAAGGAAACATTCCAGGCCTAAGTTTAGGACATCTCCCCGGCATTTGCCATTTGCGAAGACTGAGAAAAAGCTGGGGGAAAAAAAAACCTCAGTTGGGAGAACGGTCCTGTCGGGGTTCGAACTGCAGACCTCCCGCTCACGAGTCCGCGCCTTAACGACCTCGGCCACTCGTGGCGGTACCCTCCCATTATATGAGCCCTTGACATGGGTACATTCCTGCGCAACTAGATTTTTGACATTGTGTTTCATTTCGAAAATATTTTAGGTATGTGAGGCAGAGTATGTGAGACACCCAATATATTACATAAACATCAATACATATTTAAGCATGTGTAGTCATATATATGGGGTTTCCAAAAGTAACGTATAATTGTTTTAGAGGTAGGTGGATGAGTTTAAAAAATGCAAAGACACGCCAAATCATGTATCTTAAAAATATTTATTTTATAAATGGGAAAATAGTCCGTACTCGTTGTTGCATGAGCTTTGACGTCATCGAAGAAATTTTCCAACTACAACCGTTGTTTTTTTTTTTTTTTTTTTTTTTCCATGTTTTCTGATACGACACTTTAGCTTTTATCACTCTGCACTTTCATTTGTTTTATACAAAAGCGTATGTTACCATGGCAGCAATTTTTTGTCACAGTAACATAAATATACGCTTGTTTACATTTGTTTATTTTTATTGTTACTAAATAACACCTTTGAAGGTTCTGTGTAAAACAAAATGAAGATGCAGAAAGATTAAAATAAAGTCATTGTATTAGAAAATGTGGAAAAAGAAAATTGTAGATTCTGGTTTAAAAATATCATACTTCAAGCAACGAAACTGTCGTAAAATTTCACATTTAAAACAATATCTCCTTTTAAAATATAGGATTTGATCTATCTTTGCATTTTCCCCTCTTATTTTGTCTTTGAATTCAATATTACACTCATTTTCAATTCAAACCTAAAAGTGACGGAATTTTCAGTCTTTCATTGTGGATTACAATGTGGTTCCTTATCTCCTGCTGTTCTATTTGAAAGAGCTTATTCAGGTACGCTTTGAAACCTAGGTTATTGTTAGTATTTACTCTGAAAAAAATATATTGTGTTACTAATATATCGTATTAAGTTAAAACATTAAACCATTGAAGTTATTAACATATTTAACATTGGATTGAGATAATAATAATTTAAGGTCAAGAATCTTTGGTTTAGACTGAGATATAAAGTTATAGACGGGTAGGGTAGTAAAATACAATATGGAAAATTCGAGTCGTATCTGAAATCTCCAAACTTTCTTATCTGACTCTGCTTTGTAAGACAAGTTTTAAGTGGATAATGAGTACTTATTTGCACAGGCTTTGTGTGAAAGCCAAAGCTAAGCGTGAAAGTTATAACTAATTAATTTTAATATATAGTAACTCCCTTTGACATTTTCTGCACTTTTGTGCGTGAAGGACATGCAAGGATCCGTAAGGAAGCAATAAATGACCACGGCGCTGTCCTATAATCAGCTTTATCTAAGTCCCACGACTGAATACGCAGATTTCAGGATGTGTGGGGAACAAGTCAATTATTTGCGGTACTCGCAGATATGCTAAGAGTACCCTAGATACACACGCTGCATTAAACTTTGCCATGTATACACAGAGGCTCGGAGAAAATCCGATTTGGTTGTATTTGGGCATTATCGATGCGGATTTATGGACATAAAGGCCAGAATCTCTCTGGATTCAGTTGCTTTCCATCATCTGAATATAAACAAATGACGAACGACCATGGATACCGGAAAAGAGGCTCTGACCATATTAGCGGTAGCTCCGGAAAATAGCCACCATTAATGGTAAATGAGAAACAGAAGCAGAATAAATTTGTTTCCATGGAAACCTTCAAAATGTTCTGCGTTATGACAGTGCAGATGCAAGGCACAGAAACTTTGGCAAAGTGTAGCGAGAAAGTTGTAGCAGGAACTTGGGAAGCGAAGCAGTTCAGTGGCAAGAGTCCTGGCGAAGATTCTAAAGGACATTTGCTCAGGACTTGAAAAGTAAACTATTTTTCTTTTTTAATTTTGGGATTTTTATAAAACATACTTGTTGGGCCAGCTTTCAATCATATCAGCAGCATTTTTTTCACTACAAGTGCATATGTAGGTGTTCAAATAATCAATTACACTTCTAGTTAAAAAAAGGAATTAGAAATATTGGCGATAAAAATGTTGCTCTCTCGTTAATCTTGTTATTTTCAAAGTTAATATTTCAAGTATTAAGCGATTCATGTCGTCCTTAAACCTCCAGGTCAAGGTCGTTAAGACGCGGACTCTTGATGGGGAGGTCAGGGGTTCGAATCCCGCCAAAACCGTCCTTCCTGACTGAGGTTTTTTCCAGGTTTTCCTCAGTTCTCATAAATAGCAAATGGTACCCTAAACTTAGGCCTGGAACGTTTCCTTCCTGAAAAAATATTTTCCTAATATATCATTTCATCTCGTGTATCATCAGTGTCCACCGCCTGTGATGTCTCAGTAGCATAAAATGGCATTAAACACTATTCCCCTCCCCCCAAATTCCGTCCTTAATGCACGTAGCAAAGTTCTTTAGTTCCAGTTCTGCTATGCATTATATTAGCTTTGATATATGGAAAAACACAGCTCTCCAACGTGTGAGGTTTGATTGATGAAAACAGATCGTATTTCTGTGATATATTTTCAGATAGAAAGGGATTGCCTTACAACGCTTCTTATAGACGTTGGACTATTAATTTATGCATTGTAGACACATTAATTCCTTAAAACATTACTAGTAGCTTTCCCTAAATGTTGATGAGATATTATTTTGTGATGCATGTTTTAAAAGTATGGTCTCATTACTCTAATTTGAGTTAAACTCTTTGTCCCTCTGTTCAAATATAATTATACATTGATTTATTAACAAAAGAGTTCTCTAGAATATATTTATATTAAAAATGAAAACTAGACATCCTCCTTCCCCCATAAATCTTAAGATAATTCTTTGTTAACCTACCATTTTCATGTCTTCCTCTTAGTGTCTTATTTATTTTAAACCCGTATATCATTCTTTCATTCTTTCGTAATGTCATTTCGACTTAGTTTATAATATTTAAATTTGTCTTTATAGCGACAAATTACTCTATACGTCTATCTTTTTTAAAATTCCCCCCAATATATCTCTTACAATTTACTTTTAACTTTTATCCAAGCATTAGGAAAATAAATTAAGGTCATAATTGCGAATGTCAAGGTGTTATGTGTCTTTTCTTTTCATGTTTCAGCATTGTCTTCTTTGCGTATTTTCATGATTGTTTGCTACAGTCCCTTCGTCATTTGAATATATTGTAGTAATTGTAGCATTTTTAAAGTATACATAAGTAAGCATTACTGTCGCATGCACCTTAAGACTGCGCATGCTAATACCGTCCTTGTAGCAGTCAAAATGTACAAACATGTCGATATACATATATCAAACGTTTTCTATGAGTAATTTTACATATATATATACACACACAGACATGAATAGAACACTTACCCCTGAGCCTCCCTTCCCTTTACTCATCTTCACTCCCCAAACCCTCTCTCTTTTACGTAGTCAATGGCCTTCTTACACAAAGTGTATTTGGTTAAGGGGAATAGTTGGAAAATAGTTAACAGACATGTGCGTGATATAGATAGGCAAAATACTGAGATTCAATGTGCAGAAAAAGTATCGCTTTATTTGCAGGTTAAATAGATCAGGAGTTGGGGAGGGGGATGTAGGAGAGAAGAAAGAAATGGTCTCGCATGGCTCAGATTAGGGGCTTGCAGAGGAGGTAAAACAATTAATCCTTTCGGGGGAAGTTTGCCCACTGTGTAGAGAAAGCGATACATGGAGGCATATTCTGGCAGAATGGAGAGAAACAGAGATTTTAAGAAAGTATCATTTATCACCACAATTTCTGAATGTCAACAGAAGTTTGAACATTTGCCGGGAAGTGTTGGTGCATCAGAGATACACACACAAATCGGAAATATTTTTAGCAAAGACCCAATACAGAAGGCTAATAGCTATGGAAAAGAGAGGGGAGTTGGAGGCGGAAATGCCTAAAGGGAAAAGGGGGGAGGGCCTCAGAGGTAAGGGTTATTTTCATGTCTGTATATACGTACCTGAAACTTTCTCATAGAAAACGTATGATATACGAGGGTAGGTCCATAGGTATGACAAAGACAAAAACTGCATTTTACTTTTCAATATAGTCATTCTTTATTGCTTTACACTTCTCACATCCTTGAATTAACATTTTAACCCCCCCCCCCCCAAATAGTCAGAAGTCTTGTCTGCAAAATGGACATAAACAGCTTCCATCATTTCTTCGTCACACTTAAATTTCCTTCCTCGAAGGTCCTTCTTGAGGTTTGAGAAGAGGAAATAGCCACTGGGAGCTAGGCCTGGTCTGTAGGGTGGATAGTCGATCTCCTTGAAGCCATATTTCTTCACAGCTTTCTTTGCAACAAGATCTGTGTGCACAGGCGCCTTGTCGTAAAAAAGCCGCATACCACCACTCAGCTTTCCGCGCCTTTTCTCTTTGATGGACGCACGTAGTCTGTGCAGTAGGCCAACATAGTACTCTGCACTTAACGTGGTGTTCCTCTCCTTGAAGTCAATGAAGAATATTCATTCCTTCACAATCCTAAAAGATTGTGGCCATTATCTTCTTGGTTGACTGAGTGACCTTGGCCTTTAGAGGCGGTGCTACGCCAGGTTTATGCCACTCCATTGATTCCCTTTTGGACATGGAATCATAGTAGAGGACTATAGTTTTATCTCGTGTAACAATGGTTTGCAGAACTTCTTTCTCGTTGCTGCGGCAGAACTCCAAAAATGCCTGACAACAGATGACTCGTTGCTGCTTTTGGACTGAGGAGAGAAGTCTAGGCACCCATCTTATACTACCTTATTCATGTTTATATGTTAATGAATAATTCTAAGGACCGTTATTTTAGAAAGGCACAAACTTGCTGCTCTTTCTGTAACTTTGAGCCTCTGGTCTTCCATAATTTCTCCTTCCACAAGAGCAATGTTTTCAGGAATGAGCACCTCCAAGGACCGACCTGCACGCTCTTCGTCTTCAATGCTTTCTCGACCCATTCGAAAAAGTTTAGTCCATTCTTTTACGGTAGAATATGAGCCGGTGCTTTCCCATATACACCGCCCAATCGCAGTTTAATTTCATTTGGAGTACGTCCTTCTTTTGTGAAGAACTTGATAACAGGTCGATACTCCATTTTGAGCATGTCACAATCTTCTACACATAGTCTGCTTTATGCAACTATATCTAAACAGCTGAACACAGCTGTATGGAAGTTACAGCTGCAATTTTTTACTTAACAGATAAGACGGCACTAGATAAGGGTTTTGTGAAGGGGATAATTCTTATCGGCGTGGCTGGAAACTTATGGACCTACCCTCGTTATATATATCGATGTGTTTGTACACATGTGTGCATTTATGTATGTTTTGATTGTTACAATGACGGTATCAGTATGTACCGCCGTAAGGTCCATGCGATAGTTACGTTTGTATTTTAAAGGTGTCACATTACTATTACTACTGCAAGAAACAATGAACTGTTGTAAAGTCAGACTTCAGAAATATATAATAATCATAATATTATATTATAATAATCATTGTAATTCAAAACAATGTTATTTTATCCGATACCTAATTTTTTTTTTCCAAAAATTTAAAACATTAAAAGCAGTTCAGATTACCAAACAACAGCTGAAATGGAACAACTGCACCATCTATAAACCTCCAGCACCAAACTCGACCTGCAATTTTAAATTTCAAAGTGGTGTTGAATGGAACTGAAACGAGGAAACCTAAAAGTTTGTTAATATTGGAACTTACCCGTCAATTAAATAAGTACTTATTTAAACTGGGAAGTTTTCGAAATGAAACCCCTTACACATAAAACTACCTACAACCGCTACATATTCTTTCTTATTAGGGTACTGAGATGGTTTTAGAAACATTTGAAAAAGTTAGGGAACACAATTGAAGGCTCGTGTGACGGAGATAGAGGACGCAGCGGTCGCCGTAGTAAGCCAAAGGACCTTGGGCTATAGCGTGCCATAGAAGAATGTAAGATTCTTTACGAACTACTTACATTCATAATTTGGGAGTTATTAGGTTTTTATTCCCTGACAGTTGTTACAAAACGATGATTCTTCACAAATTTAGGTACGAGTTGATAATTAGATAAGTAGTAGTTGCTATTGTTATAAAAGTGCATATACTCATAAATATATTTTATGCATGGTTCGTAGAGCGTACATCCTTAAATATGATACACAATTTGAAAGCGGAACAGTGTTAATATAAATAATAATAATGATAATAAATAAAATTTACAAAAAGTTGAAGAGGATGTTTACAGATATATGAATTCAAATATGTCACATGTTATTTATAATTACACAAGTTATGTAGAAAATAAATTGCTTTTAGCTTTGCGCACTTTGGCTAGTAAAATGCCTAAATTCAGCTAATTAGCGTGGTTCGCAAACAGAACCCAGCATACTAGTCAACCTCTATTGTTTTTAAAAAGTTTTCTGGGAACAGAATTTTTTCAGGTGTTCCCAGTGGGTACATTCTGCACAATATGTACCCATTCTTATTCCCCTTCACAAAATGGGCAGATTTTCCTACCGGAACTATCCGTTATATTTTGAGCCTTTCAACCTCCCAGTCAACAACCAGGCCATTCCTGATCTAGGTTTTCTCCCTAGAACAAGTATATATACATCTTTACCCAGGTAAATTTCATTTCATTTGATAGACTCAAGGAGACTTTCGTGTTACATTCTGCCTCTATTTTCTGCCTGCTGATAGCCTCTAGCCTTGTTATAACCTTCTTCCATACATTTTTATCTTTTGCTTTGCCTCGTTGCTATATTGAACCCAGGCCAATCCCCCTTCAGTCCTCTTTCCACCTCTACAGCCCAAACATTGGAGTTATATTTTGTATCTGGTATCTATAGCATGTAGCGCGAAGTCTGGACTGGATTTCCTACATTAGTCTAAGTCAGTATTTCACCGTTCTTGTTTTACTATTAACCGCATCTTCATAACAACCCACCTCCCTCATTACCCCCCACAGTTTGCGTTCCTTTGGAGAGCCCGAGAACCCTCTTCCAAAATTCCACTTGTATTTTATTTACATGTTTAACACTCCCATCTCCATATTTCACTTCCATATAACAGAATAGATATAATCATAGTATTGTATATCCTTTCTAGTGTATCTACTGGTATATCTGGAACGCGAGTCAGAACACGTAGTAACTCATTTAGTTGACCTCCTGATTATTATATTTCCCGCTCATATTAAAGGTTACTCCTAATTAACAATTTTTTAACATTGTGAATTAGATAGATATGTACCTGCAGTATTAAGTATACTCTATTTTGTAAAGGGTAATATTTCATCTCTGTAGTTTCTAACCTTCGTTTTTCTTTGTTCCAGGTGAGCGTCGCATGTTTATTGGCTGCTTACGTAAGCTCCACTTAACGTAAAAAGTTCCTGAGGTTTTTACATGGTAAGGAATAACATCAAGCTCCGCAGTTTTTTGCTACCTGAACTTATCTTTATCTTATTCTGTGTCTATATGGACTAAGGGAACATGTTTCAGATAAGTTGAAAGCACTACTTTTTTCAGGTATTTAATTCATGCAAATCTAAATTAATTTCTCCAAGAATATTAGCTTCCCTCATAATCCCTTGGACAATTACCAAGTTTACATTACATTTATTCTAGTAAAGTAGTGTAGAACTTAACAAACTTAGAGGAGAAAATCCTGGGTGAAACTTAATTTTGCTGAAATGTTATTCCCAGTTTTTCATGAGCTCTTGGAGAGTTGGGTCTTAGTGATGTCAAACTTTGAAACTATAGTGACCCCGCTACCTCAGAAGCTACATACTTGTGTTCACTTATACCGAGCGATCCTCCTTGCAAAAATACGCTTTTTAACATCATTAAGAAAATGCATTTTAACCAAAAGTATATTATGCATTTGCCCCAAATCCACCAGTTGCGACGAGAGGAAATAAAAAGTTATGCTAATTTAAATATAAATAATACACTGTAGCATACTTAATCATAAAACCATAATTGAAAATAAATAATGTGTTGCGCCATTATATAGTGTAAATATTTATATTTCCGACACTAATTTGTTTGCAATCAAAGAACCTTATCACCCTTCCCATCAATGCGATTAACTTTTAATTTTAATATAAGGTAATTCTTAGCAGAAAATATACAGGTACTTGCCAGCCATTCGTCACGCAAAAATTTAAAACAATTAATTAGTATGACAGCACAATAATATATTAACATGTACATTGATAAAAACACAACTTATAAAAGCCACAAAGTTCTTACTTAAATTTTCTTGTCAAAATCATAAATGATATATGCATATGCATATATGCAAACATGATATGTTTGCATGAAAGGAGAAAAAATTGCCACGGGTGGCTGAGGTCGTTAAGGCGCGGAGGTCAGGCGTTCGATTCTCACCAGGACCATCCTGCCTGATGAGGTTTTTTCCTGGTTTTCCTCAGTCCTCATAATTCGCAAATGCCGGGGAGGTACCTTTAACTTAGGCCTGGAATGCTTCCTTACTTTAAAAAAATTAATCCTTCCCCAATTTATCATTTTATTTCGTGTATCATCAGTGTTCACCGCCTGTGATGCCTCAGTAGTAAAAACGGGCGTTACACTATCCCCCCCAAAGTGATTCTTGATAACCAATCTGAAGACCTCAGAAGGGAAAATCATTTTAGTATATCAATAAATAATTTTTTAATGAACACAATCTAAAATGCTTGCTCTAGGTGAAGATTACAGTCCGAATAAAAATGTTACTAAATAGATCACTTTATTAAATAACAGAAAACGTCATTTACATATTATACATAAAATAATTCACCTGTAAGAATGAAAAACTCACATTGACATATGGAAACATGGTTCGTACGACTTAGTAAACTTTCGATATTAACACTATCTTTCACAGTCAGTATTGATTTCAACATTGAGTATTTTGGCCTTAATTTGATTTTCGTGCATTTAAGTTAGAACACCTTTTTATTGAAAACATCACTTGCACTACACCATTCATTGGACAACATATTCTTTCTCTTACTGGTGGCATTTGAATCTAGTTTTACCTGGCTTTATCCTAAATTTTTCAGGAACTACTAATTTCATGTCCCTATTAGAAAAACAACTTGGTTTACTTACAATTAATGACAACAAACACGACAACGCAGAGAAACGATTATGAAAAAAAATAATTCAATAACGTTTTCTTTCACCGTTACATTAACTTTTAACTTAAAGAGCTTTCACTAAAAAGTATGTTATAACATGCACGCTAAGAACTTTAGGGCATTCACCCAATATTTTGACTAACACCTCGTTCGTAAACATGCAGATTTATCCCTTATGTTTCTGTTTTGATACATATTGAAATAGAAGGACGAAATTAAATATTTGTACTACATATATTTGAAGCATTTATAGCTAGACCAATATTTCTGAGAATTATAAGAGTATGATCTTCCTGAAATACCATGTTTGTTCCTAGCCACCAACGAGTACTCTAGGAACGTGCCAGAATGTGGTTAAACAATGTCGTACAACGCGAGTTTAACACTGTGCACGTGTTTTGTTATCTTCAAAACTGGTGGTGGTCTTGACAATGTAATGTGCTACATAGTGGCCTTGTCAATATGCAAAATACTCGGTTTCTCGGTTGGGAAAAACCAGCTGAACATGTACAGAATTCTTTACAGTCGGAGAAAGTGACAGTTTGGACCGCTGTGTCTTCTCACGTCATCATTCGGCTGTACTTCATTGAGAATGCACATGGAAACAGAATGAACGTTTCATCAGAAGCGTACCAGGAGTAAGTTAGTGATCATTGTCATTATCTGCACACATTCTAAGCGCCGAACATCCTTGATATTGTCACAGCCTCCCTAAGAACACTTGCTTATTTCCTCATTTTTCCTACAACTAACTTAGCAAATGGTCGGACACTAGGGGTGTTCTCCAATCCTGATCTCTACAACTATTTTACATCACGGATTCTAACCACAGGAAATTTAGGATAAATCCAATAGTGTAATGAACTGATGTTTTCATAGCTACAACTACAGTCTTTTAATGGCACTACCTTATGATTTTACAA
The DNA here is from genome assembly GCA_030762175.1 of Metallyticus violacea. Taxonomy (NCBI): domain Eukaryota; kingdom Metazoa; phylum Arthropoda; class Insecta; order Mantodea; family Metallyticidae; genus Metallyticus; species Metallyticus violacea. The sequence continues at coordinate 102,727,737 of CM060845.1, read as the reverse complement.
TAATCAATAATAAGGACCTTGATGAAGTGAGCTGGAGAGCTGAGTCGTGCACTCTTCCTGTCCCACTATCGGCAAACTGCGCTGCTTTTCTATGCTACACCATGCTTATTTTCGTCAATGCACATGCGCAGGATTTATTTCCTTTTCATTTATTTCCTTTTCCTAAACCAGGTATGCAATTTTTCATTTAATATTATGAACTGTACAATACAATAATCTCTTAGTACATTATTTTGCAGGTTTTTCCCAATAACTAGACTAAAATAATATAATAATAAAAATAACTCAAAATTAATTCAATTAAACCAAAATATAATTTACTAAATTACTTCCGAATATAATAATCTAATGTCTACAAAATCACTGGAGCCCAGTTATCCTATCGTATCCTAATTTATCTCATTACTATACTACTAGCCACTGGTTACCAGCGGTATGTACTGGTATCCAATACTTTTGCAGGAAAGTCTCTTAAATTTACACTCATCATTTAATCACTACACTTATTATTCTTTCAAATCTCTTTAAATCGTCTCAATCATACTTATCACTTCTCTTTAACAACAAATGTCATTAAAGTTCATTTTTCACTTTTAATCTTTTCTACTCATTTCATTTATTCATGCTAACACTTTAACTCATTAAATACTATCACCTCGCTCCTACCATGTTATTCTCCGTCTTTTCTTTCCAACCGTCCCTTCCTCCATCTCTCTTGATTTTCCTGGGCCCCTGGTTACACCATTTCTCGCGCTCTGCTTCTCCTCTCCATCCTCCAACTCCTGCCGCTGCGCATTCCCGTGGATCTTCAACACGCTTAGATCTTCCTTTGTAATCTTCCTTCTTGCATCTACTTCCCGGTCCCATAATTCTTATAGGTAAAATCCTTCACCTTCTTTTCCATTCTCTACTTCAGGTTGTGAATCAAAATTATTCCCATCTATTATAAATTTATGTATCTTCATCTCCTTCATCACTCTCTTCTTCCTTGCCTTTATCTTCTCCTCTAACATTCTCTTCCTGTTAATTTAATTAAAGTTATCTTGTATATTTTCTATTCTTGTTAAGTTGTTTGTTTGACTTTGCATACCTATGCGTTCTGATCTCACTTTTCATATACAACCAGATACCATTGTTGTCTACAGCACTTCAATAATATTTTATTATTTCCTTATTATTAGTGATTAATTTTCATTATTGAACCCCCCATTTGCCACAATGTGCACAAGCAAGTATATCAACAAATGGGGCGACCTTCCATACTGGTCATGGAAATGGATGCCTACTCCAGCTGTTTTCCGGTCGGCCGATTTCTAGACACTCAGATTTTGAATGCCCTTCACAAAACCCTGATGTAGTATTGTGTGATGCGTTTTGTGCGGAATATTGAAAGAGCAATACTTCTCTGTTAAGACGAAATAACTGAAAACATCGAAACAGTTTAACAGAATGATGCTATGGCCACTGGGGTGATAAATTATATGGAACATATCGTGCACATAAAGGGAAAAATATAGAACACACATTTTTGTGATAGGTAGTTCCTGTGTAGTATTGTTACTAAAATATTATTGGGGAGGTCACAGTTATTTATACTTTTAAACTCATTTTATAAGTATAATAATATATACAAAGAAAAATGCATTAACTGAATGACATTACTCATATAATAATTCACGGCTCGAAGCTTTAAGACTGGGAACAATACCATTAATAATCGCGCCTGTATGTCGAGGAGTTTTCTTTCTTCGTTTTCTCTCTCCCTCTCCCCTCTCTATCTTTTTACGACAACCGCAGTTGAATATCGAGACACTTTGAAGCTACTAAGCTTACACACCATTGCTACAGATCTGCTTTTCTATCTAGAGTACTTACTTTGTAAATTTATAATGACCCTACAGAGAGGCTGTATAGGAGTTTGAAGACGTTCTTGGTGGTCTATTGGTAACAATACTTGCCTCGTAGACCCAAGGTCGGGGTTTCAATCTCAGGCCAGGTCGAATATATTTTTTTGTAAAGTGTAAAATCTTAAGTTATGGCTTCCTTCGGAAATTTTTTTATAGTGATTAACTCCCGTTTTTACTACTGAGGCACCACAGGCGGTGACACTGATGATACATGAGATGTTATGATGTATTGGGAAAGGAAGGAAGGAAACGTTCCAGGACTAAGTTTAGGGTACCTCCCCGGCATTTGCCGTTTATGAGTACTGAGGATAAAACCTGGGAAAAACCTCAGTCAGGGAGTACGGTCCTGGTGGGATTCGAACGCCAGACCTCCCATTTACGAGTCCGCGCCTTAACGACCTTGGCCACCCGTGCCGGTTTATTTTTAATAGTATAAATCATTTACAGCTTAGATAAGAAAAAAAAAAGCAACTAAAGACTTTTCTGGGGACGTTTCATAACATAAAAATTAGAAATTATTCTAAGTTGTGCAGCAATTTTAGCTCTATATTGGCCTATCTTGAAATAGAAAACCAAAGTAAGACATACAATGCATGCTGGAAATGATGTTACCTTAAGTTTCAAATCTCATGTATATACAGGGCAACTAACGCTTGAGATTCGTGTTCGGGAGGTGCAGAGTTAACATTTCTTGAGGCCAATTCTATTGCAGGATCGAAAGTACTGGTGCTGTGTTGTGGCTTGCCCTGACGTCTGGACTGGAGGTGCTGCTCTTTCTGGAAACAACATTAGGAACCCCTCTATGTCTGTCTTTCACTACCCTTGGATCCTGGTCACATGTTGCCTCTCTCATCTCCGTTCTTTTTTACGGAGGTGTCACCATTGAGGCGTAACCATAAACGGCCAGCTCTTGAGCACGGCTGAAGCACGAAAATTCTTCCATTAAGGCAATTAAATGGAAATAATTTACTTACTTTTCTATTTTCATCATTATTATTATTGGGAGGTAAAACAAGATATTTTCATCGTATATTTTATACATATTATATTTTACATATTTTTTCATTGTCATACGTACCACTTTTATCGATCTCGTTTGTTTTGTGTGTTGCCCTTTTTTCTTCGGAGGAGGTGACTGGTTTTAATCAACTAAGTTCAGCTGTTCCGCTTGTTAGAGCATGCTTCATTTCAAGCACAGCTCCAGGCTTGAATTGTCTGTCTGACAAGCAATTTAGCTCAGATAACCAAAGATGGTGATGCACCAGCTTTTCGTTGGGAAAGTCGCAAAATTCTGAGAAAATTTCCAGAGACGGAACATTTTAAATTCAGTTCTGCATGCATAAACTGCCCTGAGGTGGGGCTGGTACATTGTGTACTTTTAAATTTTCAACTTTTTCAACAATTTAACCGTTTTTCACTTTTAATATATGTTCAAAGAAACAAAAGTGTAATGTTAAATTAACAAGCAAAACAGAAATACATCAGTAATAAAAGTACATTAACAAGTTACATATCAGCTATGAAAAATATAAAATACACGTAGAAAATATAACTAATTAACCAAGGCAAGAAGTTCAGGTATAACAAAAATTAAGCGAAATTTCAGGTAGTTTTTAGGACCGCCACAGGGGGCTGAGGTCATTAAGGAGTGAACTCTTGAGTGGGAGTCTGAGGTTCGAATCCCGCCAGGACCGTCTTCCCTGATTGAGATTTTTTTCAGGTTTTCCTCAGTCTTCATAAATGGCAAATGCCGGGGAGGTTCCAGGCCTAAATTTAGGCCTGTAACACTTCCTTCCTTTTAAAAAATATCCTTCCCCAATATATCATTTCGTCTCATGTTTTATTAGTGTTCGCCGCCTGTGGTGCCTCAGTAGTAAAAACAGGCGTTAAACACCAATAAAAAAAAAAAAAAAAAAAAAAAAAACTTCTTTTTGAACAGAAGGGAATTGCAAATGTTCATAATTTGTGTACTAACACTAGGTATATAACTTTTACTATACATGAACCGGTACTTACTTTGGTGAGCATCAGTGCGGTTATTCTTTCGTCTTTGAAAATAAATACATAATTATCTATACACCTTGTGATTTATGCGTCAACTTCAAAGTATATTTTATTATATCATAACAAATATCTTTTAATTAATATTATTTTTATAAAGAGATTTCCATTTGTTATTTATATATATAAGAATGAACAGTAAATGGAAATCCATGCGAATATATTATATACAGAGCCTGGTATGATATACACAAGAAAATAAAGGATAAATATCAGTTTTCAAATAATTAAACATAACTACTCAAACAAACAGTAACCTCTAGCTAAAACTTTTTGCACTATTCCATATAAACATATTTTCCGCTCTTTTCCTTTAGGGATTTCCATTTATTATTATTTCGATGCTCGGATTCATATACTTTTAGTTGCTGTGAAAATATTCCTTTGGACACGTTTATGAGAAGAAAAGTGCCATGCAATACATTCCCTGTTATAAAATGGCGAAAGAGTCAGAATCCGCATAATTGTTATAAAATATTTAGAGCGAAATTGTTACCGCACATTTTTTGCATTAGAAAGGAAACGGGAAAACGGGAAAACAATCACAAAAAAAATTTAAATATCTGGAAAAGCTTTGTTTTATAGAATACAGACAAAATGAGAAAAGTGCTAATAAAAACGGAAGAAGACCGAAGAATCTAAAGAACATGCGGAATTGTTAATGCTGCAAAAGACGAGTAACGAAAGGATAAATAAAAATAATAAATATGTTCTTTCGACGCATAAAGTTATTAGCCCATTATAGTTTGAGAAATGTGAAGTACAAGCAGACGAAGAAACCCTATTTTAAAATATAGCACATTTCTAATTTATGCTTAGTTTTATAATCTTCCAAGGTGCATAACAGCATAATGAATAATAAGTAAACAATTCAATAGCCGTAATATCTAAAACTACAAGACATTCATTCTTACCTTAATATTCGATAGGATTGAGTTGGATTGAATTTTTAGAATCGGGGGATATTTAGGTACTTAAGTCTTGCTCAAGGGCTATTTGTGCATATCGCTCCCAGAAGCAGCACGTCTGGCAGGAAGAGATGAGGAAGTTACCGGCGGCCAAAACGCACGGGCTAGGACATAGACGAGATTGCTACAATTATTTTCTTATAGAACATCCACGCCAGTGGGGGTCCCCCTCAAAGAAATTCGAGAATCTCACAAGAACCGCTTCCATAACCTACGCCGGGGCAGAAACGCCCCGAAAGCGCAAGCTACCGTCACACCGTACCACTCCATCTCGCCTCTGGCACTTTCGGCCCTGTAACAGGATCAACGGAATGAAATGACATGAAATGAGAGAGCTAAAAAATGTTGAATGGAAAGATTCTTCCCAGCATTCGCGTCTGGTCACTTGACCAGAGGCACCATGAAAAAAAATCCAAGGTCAGTATGGCCGGCCTCTAAAGAATTGGAACCCGGAACTTTTCAAATGGGCCATCCCATTCGATTACTTTATAATACAAACGCTCAGATACAGGGAAGCGGTTTTGTCGGAGAACAACAGGATGGTCACCAATTATAAAGCGATTTATTTCCTGATCGCCATGTTTTGTAGCGATGTATTGCTGATTGACCAATGATCGCTTTTCCACGCTTCATGAGAACAATATCCAGAGTTTTGTTCCGCTATTTTCGGAGCCGTGCTCAACATGACTGAGAGAGAATATCAACGTGTTAATGGATCACACGATGAGTAGATCTGAATATATATGGTAATTTATTATTCGCAAAATCTTTCGCGTCCTATGGTGTTCTGGGTACGGTAGAATTTAGCTACATGAACCGATTATCTGAACTTCTGCTCTGAACTGAACTAATTCTCTCTGCTTAACTGATGCCCCAGCGAAGCAAACGCCCCCTTGTATATTCTATTAAAATTAACTAAGCGTTAGCTTGACCAATCCAACAGGGTTTACACAGCAAGCGCAAGTCTCTCTTCTTGCTTCAAAAAGTCAATATATACCTCTACTATTAGCTGCTTTAAATTCACCTGCTAAGGCATGCCACTCACTACTGTTTGAAAGTTTAAAACGTTTGTTTATATTGGTTAATTTAAAGTTAACTGTACAACCGGCTGGCTAGTTCATTGCCCTAACGTATTCGAAAGCTTGAACTTTATTAACCCTCGCCAAAGGAAGGTCTTTTAAGAAGTGGTATAGCACTTTTCCCTTCCCTTTGTATAGCGGTTTATGGTCTCCTTGACTCTGCCCCGAAGATAGTTACGCAAGAGATTTGACGACATTCAATTAACATGTTAAAATTATATATCATGATGCACGTATACATAAGCGTAATATTTACATCACTAATTAAAATGCACAAAATATTTTTTTTTTTCGTTGGGGCCGGGCCGTAGTAGAAAACAAAAAGGAAGAAGAGGTTTATAGTGACATACAGGAAGATAATACAGAATCAAAACAATATTGATAATGAGGTGAAAATGGAAGAAGAATCTCAAGGTGCTAAAGGAAAAGAATACTTCCCTGATGAAGAAACCAGATAAACAAAGTAAGAAAGAAGGTGGCCGTCGTTATGAGAATGTTGATGTTATCTTTTGGTCTCCCAGAACAACGGGATTAGCAAAACAAAGCATTGTCATCAATGAGGTTATAGCCGTGAGTGATACTTAACGATCACAAAGAACAGTGCCCACCATTCCACCAGCTCTGAGACAACACTCAACCATTACTAAGATGCTCTTTAACAAACAGCAGGCAAGAGACTTCTACAAACAATGAGGGGGGAGCGGTACAAAAAATCATTAAGTGCTAAGTTAATATGAGAAACTAAGCAAACTGGAAAGAATAGCACTTTATTGGATAACAGTAGAACTTGCCTTTGTTCGCTGAGACAGGCTTGCACAATGTACTCCTATACTTATATTTTACTTTTTAGCCTTTAAAGTTTTCTAGAAGTGTTGGGCTTATCACTCGGAGAAGCAAATGCATAGTTATCTACCAATAAAGAAAACAACATTTCTAATTAGACTGTCTTTCTGCATATTGCTTGCCGTCTCCATAAATTGCTTTCCGTCCTCATTAAAGCTTTATAAGGGAAATCGTGGGTCACGTATAAAAGTATGAAATGTTATTAGTATAAGAATTGAAAATAACCGGGGAAAAACATAAATACAGGGAGTTTTCTATATTTCTACACGGTATTTCATTTTGGATACATTTGAAGAATCGTTAGAATGAAAAGCATTATTTATCATAAAAGTTGCAGTAATACCTTGAGAACACCTGTCTGCTTAAAGATTGATAAGTACGCTTCATCGACGAAAGTTTTATCTCGAGAGATGACACATCACACAATATCAGTCGCTCTTTAGGAACTTATAACTTTCAATTAATTTGTAAAAAATTAGATTATCATAGCGAATTTGGTCTTTTGTGAAAATTGGCGATCCCATAGTAGCTGCTAGTATTTATCAGGTTGGTAATATCTGTGAACGAAAAGGAGACAAAACATGTTTATTTCCCAAGCCTTGAGTTTGCTTGGCCATAAGCACTTGTTACATAGTTTTATGGCGGGCGTAGCACTGCTGGGCAACAGTCGGTAAAGTGTTCTCCCCAACGTCGGAAACATGAACCTTATTTTTAAATAAATGGTGAAAATGTCCTCGTTCGGTCGTATACAAGTTCTAATGTTGCTTATTTAATGCTCAATATTAGTCTGCAGTTCCTCTACCGAGTGGGGATTCCTATAAAATACTTTGTTTTTCCAAGTACCCCATAAAAAACCAAGACGAACTACCCAGCATCGAACACCTCACTTATAGTATTAAATGTTAATAGTTGTATGTACGATCGGAGAATCCTGTTGAAGCTAACCGTACAACTTTTCTTTGCCAACTTTTGAAGAAACGGTTTTAATATTGGTGTCTCATTGAAAGCTTTATTCGCTAGTTTTTGTACGGCACTTCTTGAAGGGGACACTGCATTGGGAGACGTTTCAAAAGCACTCTTGGAACACATCAAGCAGATTTGCATTTAAAATAACTTTTACCTAGAAATGTTCACATTCAAGCACCGTATCAATTTAAACACTTGCCACAACCGGAACAACCAGTGCATGTGCTGTTTTTATTTTTAATGGTGTTAAACGCCCGTTTTTACTTCTGGGATACAACAGGCGGTTGTCGCTGATGATACATTTGATAAAATGATATATTGGGAAAAGATTTTTTTTAAGGAAGGAAACGTTCCAGGCCTAAGTTAGGGTACCTCCCCTGCATTTGCCATTTATGTGGACTGAGGAAATCCTGGATAAAACCTCAGCCAGAGAGGACGGTCCTAGCGGTATTCGAACCCCAGACCTCCCGCCCACGAGTCCGCGCCTTAACAACCTCGCCAACCCATGGCGGTCGTATGTACTATGGATACACACTCGTCTTATACGATATAAGTGACCTATTCTTGGGCGATCCTAAGACAACAAATGACTTCAATAGAGTGTTTTTGCCCAGCCTATTTTGAATTACTGTAAACGAGTCGCATGGTTGTATTCTGTGCATGCGTCAGTTTCCCGTAACGAGAAATCCGATAAGGGGACACGACATGACAATAGTTTAACGCAAGGCTTTAGAAAAATGAGTACTAAAAACCAGGAAGGACCTGAGCATGTGTACCAAAAACTTTGATCCAACATAGAAGGTCTTATTTTGCTACGAGAGGGTTATTTGTTCTAAACCATGTTTTGGTACGAATTTACAGAAAGAAAGAAAACGAGAAAACTGTGATCGTAACAGAGAATTTATATTTAAGGTTGCCTGTAGCAGAGTATGGTTCCGTTATAATTCTTGGAGGTATCATCTGCTTCTCAAATCGGAAATAGATTCGGCATTCTTCATCGGTTAATTAATTTAAATCCATGCCTCGTTGCTGGATAGAACATTTATTCTATAAATATTATGCATTTTTATATCCTCCAATAACTGAAGTCTAATGCTCTCAATTCCTACGATTTCTACATATGCAATAAACCGGCAAATATTTTATGTGGAAGTGATGCACTGCTAACCGCTAACAAAGTCAAGCGAGAGCCGGCAAATATTTATTTTAGGCCTCGATTACTGTTTTGATATATTTTGTATAAAAATAAAGTAATAGAAAAGTATCGTCGTCCATTTTTATCTCTGAACACATGTCCGTTAAAGATATGTAATGTTACATTCTCAAGTAAATCCTCCTCTGTGTCTTTCAATGTGGCGAGTTGAAGCAAATCTTCCGTACCCTGACTGGGCATGAACTCTTTAATGATAAACACCGTTTTCGGTCACGTGGCTTTGTGGTTTACGTAACAAAGTCACGGCATGGCAAAAACTCTCTAATATCGAGGGGAGTAGGAAAGAATGCGTAAAGGGAGTACCGACCAAGTAATGGCGCTCCCCCAGGCGTATATGCGCTGCCATATTTTTAATGATCCTGTATGTACTTTTGCAGCTTGCCATTGTATACCTATGTTGCATGTCCATCCATCCTGGCGAACCAGTCCATGCAGGGCCAACGGCTGCGCCTGCTGCAGATGGGCATGTAATTAGCACACAGCAGCCTGCACAGCGCCTCTGACATCAAACGGGCGTTCCCTCTGTATCAGGCTGCTCCAAAATTCCTTACCAGACTAGTGGATCCCGTTCCAAACTCCCTAACTCAGAAAATCTCTGAGTTCGGGGAAGAGAATCTCCAATGCGCAGTCAAAAACTCTAACCTTAAGGCTAATGAGACGGTCAATCTTGCACGTACTTGAGAGATCAAATGTTTACCTCCAGTCAGTTTGAATTGATTACTTAATTGTTCATCACTGCATCTTGCCTTGAAGTGTGTCGGCTTAAATCGACTTCGAGAGTAGATTGTGTGCAACCTAATGACGGTTAAGAAACTAATTCGATCGCATTTTGTAAACGAACTGGAATAACTACGCTTTCTCTCTCGTTTCATTTCCTAGGCGTGCTTTCGCCCTCTAAAGCGAGTACTCAGAACTATTTCAACTAGAACAACTTCTTATACTGTTGGAAAATTTTTCCCGTTAATAGCGTCATTTATTTCAAATGATTCGCGGCAATTCCGAATAAATTTTATCACCCAGCATATGTTTAAATATTTTTCACGTATTTGTGAAGGAAATTTACATGTCCTCCTTAATTTATTTCACTCTCAGTCATAATTAAACTTTTTATCCTGTCTCTTATTTATGGCATTGAAGTGACCTTTGTTTACATTTAATAATTTAAAATCTACCATTTTTGGAGTAATATGGAGATATCACACTGTATATTTTGGGGAAACATTTAATGGTTTCTTCACATGTTCCTATCATTCAAAATGCCTGTGGTTGTGTAAGGCGAATGAAAAAGAAGTTGGAACGCATTTTATCAGCTAAGAAAAGAGCAGATGAAAAAGATAAAAAGGAGGGGAAAAAAAGATGACCCAAAGGACGTAACCTGGAGGCCACATTGTAAATGAACATAAATAGTTAAAAGTGGCAGGTCAAGCAGGCATAAATGTAAACACAATTAACAAAAATATTTTGATGCAAGGGATACTGCGTAGCAAAAATGTTCAGCAATAATTTAATGTGATATGCACTTTTCAGTATTCATGTAACAGGCAGCTGCTATTTTGGAACGTGCCACCGTTTTTGTGAGCAATAGAAAGATCTTCCTCAGGGTAAAAATATAGCTTTCCCGGTATTTGCAAATGCCTATGAATTAAGCAGATAAACTCGTTAATCGCATCATTCAAATGTCTAATGAATGACACGGCGGTGGGGTGTGCTCAGCCAAAAAATCATCACTCAAGACCAGGCGGGCGACACAAATCGGGGTGGGCGGAAAGAGTTTACTGAACTGCTACGTTGCCCTTGAATGTCACATCAGTGAATCAGTCAATTTAAACAGTGAAAGAAACAAGTATTTAATTCTAAAGTAAAGTACATTAAGAATACTAATGGTAAATACTATATCAAATTCTCTATCCTATTTCACAACGAGAGTGTAAGCGTATATGTTAGATAGAGTCCGTTCCGGCTTCGGGAAATTATATGAAAAAACATTCCCAGTAATATCCATATCTTCAGACCGACTAAGGAATAACATCCATTAAGAAATAAATTTTATGCATGAAATGTGTGGAAAATGAAGTCAGGCTGTCTCAGTATTTCCTTGCATGACTTGGGTGAGTACATAACTTTCTAAGGCATTATACTTTATTAAACCATCACAATATGTATTTATATTTTATTCTGCAATGCCTATATCCTGATAACTTGATTTTATATCAGGACATAATACTCTAATTTAATTTTTATTTATTCCTCTTTTACATTTGAAGCAGATCTCTGCTCCCACTCCGCCAGGAAGTAAATTTGCATACATCATAATGAATATATAATTCTTAATATCTTTTACACTGTGTAAAGCGAAACATTTGGATATATGCATAAATTATAAGGAATATGTAACGATAAATGTTTTATGTAAGCTAGGTAGCCAATATTTAGCAATTTGGGATATATGTGAAGTAATATTATGTATAAAATGAATAAGTGTTTGTACAAAGGAATCCTGTCTGATGCCTGTTATTAGTCTCAGGTGAAGGACGCGAACGGTGACAGTAAATAGGTGCACACTTGGCCAGAAAAGTCAGAGGCAATGCCCTATTGTGTTCTAGGCCGTCGACAAAGCCTATTTGCACCTTCGAAAATTCTTAAAGATCCAGCAAAAAGGCGAGTGACCACGTGAATGAATCAGCCTATAGGAACGACTGCTTTAAAAGCTTAAATATTAGCGCCTGGAATTGAGCTAGAACTCGCCAATGGTAGTCAGAGATATTAACAGCTCAGAGTCCCTCAGTTAACCTCGGTAGCCCCATATTAGCAGTGGAAGTCAAGTTAATATGATTTGAATACGTAATATAAGGAGAAACATCTTCCACAAAGTTATTAAGTTGGGCTCATCCTCCACAAAGTTAGTAAATTTTGCTTTCAGTTTTTGCAGTTTTAGTACTCTCAGTTCAGGCGACGTATTTTTAGTTATTCATTTCCCAGTAGGCAGTTCCAACTCATTTCTCATTCTCAGTTCATATTCATATCTCGTCTTCGTGGTGAAAACTCAATGTTCAATTTTCATTTCTTCGGCAATGTAGTTATACGACGTTCAGTTTCAGTCTCTTATTCACCCCGATGTGAGATACATTCAACAACCATTCAGCTTAAGATTCAGATTCCTCTAGTTTATGAATATTCATTCCTTCGGCGAGCATTCAAATGCTTTGCGCACTAAGCGAACTTCGTCGGTTAAGGCAGCACACAGGGGGTTAAAATAAAATCAGTAACGATAAAATGCAGCATGTAATAGTATTAACGTAGACGTTGACCTAACTAACACAAGTGTAATGTGCTCGACTAGTTCAGGATTTGATAACATAACTGGATTTTTCAGATTGATGCTTCTAGGGTGAAAGGAGTGTGATTTTGAGTATAACAAAATCACAGTGGATAGAACTCTACATAATTTATTAATGTTTTGTTATTACCACACAACAGTACACTTTTCTGATTACGATATGCTCTGAAATATTATTATATACGCACTGAATACGAGACAGACGTGTTATAATTTACATTTCATTCCCGAAAACTGTGCTTTTTCTCCTGTTGTAACTAGTATACAATTTTCCTATGTAGATATTAATTCAAACTCATAGCTTCTATCATTCACCACAAACAATAATTTTGTAATTTCTTCCACGATAATCGCCACTTATTTTTACGTAATGTTAAAATACTGTTTCTTTATACGAGTAAGAACCACGACTTCTGCTAATGGAGTTTAAAACACGACTTCTCTCGATGGAATCCAACGCATAACTAACTAATTTTAAGATGAAAACCGTCACTTATTACAATAGCATTGTAATAATACTATACATTACAATGTATTATATATTCAATATACGTATATTAAGCGAATGAAATTCGTTAATTTGTATTTAGTCGCAATAAAACTGTCTGTCTCGTTCATTCTGGGTACACATTATTAATGTTGTTACGCTTGCCATTGGTTGATTCACTTAGTATTACAATTTTCTTGTATGTAGTTTTAATCTTTTCATATTCTTGGCTATGTATGTGTTCCTTTAAATCGTTACATTTTATATTATAAATATTGTCATAAAGGCCAACAAACAAATATTAAGACATACATTTTAATAGCTCCTTTCTGATACATGAAATCTAGACAAAATGAACTTACTAGATTTATACGATTTAGAACGCATTACCAACGAATATTTGTTATTTGAAATGAAATTTAAAGGCTTTTCCTAACCTAAAACATTTTCAAATGAAATGATTAAATTTATATGATTCAAACAAAACATATCAATGATGTTTGGAGCTTTAAATAGAATATTATAGCCTTTATCTTACGTAATAACATACGTAAGTGAATTTCTTAACTAAATACCTATTACTATTACGTGTTTGTGGCTTTATACTGAGAATTATATCCGTTATATATTATCAAAATATGCAAATAAACTTGTTAAATTAATATAATTAAAACATATTATCAATGAATGTTTGCAGATTTAATTCTAATATTATAGCCTTTATCTTACGTAATAACATACGTATGAACTTCTTAAATTAACATAACTAAATAGCTATTACCGTTAAAAGTGCGTGGCTTTATATTGAGCATTACATCCTTTATGTAATATACAAACATGTGAAAATTAACTTATTAAAATAATATTGTTAAAGAACTGCTACCAATGAGTGCAGGGCCTTAGGTTTTGATATTTTCCGTTTCACAGTATACAAATGAAACATGTTCCGGTGTATCGATCACGTTACAAATCTTACGTGTATTGTTTGCTTGTAATTTAAATCTTTGAAAATATGAACAATATGGACCGTGTTCTGTTATATAATTTACCAATTCCTTATTGGGCTAAAGATGTTGAATTGTAATATTTGCTTTATGGATAGGAAGATTTCATACATTCTTTTACCTTTTTTATTTCATCCCATTCTTGTTGCCATATTTGAAATAAGAATTTTTGATTTCTTTTTATTTCTACATATTTTGCCAATAATATTCATTTTGTTTTTTAAGCCAATAAGAGACTGTTCTTAAGCGGATTAAATAATGAATTGGCCATATACCCAAGATTATTAATAGTCCCATAGTAGGAGACGTGGAACTTCTACTCTTGTATTCACCAGCTCGACCGTCCCGCAATAATGTAGCCCAGCTGACCGCGAGCAATGGTTTATTTGGTAGATATGATCCCCGCCGCTGCGTCGATCCTCAGATAATTGGATTACCTAATATATGGAAAATAATTATTACGATCTAATAAACACGACAAGCATGATATACGATTATCAATGCACACTCAGTTCTCTGAGTGCTGTTGGAATTGTACTTGGCTTAATTCATTTTCTAATCGCACGTGTTTTGGCGAAAATCACTTTACTAGAAGATAAAAATAATGATAGAGATGAAAGTGGTGAGAAATAGTTGGCAGAAAATATAAAAATATCGCTTCATTAATTGTATTAAATGCACTTGTCTTCCCTCCATATATAATTTAAGTCTATGCCGTGCCTAGCTTTGCTGACCACATCGCAGTATCATCACTGAACTGATCACGTCTGCGGCTGGAACATGCCATGATGATAAAAGTGCTGTATGCGATATTGTCTGCGTTATTATCCGGCTTGTCTGTCACAATACAAACGACTGTACACTCAGCTCAGAAACGTTCTACTCCTAGCAAACAAATCTACGTATGTAACGTATATTATAATATTTTGCGAGTATTAGGTTTTTAAATTATTAAACTGGATTTCGTGAATACAGACCTATGTGTTTATATACAATTAACGCTGCTCGATTTGAGGTATTAAATTATTTCAATGTTGACAAAGAAAAGAACATCTATATAATGTAAATAAACTATCCTCTTATGGAGATACTGTTTACTCGTTTTATTTGTAGATTATTTAAACTGCTTCATTTTTATTTTATTGAAAAACACATTTCTCCGAAAGTGTAAACTAATAGAAACTGTATGTAAATTGTTTAAGGTTGCGTGCTACAATTTGTGAAAGGTTTAAATTTTGACTACATAAAATACGTTTATTGCAGAATCCCTGAGTGCGATAAAACCAATTTGTTTCAACCACAGGATTCTGTAATCAATTGCACTATAGTACGTTCAAATGTTTGTCATGTGAAAAGGTGAACGAAAGGAGCAGGAACTATAGTTGCAAAAATGTATAAAAACTGTTAAGTTTTCATGTGTATTTTAAAGGTGACAGAAATTAAGAAATTAAAACGCAAGTATGGGGTAATTCGTGTTTAATTGAGGAAACTAAATTTACTAAATGAAGTCACACTAGCCACCATTGTCATTATTTACAGTTCCGATTCGTCCTTTCAAGTCGAAGGCTGTTAATAAGTTTGTCTGTGATTTGCTCAATTTTCCCTGCAGTTGCTTCCTTCCAGTTTTCCAGGTTAATCGAACGTATTGCCTATTCAAACACTGATTTCATATGCTTCATTGTACATTTTGTGTTTGGTTTGCGAACAAAATCCTTAGCCTGCGCCCAGATCAGCTCAATTGAATTGAATTCGTTGCGAAAAGGAGGTAAAAGTACAACGGCATTCCCATTTCTCCCAATGTTTATTTATTTCATATGACCGGAACTGTGATTTTAGTTAGTGCATAGTACCAGCTTTGTCATACGTTTATTAAATGCTATACTCCTCTCTCCTAACCACTTGTTTATGTATTTTTTCGCTTATGGAATACAGTGTTTTATAAAGTTCACGAGGATAGTATACGTTGTGTAATCCAGGAATCTGGGAACTGATTGCTCCTCAAACCGCGTCTGTCTTATTCCTTGTGAAAGTCTTTCATTCATTTTGACTAAAAATAAACAGGATCTTTTCAATAAAATAATGTTCCTACTACATGTGTGCACTAAAAATCCAATATCCATTGAAATATTATTTCTCTAACCCTAACCGGGTTTTTTCGTGGGTCACTACATTAAAACATATTTTATTAAAATGTTTATAGACATTCCTGTTTACACCTTCCGTTGTGTAAATATATTTATTTATTTATTCTAGTGTTTAATGTAAATTTACCTTTTACATAAATCAGGTATGCCAATAAAATGCAGTATAGACACAATTAATGCTTCACTTGCAATAAGAAGTGAAAAATATATTTTCTGGTCAAAGTAATTTTGCAAGAAAACTTATGGGAAAGCGTTAGGAACAGCTTAGGACCCAAGGTCATTTATTATACTCTCTATTGTTAGACAAATGTCTTAAAGGACGTTAACCCTCGACCCATTATCTAAACTTTCTGTGTTCTTGCTGAACAAGCAATACCATAAATAAATTCCTTAAGAATTGAGTAGGTTAATATACGAGTAAAAGTACCTAAGTCCTTGTTTTTGTAAAAATTAGCTTTTAATGTAATATGCTCTTTTGATGTAGGTACATCGATTTATGCATGAAGAGAATAAAGTCTAACACTTTAATGCTTATTTAGGATTTTAAAATGAACTAAGTCATTGCTTCTTAACTAAACAAGCTGCCGGCAGGTGACAACAAAATTAAGACATTAAATTTTCTTTCTTGTATTATTGTGTGTACTTTATTGATGGTGAGAATCTTTATATTTTGTGAGGAAATAAAATATCATAGTTCATTTATAATCAATGCTAAGATCAATTTAAAAAAAATGAAAAGTGTATGAAACATTGCTGATTATAAAGGTAAAAAAATGAAATGTGCAAGGCTGTTGAATATGGAATATGTGAACTACAAGAAAAATGTGGTACTTGCGAGGAAAACTAAAAAAGATTACAGGCTAATATCGTTCGTTTATGTTAATTTTAAAAATATACATTGATATTTGGTAAATGAGTAATTAATTTACTTTTACTGGTATTCAGTGAGCTTTTAACGTATCTGAGAAATTAATATTGTTATGGAAAAAAATTATAAAATAATTACATTCTAAATTACAGAATATGTAAACTTCATTGCTTCAGAAATGTTCATGTATCATCTCTGAATAGGATAGGATTTTGTTCAAAAAATGAGCAGGGTGTATTTCTGTAGGCCCAATCGAGAATTCAAACATAAAAAAGACGACAAAGGAAAGTAGTGAATTCTTACAAGTGTAATGTTTTAGTCAATGAGAAGATACTGTAGGTATTTCTTAGTTTACATGCAGTGAGCAGACTGCAGACCCTCCTGGAAGATACCAAACTATAAAAGAAAGCAATATTTGGATGAACGATTGAATGTTAAAAATGTCCAGTGTCTTCCAAGAAAAGTATCCAAAAAGAAAGTCAAATATTAATTTTTAAAGAATGATTTGATTATTTAATTGCAAAACCTCAATTCAACATTTACTGTGGGTATGAGGCTCTAAATGTGGATGTAAAGAGGCAAAAGAGTTGGCTGTGTACAGAAAATTAAGTGAAAAGTTTTATAAGGAAATGAGAGAGTGAACGGGTGCTAGGTCTCGCATATCTTACCTCCGGTTTTTCTTTCCGCGTACACATTTTAAAGGATGGTAAGGCACCTTTCTATCTTTATTATGAAGGGGAAGGTATAAAAGGACCTGACAAAACTTTCATATTGCTTTTATACTACATAAAGTATAATATTCCTGGTACAGTAAAAGAGCTCCTTCTGTGGGGAATCCCATTTTGTTAAGTTTTTGTCTTACTCTGATATAAATATGTTTGAAAAAATCATTCATCTGCTTCCTATAAGTGAACATTTATTTTTTCTGTGTGATCATACTTCAGTCACGCAAAGAAAGTTTTCAAGGAACATGATTGCTACTTCACACTAAAAGAAATGTGTAAAATGGCAATAACTTCAGTACACCCTGACATATGATTCAACCTGAATACTGCTTTCAGCTCAAGTACTGGTGGCCCATATAAAATTATTTAAGTTCTTTAGAAACTAATGATGCTAACACGTCTAGAGACAAGAGACAGTGTTTAATGATCAGTTCATTCAAAGAGTTCCTTCTTTTGATTTTGTTTATTTACGAACGCTCCTTAACATCTCAGGACTTCAGCGTCCCATTCAATTCAAGGCGTGAAAGGACCAACAAATTTTGCTCAGAGGCCTCTTCTTTCAGGTTTGAGGTTCTTTATCGTGCCGTAAATGTACGACATGGAACCCACGGCTTTACTTCCCTTCCGAAGGAAGCCATACTTAGGTTTTTTACGCCCAAAAAAATCATCGGTCCTATCGAACCCGCGATTCCAGTATGATTACGAAAGAAAAGAAACAATCACTGCTTCACCATTTATTTGTGGATTTTAACAAAAGTGTGTGGTGATTCGCGAGATACTGTAGCCCCCACAATGTGTATACAAGTGGAAAATGGAGATAAAGGAAGAGAAGAGAGAAGGCATAAAATACAAGAATACAGGAGTGATAAGAAGAAGTAATTAACTGGAACCAGTCTTAAGTCTCATTACCACCTTAGCGGATGGAATAAACATTTAAATATACACTTTGAGAGATAAATTAAGTGGCACATACATTAATCTGTATATTTCATTAAGAAAATCAATCATATTGAAACAGCTTGGTCATGAAATGTTTGTTTTTGAAAGGGCTAAGTTTCAAGATTTCAATTTTTTCTCAGTAAATATTAACCAGCAAAATGTCTACATTTGGTTGATAAAATTTGTTCAACTTAGAAATTATAGCAAAAGTTATATTTAAATCTTTATTTTAAATTTTTGAACTAGAATCTGCTATTTTTAATTTCCAAAAAATGTAGTATTTAGAACTTAGGTCATTTTATAAATAACTTAATCTACAATAATAAAGATATGAGTAAAAGAGAAGATTAAATCAAATAGTAATATGTTTACTTTTCCAATATTTATAAACAATTTTTGTTTTTAGATTACATACTCAGATCTCCTGCAGTATCGGAGATTTTGGGTGCATATTGGAAACTCATATCTTTTCAACAGTTCATAATGTTTTATGTAAAAATTGATGTTCCCTTATTAGTGTATGCTTTATACTTTTGTGTATGCTTAAAGTACACCAGTCTCTGCTCTTCTTCTGAATACGTTAACCGCAATAACTTTTTAAGTAGTTTTACATTGCTTTATAAAGCTCACACACTTTGCTTACCGACATCACATTTTACGTACACCCAAAAATTTTGGCAGGAGAGCTTTAGCAGTCTTGGAGTAACGCGTTCGATCTCTCAGCTGGAACCTTTATTTACTGTAACTAAATTGCCGCTTTGTATAGTCACCTCATTCATGAGATTGGCCCTGTTGCAATAGAAGAATGGGAATGTGTTCATCCATACTTTGCTAAAAGACTAGCAACTTACCCCGCCTTTAATTTCATATATAAACATATTTAACATGGTGTAACTCATTAGATTTAATTCATTTGAGTAGATTTTATTTATTTGGATTTTTCCTAAATGTCATATAACAATTTATAATTTTAAATACTCCCAAATATGTAATGTGAAGCTGGGTTCATAAACTGGACGTTATAGTATTAGTTCAAGAAAATAAAGTAAGAGTCCCTCAGTGACTATTGCAGAAGAATTCAGGCCCTATGGGACGTATAGTTTGGTAGCAACAGTATCCTGGTCATTTTAAACTCCTGGAATCTTAAAAAATATATTTATATTATATCTTCTCTTTGATTTGCAATGGTAGGAAATTGTTAGATAGCCAGCCAGCATTTTGCAGCGACAGTCGCTCTGTGAAACATTGCCACCAGCTGTCTCTTGATGAGAAAGTGGCAAAGTTGCAAATCGCCCACTGTTAAACTTATGCCAGTTAAATGCCTGACATCAATTCCACTTTGTTGTCTTCAAGTGCCCTCGCCAGTGGGATGAATCCTTTTCCAAGATTTGCGAATACAAGAATACATTTCATGAAGCTAGAAAGATATCCCTTTTATTATTAAGTACAATTTAGTCTGAAATTGGAGTAGCAAATAGTCGTTATATTAAATAAAACATTAAAACTTATTTGTGTGCAGGTAATTTTTTTTTCTTTCATTCTTCAAGAATTACTTATTAGGACCTTAAAATGCTTATTATTCCAAATATTAATGCGTTACAAAATCATCGGGCCAAAACATTCTGATAGGTCCTATAGGTTTTGAAAACGTTGACATCTCTTTCACGTGAAAAAATTACTCAATAAGTTCCAAATAAAGCATTTCTCGCCATATTATCAACATGACTACAGATATGAAAAAGAACAAACGATTTAAAATTGCGAAAATATTGAAATTCATCCCTAGGAATGTAAATATTATCTACGCAAAAGAACTAATTTTAGAAAGAAATAAGATGCACAAAACAGAATGTCGAAATTTCGGAAAAAAAATGAGAAACTCTTAATTTGAAGATTATATAATGTAGTCAAGCGGAGTGGATCAACACATTACGGTTTCTGTGAGAACTGCTCCTTTAATTAAAGTTGGAAAAATAAAATCCATAGTTATTGTTGCTATAGTGAGAATATCGTTAGCGGAAGATTAAGAATGAATATATATATATATATATATATATATATATATATATATATAGGATAATTGGCAGTATTTAGCGAATATGTTCCAGCAGAAGGGAAAACTAAACATCCTATGAAAAGACTATAAATATACTGATAGTTATTTTAATGGTAGCATGAGCATAATTTAGAGGAGAAATAAACAATAAAATTGGCGTAGCACTGATAGACATGATGTAGGTATTATGTAGTTGAAGAGGCTAACTGATTATTGGTATTACTTGTTTCCACCGCGATCTCCTCAGTTTATCGATTCTGTAGAGCATCTACCCGAGGGTTCCATATCGTACCCTAGGTATCTCAGGGGCCCGAAATCGCCTTTTCGTGCCCTCATGGTCACGGGAGAAGGAAGGTTGGGGAAGATGATGTAAACTATAGGGTTTCATTTCACACCTTGAAGTGTTTATTCGAGTAGGAGTTTATGGACCGTCACCTGGTTCGCTGCCATTAACCGGCGAAGTTAGCTTGCCACCCTGAACACGCCATTGTTGGAGAAGATCTGACTGGACGATGCCACATGAACTAATATTATATCACTTATTCATAAGACGACTGCTCTTAACTCGTTTAACTGAACTGAGCTCCATCAACTGCGTCATCAAACTGTTGTCGAACTGCCTACCCTGCCCGAATTGAAGGGAACTGATCTGAAATCAAACTGAAATGTAAAAACTGAAGTCAAAACTGATTTAAATGTCCCTTCACGGGAGATGTTTCCCCTTACACAGTATCTTTAAAATGTCGCCACTTGGTCCTCGGAACTCTTCGGGGTCCTCACAGGCATGCACGCGGCTGCTGCGATTTTGAAATTCTTGAATGCTATTGGCGAGCTCTGACTCGCCCATCCGCGTTCAATTTTAAGTTTTCAAAGCTTTGGTCTACGATAGATGGTTTTTTAAACATACTACCACCTCCACTGAGGAATTTTGTAACGATTTCGAGAGGGTTTGCAGCTAGTGAATATACAAAGAGCTTATTGTTCTGACTTCTACCGCACACTTGCTATTGTTACCGTCGGCAGCCTTCGCTCGGGGCTATAAGGGGACGGAACCAGGTAGCCTACAAAATTATCATACATTTCCTAAAAATAATTTTCCTTTTTGCACTAATACAAGCTATTAAATGTTGTATAGTTATTATAATTTATTTTATATATGTATTCGCTTTCAGGGGGCGGTATTATGAACTGTTACAGAATATCTGTTAGTGCTTTAAGAATAGTATATATATATATATATATATATATATATATATATATATATATATAGTGTGTATGTGTTTATATCAGTTCGCATAAAGTGCACGAAGGTCTAAACTAATAATGTTTTAGCAAATCAAAATTATAAATACAATAAGTTAAAGATTACAAACATGGTGTCAATGGTTTAGCCCACTATCTAGTGCTTTCAAAATAGAAGAAAATGAGGATGAAAAGAGAATAATTTAAATCCAAAAATCGCATATCAGCTTTATTTGGGATGCAATATTAGGATCAGGACAAACCCTGGGTTCCACACATTTCTTGCGGTATACATGTTAGAAAGCTTTCGAAGTAGCTGAAAGGCGGTAATACGTCAATGCTGTTGCGATAGTTATGGAGAAGTCAAGTAATAATTTAAGTGACTGTACTTATGTATTGTATCACCTGATTCTGGAGGCTTTATTAGGAAAAAGAAATATAATATTGTCCCCAAATGAACCATTTGCCCTTCGACCAGCTCCACACAGCACAGAGCTTTCAGTTTCCCGAACCTACAAAAATTTAGCATCGATTCAGAAGATAAGAACAATGGAGGCAAACTAATGTCTCCAGAATCTGATGTATGTCGACCAGGTGCATCATCCACTCAACACAAGGTAACCTAAGAAAAACTTAATGGTCAGCTTGCTAGCGATCTGGACTGGCCAAAGGAGGGTTACTGGCATCAAGATTTCAACGTTGGAAATACTCGCAGAAAATATCCGAGTGACTTCATTTCGCACTCTCCACTTGCAACTTGTGCCTCTCTCTCTCTCTCTCTCTCTGATTGATTTATTTATGGACGCTCTTTAACATCTGAGGTCATCAGCGTCCCATTCAACTCAGGGCGTGAAACGGCCGACAAATTTTGCTCAGAGGCCTCTTCTTTCAGGCTTGAGGTTCTTTTTCGTGCCGTAAATGTACGACAAGGGACCCACGACTTTACTTATTCTTAATATTTTCACATACTCGCCAAAGTTATTCAAGAATTTGTCATAGGGTAAAATAAGTTTTTCCGTTCCCTAATGATAGAAACAGGAGTCCTCTTCACTGGAGTATAGTCTACCTTGGTACTCCGATCTTTGTCCTTAATGGTTTTTCCACACTTTGCAAATCCCCGTCACCATTTCTGAGCTTGCCTGCTACAAAGACATCATTTCCCACCGTATGAAGACACAAACCCCCTGTAAATTGTAATGGGTTCAGTGTTTTCCAATTCAAAGAAAACGGACCAATGTGCATATTTCCTCCTGTTACTACTCGTATATTACCTTCAGCAT
Organism: Metallyticus violacea; assembly: GCA_030762175.1. Lineage (NCBI taxonomy): Eukaryota > Metazoa > Arthropoda > Insecta > Mantodea > Metallyticidae > Metallyticus > Metallyticus violacea. The sequence goes on along the minus strand of CM060845.1, from coordinate 102,704,618 downwards.
TTTGCAACTGTCGCTGCATAATTCACCTACCTCTACACCTGCGCAACTTGTACCATAATTTCAAAAAGAGGACGACGTTGTGTTCTGTAGCGATGTAATGACCTTGTGAATGTCCTTCAAATGAAACATGACCCGCAAAAATAGATAGTGACTATTCATAGACTCCTAATTGAGATGGAAATCAGCTTCCATCTATTCCAATCGGGCGTGCTGTGTAGTGAAAATCTAAAACACCCTTTGGACTGTCATCAATACAGCAAGAATGACAGGCGTATCCGTGGTAACTTAAGGAATGGCTGTGGCATTGGGTTTGCAGCTGAGGTATAGAAAGTGCTTTTTTTGTATTAATTTCATAGTCGAGCAAAGTAGTTACACTATAAGAAGAGAGTGATTGGCCTATAAGAAAATTATGAATGTTAAAGAAAATAATGTGAAATACCCACCTGACAGAGTCGTGCTAACGTCTCTAATCTCTTCACTGGTGAAAAGTTTGACATTTCATAGTGTGGAGAAAGAAGCATCGTCTGTTGTCAACTAACTTCCTCGGTAACGTCAGGAAGAAAATTACAAATAACTGCTGCATATCACATACTGGGCTGCAAAATGTCCCTAAATACACACTTGTTCCATTACCGCTTAGCTTTTTTCCTCAGACAACTACGGTATGATTAGTGATGAACATGGGGAACTATCACGCAATAACAACAATGGAGAAAAGGTACCAGAGTAAATGTCCACTCCCATGATAACTGACTATTGTCAATGATCACTAACAATAACCCTCAGCGACGCAGGATGTAAAAGTAAACGTGTGTGTGTGTGTGTGTGTGTTATATAAGTGTTACTCTTTCCATCAGAAACTATTGCAGATCTCTCGAAACCTTTAGCCTATTGTGCATTGGTATTTTATGTCCTTATTCAGTACTTCGAAATTGTATTACATGGCTAATTTGATAAGAGAGGAAACACGTTGTTGTCCAGTGTAATTGTTAGTATGTAAAAAGGAAAATATTTTTATGTTAGGAACTATGAGGAATAACTTTCGTGTTAAATGGCAAGCCTTTAGAACCACTCACAAATATGAATTATTTTGGAGTCATCTTAAAACTGCATAAATATGGAGACATAAATTTCAGAAATAGACATTTAAATTATTGTGTGACAGCTAAGAAGGCTGTTTTGGAAAAATAGAAAGAAAATGTTTAGAAAGTTTACAACGTCAATGCTGTGATATAGGTCAGAATTTCAGTTGTAAAGTTAAATAATTATTCTGCTATTTTTATACTCTTATAAAATATAAGAAATTGAAGTTTAAAGACCATTAGATAAGAAGGGTAATGAAAATATTTTAAATGACAAATCAGAATAATAGTATACCAATCTCGTCACATAAACAAAATGTCCAAAATAAAGAGTACTGTAATATTATACACTTTTTGACAATCCCCCTGGTCTAGTAGTTAGCGTTGCTGACTAGGTTCGTTCGATTCCCGTTACCTATTTAGGGATTTTTCTGAGTAAGGAAGGTCTGTAACGGGTCCCCTCCGCCTCGTGAGGACAACTGGGAAGGTGCCTGATGGAGAAGTGGCGATTTTCGATCTCGCAAGTCGCGCAATATGGGGTGGTGTCCCCCCTCCAATACTGCCCGCTATGTTATGTGACGGAGAAAGAGGACGCAGTGTAGTCGTCGCGGTAGGCCAAAGGCCCTCCTTGGCCTATTGCGAGCCATAGATACAATATTATATTAAAACCACTATAAAATCCTAGAAAGCCTGTAAAAAGTTGAATAAAATAACTATAATCTGATATTAGAACAAGCCTACCAACCTGGATGATAATGGTGGCGATATTTTCGATTAACGACAGCTTTTTCTCAACAAGAGAGTTAATTAATAATAATAACAATAATGATGATGATGATAATAATAATAATAATACATGTACGTTTTACAAATATTTTTGACTGGAAGCACTTGCTTCATAATTGTTGTCATAACATACAAACAGTGATTTAAACATCTGAAAATATAAAATGAAATGAATGCTATGCAACGTTCTGTCGAAATAGTTACAGCGTATCTAATGCATAATAGCCCAGAAAATCCACAATAAATCATAATTTTCATGTAAAGTATTAAACTGTGGGGCTCAATATTTCTTCGATTGAGTCTTTTTTTGAATTACAGCTCCTAACACTTGTCATTTGCTGTTCATAAATCATGTTTTTAATTATATGCTCTTCAGCTCCCCAAATAAATCGCTAACTTTATCTTTCTTAATTTCCATATACTTTGGAATGAGTGGATATTACTTTAAATAGTCAGGGATTTTCTTTAAATTGTTATTGCATTTATTATAGCTCCATATTCAACATTTGTGTTTGAAATGAAATGTTACGTCTCAAATACGTTAAATGTATTTTTACCCTTCATCGTCTATTTATGAATAATTATACAATTCTAATTCATTTCCAAGTTAAATAAAATCATTTTTACGCCTTTACATGAACTTTCATCCAATTAAAAAATAAAATCTAAATTATCACGTGTCATGAGCCTAAACAAACGTTTCGTCATATCTATGACATACACCATCCTTCTATTGGCAGAATCTAGGAATTGAGAAATTGCTAAGAAGGCATTTGAGACATGGGGATTACAAATAGAAAGCAACAGAGGGTCAAGGGCGCTAAAAGTTATCACTTAAGAAGGAATCTTGAACCCGTGCAAAAAAAAAAAAAAAACCGGGGGTGGGGGCGAAATATCCACAATAAAAACACATTTTTAAATTACGTCATGAGTAATAAAATTTTTATAATGCCCCAGAGTATCAAAGATAGGATGCTGGGATACAATGCAATCAAATTTGGCTGCATTCTTATATGACACAGGCAGCTAGGAGGGTTCTTCATTCGGTCGAAGATGAAATTCTATAGGCTCACATCACGTCTGTATAACTAACGTATCTTAAAGAAAGACTGTAAGAGAGATTGTGAGTGTGAAAGAGGAAAGCAAACGTACAGGGGAACACCCTTCGGGAGGTTAGTGCCGACCTTGGGGTTTTTCGTGGTTTCCTTTGGTCACTTAGGGGAATGCTCGGATGGACATTTACATTTATCTAATTTTCCGCTTTCCCATTTCCTTATATTTCATAGTTACAGTTACAGGATCGGTTGTGAGCCGAATTAGTCTGGCGCCTTGTGGTGCGGAGAAGCTGGTTTTCTGGAAAGATTTCGTCCTAGCGTCTGGTAGGATCCGCGTGGGCTTCGTGGATGCGTTCTCACGGAAACAGCCGGTGTCTGGTAAACTTACCCTTACAGAGAGACCATTCCTTAGTTGCTGGAGCTGCAGTCTCGAGCGGCAGCGGAGAAAGCCGAACTCCTCAGTCCCGAACGGCATGTTGGCCTCATGACTACATAATCTGCATGTAATTGCTTACTTTCTGGTTTAACCCTCACCACGGTAATCTCGCTGATGGGTTTGAAGTTGAATGCGTAATTGAAATTCTTGTAGCACATTTCACAGTGATGAACGTACGATTGCTATCCTTTTTACAAGAGGGGGCGATAACATTTAAGTTTTCGGGGTTCACTTATACAGCCTACTTTTTATGGTTAAAGGTAATGTAGCTTATGTGTTGTCCTCCGTAACTTTCTGGCTGCAGTGTGCTGTTCATTATTACAAAAATTATATTTTTATTTTTTGCAACACGTTATCATATTGCAATTTGCAATTAATTCACACACACACACACACGCACACACACACACACATTAACCTTAACGCTAGCTTCGGGTAAATCCTAGAATCCGGTGGATCCAGTGGAAGTCTTTTTATTTATTTATTTATTTATTTATTTATTTATTTAATTTTAAGCAAAGAATGTTCTCTGTGGAAAAATCTTCCTATTTTGGGACATTTCTTTAGTTTTGGATTTGCATTCCCGCTAATCCGCTCTCTCTAGCACTGCTTTATTTACACTCCATACAACCGCCACAGGTGGCCGAGATCGTTTAGGCGCGGTCTCGTGAGCGGAAGATCTGGGGTTCAGCCTTAACGGAAGTTTCGCCGCTGCTCCCTTCTCTCATTAAGCAACATAAGTGAAACGTTTGTAATATTTGCACTATGCAGCATGGAATGTGTTCTGGTAAACTAAGCTGTCTATACATAATGTGTATTTTTAAGTATACACGTATTTTTATGAACTATTGTATTTTCATGAGTAAACATAATACAATATTTATGCTTGTGTTTGCATAGTCACTAACTCATATTGTATTCAGCATTGAAATAATATATGAAATATTTTACATTTAACATAGATTAATATAAAATTGGCCATCTGTGAGCGGAGAGAGCAACATACACATATTATTGCTAGTTATGTAAATAATGGACCCCGGTTGGATGTCAGTACCCCAGAAACACCATAAGACGATATCTAAGTAAGGTACATGGACGTATGTGATATGGGTGATTAACATCAGGCATCTTTTTCGGCCCCGGACATCACTAGCAATGAAATCTATCTATCTATCTATCTATCTATCTATCTATCTATCTATCTATCTATCTATCTATCTATCTATCTATCTATCTATCTATCTATCTATCTATCTATCTATCTATCTATCTATCTATCTATCTATCTATCTATCTATCTATCTATCTATCTATCTATCTATCTATCTATCTATCTATCTATCTATCTATCTATCTATCTATCTGTCTGTCTGTCTGTCTGTCTGTCTGTCTGTCTGTCTGTCTGTCTGTCTGTCTGTCTGTCTGTCTGTCTGTCTGTCTGTCTGTCTGTCTATCTATCTATCTATCTAGTGTCTAACAAGACCTCGCCCACAAAATTTAATTATTATGATTATTATGATTTTTATTGTTATTATTATTATTATTTGTTAACGTAATTATGTTAGCTCATATGTTGCTAAGGACCTAGGCATCCGAAAATTAAAACCTTCTGTAAAACCATTTGCACAAATAAAATTCAAATTCCATTCATTTTCGTACAATTTGGTATAATCATTATATTACATAATTCAAATTTTGTTCCGACAGTCAGCTCGACTCTTATTATCAGCTTTTAACATGCCTCCAAAGAAAAGAGATGTTAAATGGGGCTATTGCCCTAGCCACACTACTGGTTCTGCGATTCTGCTCTTATTATTAAATTTACTCCTGTTGTTAAATGTGCGCGCATATCAGTGCTTAAGTACGATGGAGCTTCATCTTGCTGGAACGACATGTTCTTGCGCATAGCTAGTGGTATATCATTGATCAGTATGTTCTACATTAACACAGAACAAACGTACGTACAAACATCGCCAGAGGTAATCTACATTAAGATTAATGACCGTTTGACGAGACTTTGGCAGGCGTGTCTTCAATACGCGCCCTTTCTTGGTATATGCATATGATTGACGGAAGCAGAGTGGGTGAACGTCCCCAGATCGTGACAATGAAACCACTTCTATCCCTTAACATTTCAGGTGAAGTCTAATCGTGCCTTACACAAGTGAAATTATCACGATCATATCGAGTGCCCGTAAAACCATAAGGGTTTCAACACAGATGCATTAGTGGAAAGATTACTTCTGGAAGGGCACTACAAAAATTAGCAGTGGGACAGGAATAAGACGCATGTACACCGACAGCAAACACAATAAAGCGGATAAGAACGGCTTAAAGCGAACACTTCATGCGCGGAATGCATGCGCTTCTAACCCGATGAGGAAAATGTCAGCCTATATATTTTCATTGACCAAATTGATTTATCTTCCCTTAAAGTTGTGGGTCAGGTCCTGTTACACAGCATATAAATTCTATATAATATATACTGATGTAGTTTAGTATATACTACTATAAAGTATTAAAGTAAGCTTTATTATTACTTTATTATTATTACTTTATTATTATTATTATTATTATTATTATTAAAGGTACTAAATGTGTTATTCTCTTAGTTACAAGTAGAGAGCAGATGTTCAGTCATTAAAGAAGGTATAAAAAAGCAGAAAGACACTTAAATATGGACATGGCAGTAAAAGGCATTACACCAATAATTGGCAACTAAAATTAATTGAAATGTTTTTATATTGCCGGGAATTTCAAAGCAATAATGTTGTAAATTTCTATCTCAATGAACTTTTACGATGGCGAATCAGGTATAATGGGTCTCGTTTTAACTAAATAGTTTGCTTATGGCGTCGATCTTGCTGTTTAAGTATATGTAATTGGAACAATGCCACGCTGTAACTGCAGTGATTGTTTTTATAGTTCAGTAATGCAAACTGAGATCGGTAGCTCATAAAAGTATACTGCTTTATAAATAAAAGTATAGAAGTATGGATAATAAAATCCATGCTTCTATAAATAGCGACCTACTTATTAGTGAGCAGTTAAGACATGAGCAAAATGTGTGCAGATTGAAGGAGTGGCCCAGCTCTCCCTCTGCTCGCAACAACTGAGTAGAAGGAATGAACGAACCAGCGGAAAAGCTGCACTACACTTACAGTGTACAACACAGTTTCTAGAGTTGTTTACAATTATGTATGTCAAAGTCTCAACTGTAGCGTTTTGCTAAATTATGTTGATCCTGTTTTGTGGAGAATGCCAATCACGCATGTAGCATCTCCACCACCAAACTTACGGGTGGCCAAGATCGTTAAGGCGTGGACTCATAAGCAGGAGGTCTGGGGCTCGATTCCCACCAGGGCCGACCTCCCTGGCGGGGGTTTTTCCAGCTTTTTCTTAGTGCTCATAAACGGTAAATGCCGGAGAGAACCCTAAACGTAGGCCTGGAAGCTTCCTTTCTTAAAAAAAAAAAATATTTTCCCAGTTTATCATTTCATCTCATGTATAATCAGTGCCCACCTCTTGTGATGTCTCAGTAGTAAAAACGGGCGTTAAACATTATTCATAAAAAAATACTTGTTTCTTTACAACCAGTGCTTTGCTCATGTTTTATCTGCCTACTAGTGTCCACTTAAAAGTGTACGGTTTTCCTATTTTTTTTTTATTTCCGCCAATAAAGTATAAACTTGAATGGTAGAATAATTGCAAAAATAAGAAACTAATTGCATAGAAAGCAGAAAGAGGCAGGATATGTACAAAAATACGAAAAGCAAAAATAAAATTCTCCAATATTTTTAATAGTTCAAGAATATCATTTTTGTACACTTGGGCCTTCTCTGACGGCCACCAATAATTAAAGACATTTTAACCTTGCATGATCAATATCTTGAAATCTTATGAACAATTTTACCATCAGTGAAATTATCCGGGGAATATTTATAACTTTCATCTCAATAAAGCAGATTTAATGTACGGTATGAAGTAATGTGATTATTTTTTAAGCAATGTTGTAACAAAACGCTATTGTTATTAAAAACCCATTACAACCGGCATGGAGCATTTGCTGACTGTAACCGTAGTCTACTCTATCTGACATTCTTTTAATGCCACATAAATTTTTGATGGGGTTGACCATGACGCGTTTGTAAAGCTGAATGCAGTAAACGCTTGAAGACACAGGTGAGTGACAAAGGCAGCTTTCACTATTTGTGGTGACGAACCGCAGACTGAGCCCGAATTTCACGACTGAATTGAGCCAGTTTATTGCAGCACTTTTCACCGAAAGTGTTAGCAAATTGATTGTAGAGTACAGCAAATAAACATTTGAACTGCGATTTTCGTAATACCTACCTAATGCTCGTATACATTCAGAACATTTAGTGTTTTTACATTTTGGCACTTATGTGGGAACTCTTATTGAGTATAAGAATTGGGTAATAAAATTCTCAGCACTGTTAACCTGGAAGTCGTCGCACATTCGCCTTCTCAAATTGTATGAAAAGATGACCACATTGAGCTATTGAGTTGTCATGAACTTGATTCGTATGATATATTTACGTTTCTAAAAAAAACAAATTTCTTCCTTTTTTGGACACTTTATTCTAAGCCTCCTAACTTCTATTCTTTTGTCTAATTTTACAATGCACTTTTCCTTCTATTGATGTTTGTAGGAACTTCCGGGTTAGTCTTCAGACATTATAACATCACAAAAATGCTTGAGGTGGCCTTTCATTAAAACGATCTTTATAAACATTTACTTTTTCTTCATGTTCCTCTGATTAATTTAATGTTCAAAACCATATTGGGGTTAAAATGTGTATTGATTGTAAAAAGTTGGAAATCCATTCGCACAAATTGAAAAAAGTACTTCTTTGATGAAACAATTCCTGGTGAAACATTCCACATTGAATTTAAAATGTCTATATAATTATGCAGTTACCTGACTTCTAGCTAATATGCAACACAGTTTTAATTTCTCATTATGTATGCTAGTTGTTAAAGTTTGAAACCTCCAGCGTAACAGGTAAATACAATGAACTTAAACCATGACCTGCAGTGAGTGGATTTTATTTCACAATTACTTAAGGATGTCACTATAGTTATGTTTAATTTTAATAATAGAATCATATGATTCGTTTATTAGCAATACATTCAGCTGAATTATACCTTATGAACTGACAATGTAAAAGTTATTCTGTTTATCAAAATACTGAGGACTGACTTCACCCTTAGAGGCACACACACAACTTTTGAGAAAGGGTGCATTGTATCTCCAAAGTATATTTATTTAAGGAGTTTTCGCTAATAGCGCTGACTGAAATCGTAGTCGCTGACTCACCCGGACCCATAAAACGTTTTACAAACGGACCAGCCTCCCACCCCTTCACGGAAGAGGCCCCCATTCTTCCCAAATAATATTAGAGTGATATTGGCGACAGTAGTTCTAAATTTATAAAATACATTTCTACAAAGACCACAATTAAATTCGTATACTTTTAGAGTACTTGGCACAATCGAGTTTCTTGCATTTGTACCGAAAGTGCAAACTCTTGCTTTTCGCTTATGTATGTATTTCATTCGCTTGCCGTGTATTCTTAGCATGAGTCATGGCATTTCATCATTGTATGTTGAATTTGCAATTCAATTTTAGACGTTTAGGTGAGGACGGTATGTAACTGGTGAATCCCCGAATTTATTTCATCACTGCTTAGCAATGCGCTATGTGTGGATACATGATACAATGTATCTATTTTCTTATAGTAAGCGGGATTGACATTTTTGCTGCCATATGGCCGCGCTAGCTAGCTGTTCCCACATCCGTCACTCTCTGTCCATTCTCAACAGTTGCACTCCAACAGCATCATCATCATCTTCCTGCTCCTCTTCGCTCTCGATTTCTATTTCCAGTTCATTATGTTCACTGTCACTGAAATCACTGAGCCACCCAAGTTTATTATAAAATATCCCATTACTTATTCAAAACTGTCTTCGCTTTCCCGTGAAAAAGCGTTGCTACTGCGCAATTTCCGTTAACTGTTAACTGTTGCAACGTCGATGATGTCATGCCTCTGACGATAATATGTTTTTGTTACCTGAATGGTCAGCTATAAGATGAGCATCTCGCCAGCCGAGCCTCCAGCATAAACACGTTCCAAGTGTTGAGTAACGTTGGTTTGTAGACTGTATTGCATCGCTTGAATGAACATATCTTGTTTTTTAATAATATATTGATCCATGTTATGCGGGCAGTAAGTACGTTTACACTGCCGTATTTTAACCAATGAACTGAATGATATTGCCACGAGTCACTCTCATAAGCCTTGCGACACATGAAATCGTGTTATATCCACACATGTGAATGTAATTACTAAATTAGGCGAGAAATTAGTTTGTGATCGTAGCAGTGGTGACGATGGAAAGTGTGCAGATAACAATGCTGCTTGTGGTGTTTGTGGACCGCTTGTACAATGGAATAGGTTCATCAGTTATATTATTGCATAAGTAAGCAATGTCAATGAAGAATGCATTAAGAAAATGTATAAAAGAAATTTCAAGACAAGTGGATAGCAACTTATGTATGGATGCTGCACAATAAAACTACAAAAGTTGTTTATTGCAAACATTGCCGGGAAGCTTGTTCTAAGAATCCGGTAAAATTTAATACCAAACATGACTTGACGTTTATAAGCATTGGTTTCAAAATCCTGAAAGAAAGTTGTCGCACACCCCCACTGAAATATTTGTCTAATATAATATATAGTTCTTTGATGTAACTGTTTACGGCACGCCAAGCTAGGAAGGTTAGCGTCAAGGAGATAATAAACACTATTCAAAGGAAGGGCAAACAGACGAGAGAAGTGTGACCTGTTGAATGACCCAACGCTTGTTAGTTGGAGTACGGGCTATTGTGTGTAGAGGTATGAACTCACCTACCGTTGTAGACAGTTAACTTTAAACTAGCCAATATAAATGAACGTTTTAAACCTTCGAATTGCAGCCCGCGCTGGTTGTTAATTGTAAACCATCATTGTAGAGGATTTTTAAAGAGAATTGCTCTTGCTTGTGTGGTCACGCCAACACTTGGACAATTTGAACTGAATACATGAGGAGCCGTTTCCTCGGCTCGGGGGCCACTTGAGCTCACTTCGCTCATTTCATTCACTCGAGGAGTTCTCGCTCAGAGTTCAGTTACTCGATAAAGCAGATTCCTCACTTCAAGTCTGTTCTCAGTTCTTTGGCCGGAGGCTCTGATCGTCTCCTTGGAAGTTGCAACAGTTAAATTTCGACTCATTTACTCAATTCTTTTGGAAAATACAATCTTAATGTTGAGATCACACTCGAATGAAGTACCGAAGAGACCGAGCTGGATTCCAACTACGGATTCCGCGGCGCAGCAACTTTATTAAGGTTAAGAGTAGGTCAATGCCAAAGCACCAAATTCTATCGTACGCAGGATCACCAGCATTTGTAGAAGATATTGAGGTTAATAAATTATGTCGTACGCGTGACTATTGACAAGGCTGATCCCCTCTCCCAGTCCTCTCTCGACGAAAGAGCGGAAAATACACTTCAGACTTTGTTGTGTAGCTGGATAACAACTCAAATGATTATTACAATCAACATAAACCGCTACAAAATCTGGTGATCTGACGATCTGACGGAGTCTGATATCATCATTAGGAATTCCAAATCATAGAATCAAAGAAAAATACGAGACAATGTATGTTATCTTTTTTGTTTTTTGTCTTTCTCTCACTTGGTATTAGAAAATAGAACGGTAACGACTGTAACACAACTTTTATCCATTACAGTCTCATAGATTCTGAATATCATAAGTATAACATACAAGTGTTAATATTCTGTGCTCGAATTTTAAATATGTATATCCATATCACTTTTATTCTTATTCTGTTCACGAAATAGCCCTAAACCCTTATTTGGCTCTTCCCTACTGGCATTATTGACAATCAACATTCTTCTGTCGCAAGATTGTTTAAAAAGGTTAAGTACAAATATACAATTATTACAATTTTGTAAGTCAAATTTAGAGAAATTATATTTAAATTTTTATTTTATTCGTAAAATAGCCTAATGAACATCACTGGAGTATCTGAGCTTTCCGGACTCCCTATGTTCCTGAATTTATCAGTAATCTCAGACCCTCTCGTGGTATTACTTGTGATAATATATTCTTTACAATATCTATCTGTTTGGGATATTGCCCTAAGAGGTCACACATATCATATGAGTAATTTAATTAACTTACTGTGAGTTAGAAGTGATAATTGGCCCGAACTTAGATGTGGATGTATCGCGATTCATACAAATGATATTTTCTGTGTGTGTGTATAACGAAATACTGGAAATTATGAGTCACTGCGCTCTGAGAGATATCATAAATACTCTTTAAGTTAGTCACATATTACTCTATAATAGTCGGTGAAGCGTCTGACATTTCTGCAAAGGAGGTGTCATTGTGCTTTAGAACAGGACGATTTGGAACTATCAGGATTCTACGAAACATCCACGACAGATGCCGGAATGTTGTTTCGTATTACGTTATTATACAATTTGATTGTGACATAAATATGTGCAGAGGCCAGTGCTAAGTTGCTGTATCGAACATGGCAGGCTAGTACTTAGGAGTTCAGGCTAGGCTGTCAGAAACAGAACCCCGAACACTAATTACACACTGTCTCGCTCTTGCTGTTCAAGAATATTGCTGGTAGCCGGGATGTGCTCAACTTAATAAAGTACATAATTATGTTTGTGAGAAATTCGCCCAAAAGACTTTCATTCTTACAATGCGATGATGCAGTCAACATTGGATCTTTCTGTTCAACTAGATGAGTGGTTCGTTTCTTGTGAATAAGTGATGCGGTTTGTTGAATCAAACCCACAGATGTAGGTTCCAAAACAAGTGGCTTATACTCAAATGGGGACATTTAATTTCTATTTCTATCCGTCTTCCTTATGCAGGACATTGTGTCACGTGGATGCTGTTAACACAGTGCTACAGAAGATAGCGTTGTGTTTTCAAGAAGCTACGTTTACGCGCTTGGCAGATTCCTCCACAAGTTTCGTCGGGGATCCCTTAGCATGTCCAAAGGGATTCACGGAGGTCCTCAGTGGTTTTTTTACTTTAGGACGGCACCTGGAGTCTATTCCAACCCGTCTTTTGGCTTTAGGCGATCTCGTTGCTCAAACGCACTAAGCGAACTTAGCTATCAGATTCTCACTGGTGGATAGATCACGTTTAGCTCAACGTCTACTCAATTTTAAGAGGTGAATCAACCCAGTATTAAGGTAGCCAACACCCACCCCATGACAAGCAGTGATTCAGGAAACTTCCTGCCCCCAAGGTACACGCCATAGGCACTGCCTTGGGACACACTGCCGTCACGGGTACTCATTTACCCGTGAATTACGGGGACCACTGCCTCGCCGAGTCCGACCCAGCTGCTTCTATTAACGTCAGAAGCATCACGGGTACTCAGGATCCGCAGAGCCCGCACTGGGAGCATCAGTCGCGCCCCCCACTCAGAACTACATATGACACATTTTGGGAAGAATGCTAAATAATGCACTAACAAACCAAATTGGACTCTTGGAAGTGCTCCCCATATCTTTGCCATCCCTAAAGACATGTACCGTCCAAAAGTTTTGAAATAATTTATGTTTCATTCAGTGTCGTGTTATTACATCTGGAAGTGTTGCTTCACGTTTCATGATAAACACTAAAAAATCCGTCACAAATTAAAATGATGATATTACACAAATAGCTTTTTTTAAGACTACATTCATCCTAACAGGTTGACATTGAATAGTGACACGATGATAGGCATTTTAAAATAAACTCCTTAGATAACTTTTCTTCAGTTTTACAGTTTCTGAAATGTGATAACTGCGTCAGAAATGGTTACAGAATTAACTAAACCAGTACGACTTGTTTTAACTCTCCCGGTGTCAACTGGTCTACTTGTCCAGTATCCGAAGGCTGAAAACTTACTTGATGTCATCAATGGGGCACAGCCGTCTTAACTCGATCGCCATATTGAATTTCCACTGAAACATGCAAGCACTATGGATCTCAATGGCATAGCCGGCCATCGGAAGAATGAGTTGCTTCGGAAACTTTCTTCACACTTTGTTCAAGATTAGCCATTACTTTTTAATGTTCTATTTAATTAACTATTTTCATTTTATAGCTTTATAACAAAATCTAGTGTTAGAGCTATTAACCAAATACATTTTTTTCAGTTTACTACACATTTTAACGTCTTTAATTTAATTTAAATTTAATTTTTAAGCCATTGAGAAATATTTAATTTAAAATTATTAATTATTATCCCAAAAATATTAAACGTATTTTGTGTCGTTGATGCTTGGATTTCCAAGTTTCGAACGGAAGGAACCTTAATATATGCCAATTATATTATATACAGCCTACAGAGAAAAACCACTTCCACTTTCCTCCTGATATACCTACTTATCATCTGGGTAAATGATAGAGGATCTGAAAACGAGTAAAAGATGAACTTCTCTTTTCGTCAGATAGTAATCCATGATTGTAGTCCAGTCGTGACTCGAGTTCAAACACACGGCTTGTGTGAAAATAAATGCGCGCGCGCGTGCGTGTATATATATAATTTTACTTGTTAATAGTTTTAATATAGGCTTCCAAATATCGTTAACTGTCTTATTTTATTTCATATTCCAGGGGTTTGTCGTATGTGCTGATATCTAGTCTAATACGCTGGTGAAGAATTTCAACTTTTTAATAGTCTAAAATTCACAGCATCCCTTTAATCACCCCATGTAGAAATCACGTGGCTTGAGGATGTCGAATCTTCAAGACTTATTCGTTTATTTGGGAATCTCTGAAGGAATTCAAGAGACCCATTAAAAAGGTAAAAGTATAATATTGTTGTCAATGTTTAAGATAAAGTAAAGCAGCCTGTTAATGTGCTGCCATTAGTTCCCGGCCATGATAAACAGTTGGTGCCTTTGTTTCCGAAACGAATACACCAGTAATGTTAAAATATTGCAGTTCATTTAATGACAACTGATTGATGACAGATTATTCCGACTGCAAATCACAATAAAGAGCAAAAGTATTTGTATATACAAAAAATAGCACTTATTGTTCATTAGTTAGTTGTCTTTAACACTTGCCATGGAATACTAAATTAATTTCAAATCTAATGCGAAACAGTAGTTTTGTCTTGGATATTAGATATGGTTTCACCGACTTTATGCACTTCAAGGTATTTAGCTGCAGAATTAAAGCTATAAGAACGAATCCTTTTCATCTACGAGTGTACAAATATAAAACGCTAGAGTGCAGCACATTACTGAAAGCTATCAAATACTATATTATTATAATGCGTATTAACATTCTGAAACATAAATAAGCTATGCTGCTTGCAGCAGTCACTATTCAATAAAGTAACGATGTGTGCTATTTATTCTTCATATTTCAAGCCGATTGAAATACTCAGTGTTCTCGCATATATAGCATGTGCATTTTGCTGTGCCTTAATTCGACAGAATTAACACGCCTCTCCCCCTCCTAATGTCTGAGTTTTAAAGCTTTGACTAGCATTAAACGCTGCAGCATTTATTATACCAAGCACGTTTCTCTAATTGTTCACAACTGCGCTTTTAAAATATAGATTGGATAGTGCTGCTCGACAAAACAGTTGACCTTCGAGACAGCGCTGCAATCACACGCATGCTATTTGTTTCCTTAACGGAATGAAGATATTACGTCACTTCAGGCGTTACGTATTTATTTTACGAACCGATTGCTGCTGACAACACGCCCAGCATGAGCGAGCGGTATCTAACTGCCATCAGGCTAGCGACAAATGAGTACATGGGAGGGTTCTGTTTAGCGTTAGATGTAACTGGTGATAGATTGTGTTTATGCGGATTAACAATGCCGCCTATCGAAGTGTTTATGTTTTCTGCTTCACTACACGGCTACATTAACATTGTGCTCTACAAGTTCCGGTAATGGGGAAGGCACCATGATGGAAGATCCAGCCGTAAGTACCCTGAATTTATAAATTGTAAACACATTTCCCTTAAAAACAGTAGCCAGGCAAAATAAATATTAATTTTGTTATTGCTTTACGATGCTGAAAGTTAAAATATCAATTATTATGACATATTTTGATTTTTATCTTGCCTGGTAACTATAATTCTTTGGAAATGTTCCATTAACACAAATGCATCTTAACGTTGCGGAAATGGATATTTTCCTCTTGGCAAAAACAATTTTCATGGTTTAGTTTTGTTGTTGATTTGGTTTGTTTACGGACGCTTTTTAACTTCTCAGGTCATCAGCGTCCATTCAATTCAGGGCGTGAAACGGCCGGCAAATTTTGCTCAGAGGACTCTTCTTTTAGACTCGAGGTTCTTTTTCGTATAGTAAATGTATGAAATGGGACCCAGGCTTTACTTCCCTTCTGAAGGAAACTTTACTAAGGCTTTTTACGCCAGAAAAAATCCATCGATTCTGGCCGGGTTTGAACCCGCGATCTTGGGTTTAGAAGTCGAGTATGGTTACCACTACACCACCAGGGCTGAATAGTTTAGTTTTGACACTGTTGAAATATCCAATCACACACAGCAATTTTACGACGCAAATCAAATTAAACGCAACAATGCTGTTTGGTGGATATTACACACGATTCTCAATTAAACGCAACAATTCTGTCTGGTGGTTTCTAATCAATTTGATTTGTTATCGAAATGCTAATAACTCCAGGCTTTAAGTGTTTGTTTATAAATTGTGAAATAGACCTTAAATTATGGCTTTGAAATTATTCTTGCAAGTAAAAGTGCGTTTTAGCTGTAGTGTTTTCAAAAAAAAAAAAAAAAAATGTAACAAATGAGTGAGAAATATGAGCACATATGTTAAAAATACACTGAAACTCGTTACATTGCTGATATGTGTTATGTAAATATTAATATGAATGTATAAATGGCGTTTTAGTTTGGTTCAATACACACACATATATACATATTGTATGTAGCTAATATAAAAAGTCCGCAGCGCTCCCAACAAAATCGCCAAATAACGGGTACTATTTCCTGATGCGTAGTTCGGTTAACCGTAGTAGATATTTAATTGAATACATACCACTGTAGACATCACAATTTAAGGAGTAACAATGTCAGAGACGCAATGACTAAAGTGTTAGTCAATTGAATCCACTCGAGGTTCCCACTATGGAAAACTAATTTATAAAATATTGCGTACAGAAAGTTATGATTAGCTCCGAAGGACAGAGCTTCCTAGTGCGAATCTGATATTTCTATTCCTACTGGGTGTCAGTATTCTGGCACTCAATGTTTAACTGGAATGCTGACAGCTGTAATTCGAGACCTAAGCTGAATACATACAATGAACAAAGATGCATGCAGGAAAGATTAGATGAAAAAATGCAGCTGATATGATGGTAGACATAAGCAGCAATGTACAATTAGACTTCTAAAAAGTATACGAGTACAGCAGAAATTGTTCTACTAACTATAGTAGAGTTCTTCTAACTATAGTAATTAGATTAGAAAGCTGACACGGCCTCCTTCAATGTGCATTACCTGGACCCCGTATGGTCTAATACATTACAAGTGTATCTTGTAGTTATTAGTAAAATTCTGTTTCATAAAGGTTTCTGCTACACTTGTACTTTACAACTTCATACTTACAAAGGTATAAGTGATTTTTCGTTATCTGTTTCACAGAAATATTGATATACTCGGGCAGAGGTAAGTTGTGTAAATTTCTCTACAATTGTAAGAACATTGGTAACTTGAAATACTGGCACAAAAGTTATTATTTTTTTAATTATTTCCAATTCAGTTGACCCAAATATGCCAAACATTAGCGAAAGGGATAATAATGATGATTAGGAATATGTATAAAGAAACAATAAATAACTGTGTATAATGATAAAGTTAGGTTAAGTGTAAGTGAAGCACAGCTTATGACTGATTTTGATGTTTCCTGTTCCAAAGGCCTATTTCAAACCAGCATCTTAGTTTATGTACTTTTAAGGTTCTTGCTACATGTCACGAAAATAATTTCTTTTCATTCTTCTTTCTCTTTTAATAATAATTTCTTTTGTCGCAATTTTCCCGGTTTTTTTTCTTATGAGAAGTGATTGTGAAGCAACATAAAAAAATGTTAATGATCAAATGGAATAATAAAATAAATGATCGAGAGTAGTCGGGGATCTCGAATTTTCTGCCATCTGTCGATGGCTGGACCTGATGCTTCTAAATGTAGCCTTAGAATGTCGTTTCAAAGTGGATAATTACCGTTGAATGTCGATAAGTACATAATAAAATATTTAAATTATTCTTATGAAAAAAGATTCATTTTGCAGGAATGACAATGATTCGCCCTATGCATTAAAATCCTTAAGGAAGGGACATTCAAGGTATGGCGACGTATGGCAAACAGCTGTTTCTCCATTTTGCTCTTGTATGACGTCACTTGTATCTTTTTACTAATATTTCACCAGTGTAGCATTTCTATCATGGAACAAAAAGTTACAAGACCATACTTTACAAGAACCTGCACTAATACACTTTTATGTTATTAGGCCATACTTTTGTGAAACAGGGCCCTGGGTTTGTTGCTACACCTTACAAGTTGACGACAATAACATGCGATGCAGTTCTCGCTTTTGTTGCAAGAGCTAAACTTGATCGAACACAAACTTCAAGCTTTTATGTCTGCAAAATTTCTCCGTCCCATCTATAAGAGCATCGCGTGAAAATTTTACTATACCTAACCTTTTATTTTTCTTCGTCCCTAACAATTCAACCAAACCTAACGTGAGCAGCTCAAGTCACAGTACAAATATATTGCAAGGAATCGGTGAGCTTTCTCTATTAATACACTTAATAATTGTCGAGAAATACTACTCATGTGCTTGATCCAGCGCTTCTCAAACTGTGGTCATCGGATCACAAATGATTCAAGTGGGCTGCCCTTATGATCCTCTATAATGTAGATTGAACATATAAATTGAACTCGTCCAAGAAAGACGACAAAATGAATTATGGATCGCCCAATATTACTGAGTACCATAATAAAACAGGAGTTTCGTTGCAAAAGTTCAGTCTCCTGAAAACCGTGAAAATTGATGTGGAATTTCTTGCAGCATGCTGCTATTGCA
This sequence comes from Metallyticus violacea, assembly GCA_030762175.1. Lineage (NCBI taxonomy): Eukaryota > Metazoa > Arthropoda > Insecta > Mantodea > Metallyticidae > Metallyticus > Metallyticus violacea. The sequence continues at coordinate 102,686,056 of CM060845.1, read as the reverse complement.
CATTCCTATTCCTATTTATGTAGTGTAGAAATGATACAAATTTTATTCTGGAAAATATATGGTTTATAAAAGCAATAATAATAATAATAATAATAATAATATAAAATAGATAAATTTTATAAAAATAATATATATTTTATAATAATAATAATAATAAGAAGAAGAAGAAGAAGAAGAAGAAGAAGAAGAAGAAGAAGAAGAAGAAGAAGAAGAAGGAGGAGGAGGAGGAGGAGGATGAGGCGGAGGAGGAGGAGGAGGGGAAAGACCTCCTACAAGAGGGTTGCTTTTATTCGCTAAAGCAATGAGCTAATTCGCATTGAGGTTGTTTACAGTAACATTACCCTGTATGCTACACTTTGTAATAAGTTTGTTAATCAGATTTCACTCGTTTTTTCAGTTGATGTTCCATGGTTTTCCATGTATTCCTGCTTCTTGCTATTTTGGGCCATTGTGGACCTGCCTGTATCGCGTAGAAGTCCTCCCATCGTCGTCTTGGCCTGTCACTGTTATTCACCTTAATTAAAGGAAACAAATTTTAATCATTGCGGTTTAAAAATATATTAACAAAGATATAAAAAAACAATAAAACTGCTCAGGAGTATTGTGGTATACAGAATCACTTAACTTAAGCAAAGTGATCAACGCTTAAACTTTCATCAAGAAGAAACACTGTTGTAGTTGAGGAAACTTTATTATAATGTTCTAACATTCTCAATCACTTTACAAAAAGGTTTATTTAGACACTTCCTGGTTTCGCAGCACAGTACCACTAAAGTTACATTTTCTATCATGATTTCCTCTCTCCTCTCCTCTTCAAACACGACCTGAATGAATGTCTAGAAATTGATTCCCTCCACCCCCACCCATCTCCCTTAACTTTCCTGGGCTGAGATTTATGCGCATATATTAATTACGGTATTCAATTTGATTTTCATTCTTTAGGCATTGCCTGCTCTGTTTCGAGGACTTCCCCGTCATTCGCTGTCTCTTTCTGTTTCGCTTTCTCGTTTGCATTCTCCTTTTCTATTTCTGCTCTCTAAGCCTTTCTTCTCAACATGATTTTTTTTTTTTTATTTTTCCAGGGGTGTTTTTCTAACAAATCTTCTTAAAAACTTCATTTGCGTCACTCCAATTTCCTTTTCCACTTATTACGAAGCTGTAGAAAAAGAATTGTTAAGCCCGTAAGTCAGCAAACCTAGAGGACTGTAGCAGACGCGACGCGAACTGTAAGCTCAGAAAATGTGAATTTCCATTTCAATATAGTTTGAATATTCCATGCTATTTTTAAATATGTTTGTTTAGTGAGTATTTAGCAATACATATGCACGGGGTGCCAAAAAATGTGTACGCACTTTCACAGCAGATATCTATTTAATATATTTCAAAGTTGGACCGAAAAACAACAGTAATGTATAGTATGTTGTTCTGTAAACAAATGTGACTCACATACATTATGATAGCGTTGCTACATGACAGGTAGATCAACCATGAACAAATGAAGTAAAGATTATCGTATGATGTTCTGTAATTAGATATGACTCACATTACGTTATGCTAGCGTTACCGCAACAAAATGGCGTCAATATAATCGTTTGAACAGCGGAAAGCAATTTTGAAGTCGTATTGGAAAACCGACAATGTTGTTGAAGTTCAAAAGCAATAGGACGAAGAGATTTCCACCTCGTTCTCCGCATCTAGCTACGTTTTGGACTTCCACCTATGGGCAACTCTTAAGGATGTTGTATACCGTAGAAAACCAGCTACACTGGCAGCACTTCGGGAACAAATTGAAACGGCATGTGCTGCAATCGCTGAGGATACTTTCGCAAACGTTTCTCAATCAGTAGTTCAACGTACTCAGAAGTGTATCGACGCCGATGGTGGACTTTTTGAGCAACTGTTGTAACTGTAAAAGTCTAAGATGATCAGTGCTCATCATTTTCTGTTTGTGTGAATTCAGTTTTGTTATGTTAAGACAGTTTTTTTCTGCTTCAAGTGTGTTAAGCAGGAAATGTTGTTTCAAAGTTTCCTATTTAATTATAAATGATTCTGATGACTACTATAATAATAATTGTATCTTGTTTCAGGTAATCAAGTGTATTAATATTATAATTAAAAGGAGAACCCCAATATTATATGTATTAGTGTATGTTTGTAAATATGTCTTTTTGAGTAGTAAGCGATACTCCAGTCATCTTTCTGGAATTCCATGTCTTTGTTATGTTTTTATAAAGGGAAAGGAAATGCTGTCTTTGTCGGTGACATTAGCTTTACCTGTGAAAAAGGTCTTTCGGTTAAACTTTACCCTTTGTGAAACCCTCACGGGCAGTCCAGCCGGCACATGTTCGGTGCCAGAGGTTATAACACTGTAAATGGCTGGGATTCAATTGAAAACGGTACTTGGCGCCTAAAGGAAATACCGTTTACAGAAACACGCGTTTTCACCGAAAACAAGCATTAGCTATTTCAAAGGGAGACCGCAAATAGGGGAAGAAACGTGCTATATCGCGAGAACCTAGTGAAGGGTAGCTGCACCTTTTTTCCTTAGTGCGGGAATGAGAAATATTTTCCTGGTAAAACCCAGAATCTTCAAGCAATCAACATGTTTAAAAATCCCACGTATAGAAGTAAACTTGTAATAGATTATGCGCTAGTGTGATCCAGTAATATCCTAGAAGGAATCAAATTCAATTTATTTAAAACAATTGAATTTTCGCGAGTTCGCAGAAGAGATTTAATATTAACTATGAGAAGTTAAGTTCTGAGGCATTGGCGGGAGGAGGCAGTCGTAACAGAGACGGTAAGAGTCGTGACAACAGTAACTGTAGCAGCAAGAGTAACAATTAATCAGTCATCAGTTAGTCAGGGCCATAGCAGAATATTTAAACCGTCGCGATGAGTCGAAGTAAATCGTTCGGTCAGTGACAGCCAGTCAGGTAGTGCTAGCGTAATAGTAAGAATAGTCTCACTTGTGTTAAAGTGAATAAATACGCGAGTGAATACAGCGAATTATAACCACCGAAGCACAGCATGTTCCAGAACCTTCCAAGTTTTCAAATAAATAAAATGTCCAACCAGTGGCGAACTTCATTATTACAGTGAATAATCTCCTTCCTCTCTAATGACTTTGAATCATTAAAAACAGTCCAAAATTACCCTGAGAACCCTATCCTCTGCATTGGAACCAGAGAGTTAGGAAGCATCGAACTCATGACTCCGAGACAAGAAAACATCTAATTGCCCGATTCAGTTAATAAATCGCCCAACAAATAAAAACCGTTCCAGTGTATACATTTTGGCACCCTCTGTATATATTTCGAATGTATTTTATTGAGAGTAATCCCTGAACCTATTATGTATGCATGTATGGCGAACACATGTGACTGGTGTGGGCAAGGGTTCACACGAGAGCTGTGGGAAGCGAGAGAGCTGATCAATTAATTTAGGCTGCTGTCTTCCTTCCAAGGAAAATGAATGAACAGAAGGGAACTTGCTCGAATGAACTGAAATGCTGTGGAAGCCATAAAACTCTATTCCTAACGATACAAAGTAGCAAAGCATGGAAACGGAAATAAACCATTAGTTCTGCTGAAACATTTTTGGCGGAATAATTCATTTGGAATATTTCATGGCTACTCGTACATACAATCCGAAAAAAGACATTTAATATTCTTATCTTATTGGAATGTACAGCACAAAGAAATAAACGCCATGTAAATAATTTTGACTAATATGTTTAAGAAATATGTTTCTTAGGACATGGACAAAATAGTATAACCCTTAGAAATTTAATGATGCATACTAATGAATAAATATTTTGGAATATATATAGAATTTTGTGAACTTTTATGTGTTTTAAACTACAGCCCAAACAAACTTGTAAACAAAATTAGCCCTTCTCAGGAAAACACAATGATAATAATAATTTTGGTGGTGCTAACCAGGTCATTATGGCGTATTTGCGGTTGTTATATACCAAATTTAGATCTTAAAAGGAAAAAATAAAATATAGCTGAGTTAATAAATGTAGAAATCCCTGTCATTATAGTACCACAAGGAATACCCACAGGTTAGAACAAATAAATTTGATGTAGGACACTTACCTCTAAACACAACTATGATGATGTTTGGTTTGCTGTAAAACGTCGCAGTTGTCAATTACAGGTCGAAAACAAGCGTTACTTTGAAGGTTAAAGGCGATCTGCGGAAAATAATTATGTATTTAGAAATGTAGACTTCTATCAGTTGTTTAAGGTGTACAAGTGTCAAAATACTAATGAATGTGAGAACTTTTTATAAATTATCGAATTTCATCTTCCGGACAATGGAACCCTTACGTCTTACTTTCAGCTCAATTAGTCTTAATATAGTAACTGAATTGATTACTAATCGCCGAACCATTTGGTCATCTCACTACATACACAAATGAATAAACATGCAATAAGCACAAGCATATTCTATATTGGCATAGCAGAAGTCGAGCGATGGAAGAATAAGCGAAGCTCTCTAGTGGGCAACTCCGGTGTTTTACAGAAAAACTAATATCACTATTAAAATAAGAGGTAAGTACATGTTTATAATTTAATTTTGTTTTGTTTGAACCCTAGGGTGTTCCTTGTAAAATATTTTCAAAAAAAATTAGGGAATAAATAGAAAAGTTAAATCAATATATATAGGGGAAAATGTAAAAATGTTATCTGACGAATCTATAAAGCAGCTTCGTATGTCAACATTTCCAAAAATGTGCAGTATTCGCAGTTACAGACAAGTATGAACTGTATATGTGAAGTGATATCGCAGTGGAGGCTGATGTTATGGCCCCAAGCTGCGCGCCAAGAATTTGAGATTGTAATCGTGGACGTTGTGGCTCCACGTAAGAGAGTCAAGAATTTGAAACCGGTGGACGATGATGGGCCGTTTCTGCTGATTTGTGCCTGCTGTTGCACTGGAGGAGGATTGGAAAGGGCTGGTCGCAAATTAATCAATGAGGTTTCTTAGACTTCTTAATGGTTTTATTTTGTCGGTGCCCTCTGTCATGTTCCTCGATGTATGTCTGCCTATACGACAAAGTCCGCTCTGATAGCACGCGGATAGCAAGCTGATAGCTGCAAACTGCACTGCCAATTCCGAATGCCCCATTGTCGGTGCAGCACGATCTAACTAAAACTTCAGACGAGAAAAGATTGAATAAGGAACGGCAGAGGATGTTCTCTTTTATATTAATTTTAAACCGTGTTGGCGTCGCTTTCTTAGCTCATAGAAATCTTCAGCACTAAACACACGGAAGCCGAGTTCTCAAAATCCTTGTTTCTAATTGGTGAACTCACACTCGTCTTTTCGCGCTACTCTTAAATTTTTGAACTTAAACTTGTACTATTGGCTACCGAAGATTCGTGTGTTCAAGTGACATGTAAAGTTCATTGCCTCCTTACGGTACTTTTTGGAATTTTTAACGGGCGAACCCTTTGCTTCGCCACTGGGGAATACAAAAATTATTTTGTACTGGGCACCCGCGGCCTGGACTATTTGTTTCCTTTGTGAAGGACAGGCTTAATGGGTGTATCCTTTTTTATACGTATAAAACTATTTTAAAAATTATCTTGCCCGTCATACTTGCATTATTAACAATTGTATATTGATATAAAAGCATGTATCTATATCCTGGTGGGGAGTGGGTGCAAAAACAGTTTCAATAGTAAACATGTATAGCATTATGATATGCTATAAGTATGTGAAAGTCCGAAATTCTTCGTCAGATAAGATTATTCTTTTTTGAAAAAATCTGGTTAAAAGTTGTACATCCAAAATGCATATGCTTTCTTTAATAATGGAGTTATATTTCGCTTTTGCACTGCAAAAGTCACTTTCCCACAAATATAACAATTAGTTTACACTTCCTACATTTACGTGGCATATTAATTTCTGTCACATCAGATATTTATCACCATGAAAAATGAAAAATGAGTATTCTGGCAAAAGATAAATATTAGGCACAGAACTACAAAAATCTGTTTAAAAAAACTGTCTAAGCAAAGCCTTGTATCTAACTAAACCAGAATTTTTTTACAAGCAAACACAACCCCACATAGTCATAAATCTGTTTCCATATCTCCTGTGTGAGTCGGTGTAGTGGTCACCATTCTTGCCTCCTACATCCAAGATCTCGGGTTCGAACCGGCCAGGACCGATGGATTTTTTCGGGCGAAAAAATCCTAAGTATGGCTTCCTTCGGAAGGGAAGTAAAGCCCTGGGTCCCGTGTCGTACATTTACCGCACAATAAAAAACCTCCTGAAAGAAGAGGCCTCTGTGCAAAAATTTGTCCGCCGTTTCACGCCCTGAGTTGAATGGGAATCTGACGACCTGAGATGTTAAAGAGCGTTCATAAATAAATCAATCAAAAAAAAATCCTGTGTAAGGGATGTTACATGACCTTTACCGTCATCTACCAACGTTCTTTCTAAAACCCATAATCCCAGAAAGTTGCTTTATATTGAAAACCGACCACTGCGTGCATTTTTATTGTCATATTCGTAATTGGCGTATAAAATTAGTCAGAAATGGAAAATTTTTCTCTATAATGTTGGCTGTTTTCCAGCGTAATTAAATATGACAGATCTTTAACTTATGGCACACTAACAAAACAACTTTTGAGAAAGGAAACAAAGGAAAGGATTATATGGTTAAAACCCCCTTATATAAACTGATGTGTTTAATAAAGAGGGAGTGTATTCATTATACAGGGCTATACAAAAAGAACGAACAGTTTTCAAACATTTCTTTCTTCCAAATTACTAAAGGTGGAACCAAAATTCAACGTGACAAGCACGACCGCATTGGCGCTGTTGCTTGCCATGTTGATTGTCTGTAGTCAAATGGCGGCACAATAGGAAAAAGCATTTTGTTTGCTGCAATTAGCAAAACTATAGACCATTATTGGAGTTCAACTTGCTTTTCGTCGTCAGTTTAATAAACAAACGCCTGCGCAAAAATAGATTCACCAGTGGCATCGAAAATTCGTAGATGATGTTTCATCTGCAAACGGAAAAGCACGAGACGTCCACGCACATCGAATGAAAATGTCGAGCGTATTCATACAGTTTACGAAAGGACCTCAAAAAAAAAAAAAAAAAAATCCACAGCACGAGCAAGCAAGGAACTTAACATTTTTCAACCAACGGTATGGTGCGTTCTGAAATACTGTCTGCACCTGAAGCTGTATAAACTGCAGTTATTGCAAAACATTGCATCCTGACGATCACAACAAAAGGTACGGACTTTTACATTAGCATGCTAGATGATATGGAAGAAGAAAATTTTTCTTAACGATTAATTTTTTCCGATGAATACATCTTTCCGATAAAGTTAATCGGCATAACTTTAGAATTTGGGCAAGTGAAAATCCTATGTCAGTTATTGAACATGAAGGAGATTCACTGATGATTAATGTCTTCTGTGTCATATCTATAGCCAAAGTTTATGGACCTTTCATCTTCATGGAGAACACTGTGACTGGAGTAACATATCTACACATGCTTCAAAACTGGTTATTTCCCCAACTTGAAGACGATTCAGATGACTTCATCTTCATGCACGATGGTGCCCCGCCTCATTTCTCCAAGCGCATCCTACGTTATCTGATTCACACCATTCCAGGACGTTGGGTTGGAAAAGGGAGGAGCAAAAGATCAACTTCATCGCGGATGGCCTCCCAGGTCTCCAGACCTCACTCCTTGTGACTTTTATCTGTGGGGTTACTTAAAAAACCATGTTTTTATCCCCCGTATGCCTGACACACTTGAAAGTCTGCGACATCGAATTGTTGAAGCTGTGAATTCGATAACTAGAGACCAGCTGATTCGTGTGTGGCAAAAATGAGCCACCGTTGTGATAGTTGTCGTGTAACACATGGTGCTCATATTGAATGCATAAAAAAGTAAAAATTTAACCTATTTTTCTTTCCAGGAACGTTGTTTCTATTTTTTAGTTTGGAAGAAATAAATGTTTGAAATCTGTTGCTTCTTTTGAATAGCCCTGTATACGGAAAAACTGGATGCCAACATATGTTATTTGAATGCAAAGGAATGAAGGATTAGAGAGACAAATTTATTGATATGAATGGACAAATGAGCTGGCGTTAAAGGGGTATATAAACACGTTATGCTAAGTCAATTTGTATATAAAGTCAAGTAGGTGCATAATGACAGTATTGTTGAAGAGAATACAAGGTCAAGGAAGGATAATGTTTAACGCATATAGTTTGCTGACTGGACATACAAACATGTGTAAATATGTAGTTAATAAAAGTATAAACTTTGAAATGCTAATCTAAAAGCTATAACTTTAAAAGTATGTGTAAAATAATTCCAACTGTATAATGGAAGGGGTAAAAATTGTGTGCAAATGCGATGTAGCTAGGTTTAAATAAACAAACAAAAATTACAAAATAAATACACTCTTGATGCAATGTCAGACGTTATGTGCTGCTCTCTGACAAATGTTGTGGTGTTTAGTAATTGAAGATTCACAATTTGGAAAACAGTACGCATCTTCGAGAACGCTCTGGTCAAGTTAAAAACAGCCTGAAATAAATGAAACTCTGTGCGACAATTCATCAACATAGCATCCCCATATGATGTAATATATTTGAGAATTAAGCGTACAATTTCCTTATTTGACATCATTTTTTTTAATTATATTAAAATGTTAGAGCTAGGCAATGCATTGACATAGCAAATTAATTACCTATCCAAGCGATACCAGGGTAAGTAAACTGATGCACGCAATTGCATATAAACATACAAGTGTGCAATGCAAAAATAAGATCGACATGAGTTATGGCGCGTAAATGTGAAGGTGGGAACGAGCAGAAAACTGCGACAAATTCAGACCAACTTTCTGAACTGATTTGTAAAGGTTGATAGGAGCGGGGCAAATTGGAATTTCGGCTCTATTTGTGACGCAATCATTTTTATATAGTAGTTAGACTTAATAAGAGGATAAGACACAAAGTTAAAATTCATTTGCTATCAGGAACAATTGGAAAATCTGGAAACTGAACATCTCTCATAAAAAGGGGTTTGGAAAAAAGAGGAATAGGGTGGGTTTGGGAGATGGGAGTTTAGGAATTAAAGAAATTTGGTTCTAACAAAGTTTCACGAGAAACACCATCAGAACTAAAAGAGGCATGGGGGAGTAAAATATAAATGCATGACAGGAGAAGACAAAACGACAATGGAAAGAGCAGAAAATGACGGATGACACAGGCAAAAGAATGTGCCCTGTGTGTAGTAAAAAGGAAAACTGGGTACATACTCTTGCAGAATGTGAAGCTACAGAGTGCTGAAGGTCGCAAATTCACTCCGAAAACTGTGAGGTTGAGAGGGAATACGGCGGCATATCCAAATTTGGTATTGGATAAAAATAATTGACAGTCAAAGTCTTAGAAAGACAAGCTGGGCAAGAGCAAATTTCTGGCTAGAGACGACATAGCATGTAATTTTCTTATATATTTTAAATGCACTTCTATTGATTTTTATTTTCTGGCGTATGTGTGTGTTGATTTCTCTTGATTGGTGGCCTGTAATGAGAAATTTAAAATGCTTATTAATGAAATCATTTTCTATTGTGACTGGTTGGAGGAATTATTTCCTAAATGTATTAGTACACGACTTAGTGTTTGTATGTATATATTTCTGTATGTTTCCTCGACATTTCTTGTGTAAACATCAGCATGAATGGTCTGACTATAGGCGTACGCTAAATAAGTATTTAATTTATATATGCGAAATCCATTATTTAATTACTATCACATAAATACTTCATTTATGTCGTAAGCATCCAGTGGTTTCTTCACCTTTGCGGTAACACTTTCCAAAGCTTTAGTATGAGCACACACAGTTAACTACTATGGGGAGACAATGAAGTAAAATATTGCATTGTAGTTTGTTCACTTCAACACTTGCATTGTAATGTTCATGTTTCATTCTGGAAGAACATGTTTAGCTTATACTTCATCGAAACTTGTGTGAACTTTGTTTAGCGAGTTTATTATTTGCATCGCTTCTCATCTTCCCAAATTACTCACTCTGTATAGCGCAACGTTGTTGATGCAGCCACGGTGTACTTGTGTAGGGTTGCCTTTGAAGCTGATAAGAAATATAACAGTTTCATCACGACGCATAGGCTACAGTTAATGTAACAATAAACATGACATTAGAGATGTATCCTATTTTCCACACTTAAATTTTTATTCACTGAATTACGGCTATGACGTAAGCATGTGCTCCGCCAAGGTGGCGCAGCGATGAGAATCCTTCTACAGTACCTCACGGGGGGGGGGGGACAGATTGCCTTTATTTTAAGCACGTAACTGGCTTCGTTCCCGAACCTACGAGTACGATGACGCACCCTGGGACCAGTTGGTACTGGTAATTTTCCGATTATTAATCCTTCTCTTAGATTTTCGCGCATTTTGCTTAGATGTAAATATAATTTGTGCTATAACTTTTTGAAAATATGTGTTACGATATTGTATAAGATGTTCAAAATGTGTACATTTTGGAGAAAACTGTTGAAATAAGCATACATCAACGTGGGGTTTGCATATTTTGAAAGAGAAACTGAAAAGGTTTTCGTTGCAAGGCTTCAATATATGGGATAGGAATGCGCGAACTATGTCCAGTTACGTCATATTTATTATTGCAGAACGGTCTAGTTCTGTGCGGAGTGGCGGTGGATTTGCACCCTAAAACTTTCCTGGTGTTTTTAACTTTATTTATTTGAAAAACTTTACAATAAGAACAAAAATAGTGAGAAATAAATACAATAGCAATAAACTGAACTAATGAAACAACTTCTTTCTCTTTTACATTTCCTTTTCTTCTTCTATATAACTCAAATAGTGTTATATTTAAACATTTTCAAGGATTCAATGGAAATTTCATTTTTTCTCTTCTCATATATCGATGGTACATATTCTGTTTAACTGCTTCATTAAGAACACAATAATACACTGTGTGTGTCACAATCCACATTACAGCCAGGTGTTTATTTTTTGTGTTAGCGAAAAAGCCGGCCACGCTAATACAGAAGGTTGGAACCACGTACATGCTGTTGGACTTAGAAATTGCAGAAAAGCTGTAAATTGCACCCACACCTGTTGTACCACGTAGCTGATTACACGATGGACCAATGTTTCTTGCTGCCCATACAATGGGCAGGAGTTAGTATCAAGCGTGCGTATATGTCTCAATACGCATGCTTGATAACTCCTGTCCATTGTGTGGGCAGCAGGTGCATCCGTCATCTCATCCATAAACCCTTCAGCGTGACCGCTGTGCCAAAATTTCCTCCTTTGTCTCTTACTTCCTATCCTATCCTAATCTCCAGCCGAAAAACATCTCAGGTATTAATGGGCCTATTGCTTGCCTTATTCGGCCCTATAAATCAGCAATGCTACATAATGAAGTGCGATACACTCTGCACCACTGAAAGAAAGTCGATGTAGTCTGGCGATTGCGGAGACCACAGGTCTCCATCTCACTCGATCCTAGAGTCAGGAAGTCTTTGATCAAGTAGAGTCGCACAATATCTGCATATTGTGTTGAAAAAAATGTTTTTTTTTTCGCTGTATTTGTTGTAAGATGGCGTATTTTCGTGTATTGGTAGGAATTAGGATTTGGTGAAGAAGTGTCGTGCTGGTGCTCAATTAGGAATATAGACTGTGTAGCAAGCTACAGATATGGCCTCATCTTAAATGATCATTGACAAATACCACATTTCGTAATCATTATTGGAAACCGTTGTAGCTGCATACACGTTTGTGTGTGTATGCCACATCTTAACGAATTTCCATAATCGTCATGGAACAGAAACATGCACCCGATCGATATCAATCTAGATATGTGATTTCTTTGTTTTTCCTCGTTGAGATTCAACAATATCTGTCTGCCAAAATATCTGAGCCCAATGCAAGATACTCTCGCGAGTGGGGATAGGTCTGCCTCATTCCATCTGAAAATATGGCGCTCTTTTAACCGACTACATCAAATTCACTGAGCCCTCCCTCACTGCCAGCGTGGGCTCGTGAGCTTTTCTGTACCTCCCATACATTCTGGCGCTCTCTCATATCCTGCTAAGCATATTGATGGTGTCTCTTCTTGTGAATATCTCTCTCGGAAAACGAGATTCTGTTACTTGCCAATAAGTTTCCATATACGCTCTGGCTTGATTTTCTCCTATGGTGATATATGAACTATGTTTATAGAGGACTTGAGAAGAGTTATCACCAAAAACTAATTCTTATCCTCTCGGGCAGTCAAAGAGCCTTAAAAGCCGTTTCTTCTGACCAGGTGAAATCAAAACTGGTATGGAAGTGTCAAAATGCCCTGTCAGCCCTTGCATCTCATAACAGGATTGAACTACGGTGGGTGCCGGAGTATCTGGGCATTTATGAGAATAAATGCCCAGAGATCAGTTGGCAAAAAGGGGTGTTGATTTACACTTTTCTGGCCCTGAGCCCGCGGTTGGAATCAGTACACGTATTGCGAATAAAACATGGATTTTGGGGATAAACACCAATTAAGGTGGCCAATCGAACCTACAAAAGCAAACTAGAAAATTTGATCATAGCAACGCTCTTTCCACGTCTCTTCTAAAATTGGACAGAAGAGCAACATGGAAAATAATTGCATAAATTACTGAACATGGACATTTAAGGAAACATCTACGAAAAGTGGGACTCTATAAAGTTGAACCCACTTGTAGAATGTGCAAACAGAATGAGGAATCTGCCTCAATATCCTTTTTGAGTGTCCAATCCTGGCAAGAAAGAGACATTCTTTCTATAATGAGGGAAGACCTAGGAACGGACGCCAACATTGGAACCAAATACTGCAACTTGTTCAAGAACAGATTTTGGTAAAAATGAAAACGACTCTTCCAACGGGGTAGCACAATAAGCCTTATAGCCTGACGTTCTAGAGGATGTTTAAACTCCGTTATCCCCCGACAGCTACTACCTACCTACCTATCTACGCCTATCCATATGCCCACCCACTACTTACCCATCTATCTATCTACCCATCTACTTACCTACTAAAAGGTAGACCCATCTACCTACCTACTTACTTACCTACTTACCTATCCAACTACCTACCTACCTACGGTGACAAAAAAATTGGACCAGAACTATGTCGAAAGCAACAATTACCTTCTAGTATGAACCATAGTTGCATATGATATCGCCGGAACGGTTCTAGATTTACTGTAACATATGTGAGTCATTCCTGTGAGAGAGCTCATAAGGCGTAATATATAAAATGTTCTCATTTCAGGTATATAAACGACTTAAAATACATAAAAAGCAGTTTAGGTTTATGCTATTTACTCAAGAATGTTATGACTTATATCTTTTAACTTAGATCATAGGCTCTTATTTCCGATCATTGCTTTTGACTTTATCGTCTCTGAAAGGTGTTAATATATCACGGAATCAATATTTTATTTTAGTTTCTCGAAATAATCTGCAAATGTATAATGCATTTTATACAGGATGACTGTATATTTAAGTAATTACGCTTACAAAGTACAAATAATTTGAACATTTTGACGCAGTATTGGGTTGCCTTGCTGCAATGGACGTGACATCAATGATGAACGTGATGAGCCCTTATAGCCGATGCTCACAGAAAATCTATATTTATAGAGTATTGCAAAAAATGGATAAATTCTATGTGAAACGTGCAGAATATCTGAAGGTTTGTCCACAAAAGGAATATTTTGAAACTCGGTGCAGCATTTAAAGCTTTTGGGAAGATGCCATGTCATCCAGAAGTGCTTGTAATATAGTTAGCGAATTTCGCGCACAGCAAGATTAAAATAGATATTGCATTGATGCTCACATCCTCACAAGAGCTCAAAGTTGTGGCATGAAAGGGATAATAATATTCACGCTAGTAACACAAAGAATGTAAATCAAATTACTGTATGTATATCTTAAATAAAATAATTTAGTATCTTTAAGAAAAATATATACAATAAAATGATTTATCCATTTATTCTACAAGGATATGAAAATATAAATTACATTAGTGCAAAAAGATAAAACATTCCCCTTTAAGTGATCAAAATAATTGCTAAATATACTGCAAAAGATGTAAAGAATATTTATCGAAAGCACAAAAATATAATCATGTTTTTTTCCACCACCAAATATTTTATTATCTGTCCGTGCCTATCTCTAAATTATTCTTTATTTTTAATCATTCCTAAATTGTTATGCAATATTCATTTTATGAGATCTAAACATATAAATAATAATAATAATAATAATAATAATTATTATTATTATTATTGAAGTGAATCAGATTTAAAGAAATCAGATAAAAATCTCTTTAACTACCTCAATATACCGGTTACATTTTATTACTGGAATTTTTCACTAACAGATGATGTTTTTTTGTACCTCCACCTTCTACCTATTACTTATCGCTTTAACGGTAAACTGGTTTTGCATTTGTCTTATCGTTATGTTCATTGTAACCTGACATAGTATTTTATTCACTTTTTGTAGGATAGATAACCTTAGTTGTGTAACCTTGGGCGTAATTTTTTCGAAAGCAATCCCATGAAATAAAAGTCATGACAATTACACAGTTTTGTAATCTAATCAACCTACATTAATAATTTTGTGAATTGATGCATGATGGAAAATGCTATAGGCAGATAATCATAAACAACTGTTTTCGTCATACATTTTATTCAAAGTGATTTTTTTTATTGTTGTGCAATTTCGTTTTCGCTCCAGGAAATTCTGTTTTTAATTTGGGAATGAAATTTAACAACGTTATGTAACATACCCATGGGCTTGCATGTTCCATTTGCAGTTCAACATTGCAGTAACGTGGAAAACACTTTTGTTCACTTGTTGGATCTCTGTACCTTTAGGGCTTGATGAGGCTTAGCACTTGCACACACACAATCTCACGATTTTCAATTTATTATACGAAGTGCTTGATAGTTTTGTGAATCGCGTTGTTAATTCCTTTCTGGCAGATTAACACTTAAGCTGTTGATTTATTTATTTATGGACGCTCTTTAACATTTCAGGTCATAAACGTCCCATTCAATTCAGGGCGCGAAACGGCCGACAAATTTTGCTCAGAGGTCTCTTCTCTCAGGCTTGAGGTTCTTTATCGTGCCGTAAATGTACGACACGGGACCCACGGCTTTACTTCCCTTCCGAAGGAAGCCATACTAAGGATTTTTACGCCCGAAAAAAAGTCATCGATCCTGGCCGGGTTCGAACTCGCGACCTTGGGTTTAGAAGGCAAGTATGGTTAACACCACCACTAGGACTGACATTAGCACTTAAGCTGCATTGCACTTCATAATTACTGAACTTTCTTCCACCTGCAGTAGTAATAGGAAAACTGCAGGGAGCAGCATATTTTTACAAATTAACACACAACTTTTAAAACTAAGACAAACTAATAGAAAGAGAAGACGATTAATAAAACACTGCAAAATACACAAATGAAATACTTGGACAATTTTAAAAATTCTGCAAATGACCTACAGATGTCAAGTCTGAAACCTGTTCATCAGAAATTATAATACTTCATTTGTTGAAGTGCTACGAGTATAATACGTTTAGCCATTTAACTGTTGCAGTGCACACATATGTAAGTTGGGTTAAGTCTAATTGACTGACGGGGCCTCCAAAAGAGCTCTGCTTTCTCACTTTCCATCAAACACATCACAAACATCCTACATGTTTATTACTATATAGCATTTAAGCCCAAGTGTACAGTGCAATCCACACCGACTTAGATTCATCGTCCTCATACACAAGTCGGTCCTGGTGGTGTAGTGGTAACCATACTTGCTTTCTAAACCCAAGGTCGCGGGTTCGAGCCCGGCCAGGACCGATGGATTTTTTCGGGCGTAAAAATCCTTGGTATGGCTTCCTTCGGAAGGGAAGTAGAGCCGTGGGTCCCGTATCGTACATTTACGGCACGAAAAAGAACCTCAAGCCTGAAAGAAAAGGCCTCTGAGCAAAATTTGTCGGCCCTTTCACGCCCTGAATTGAATGGGACGCTGATGACCTGAGTTGTTAAAGAGCGTCCTTAAATAAACAAAAAAAAGTTGGAATCATATTTCTTGAGACAAATGTTTAATTAAAAGTGTCATAAATGATTAAAACATAGATCAAAGCCTAGAAAATGTTAGGTTCTATTTCCTTACTTCGTAGCGGTGTTGCTTATAGAATGCATGACTGTCCATTGATGGGGAGGAAAACCGCTTATTTACGTACAAAGATAAGCTTTTGAGAGCGTTCTATTTACTGAAATTGCAAATACAATTCAGAACATTTGGATCTGAACAAGGTGTGGGCATGGAGAGTAAGCAGGAATCTTTTGCATGGGGGGGTTTGAACTCGTGATCTGCAATATATAAAACTATCGAGACTACCATTATGACCGGAGAACATGCTATTGGAATTGAACAAAGCAACATTATGGTACAACTAACGGCGATGGGTTAGTGTGTAAACCAGCAGGATTACATAACTTCATTGTCTGCAGCTGAATCACAAAGTAGAGTCGTTGAAGCTAGAAATCCTGTCTTGTAAATGTTATCCAGTAGGTACTAAAATCCAGCTATTACGTCATTATAAATGTATATTGCATTCCTAAACAAATCACAGAGGGGTTTATGCTCTGTTATGAATAAAAAACGAATGACAAGCTTTCTGTAAGAATAAATTATATGTAAGTGATTTTTTATTATGCTTAAGTGATAAAAAAGTATTGTGAACGATTATGAGATAGTGAATCTTCACTTGGAAGAGAGCAATTGTAAAAAGGGGGGGAAGGATAAAAATAACAGTTCAGTGACAGACGTTTCAAGATAATGTCAGTGAAAGTCAATACCCAATGAATAAAATCCAAACTGTGGTATAGTCCTTTTCCCATTTTCGTGGCATATGGGCTGTATTTGGTGTAAGGCACTTCTGATAGAAGGATGAAAAATGTTAAATCTTTACACAACAAGTGACGACCGTAATTATATAAGCATTACGACAGTGAGATTGCAATGGAAACATAGAAATCTGCGAAATGACATGAAAAGGATCATCTCTTAAAAGTACATTAAGGTTTGATAAGATTGCTTGTAAGTTAAATGAAGTATTAATTAGTACAATTGTGTTTGCTGTCTTCCGGTAATCCACGGATTCCAAAAACTATAACTCATAAGTATTCAAAGATAGTGTTATTTCTATCTGGGAAACAAATGCAGTACTGGTATGAACCACTCTTCTGTGAACAATCTGTAACTACTGTTGATGGAATGAGTTGAGATCTCGGATGCTACAGTGCTGAACCCACTGCCCGTTAACGTGATTTCTTAAATTAAATTTGCAATGAATTGATAGGGGAAAAATCAATTAATGAGTGTATTTATCAAATTAACATACATAATGTTAACTTTGCGACCTTCGTACGTGCATTTCATAAAACACAAAATGTACATTACTTAAAAATGTCACACCCCTTTTGCTTAACTTAATTAAAATAATAATGATAATATCAATAATATTAGCTTAATATAAACATCCAGAACACAGAACCCCTTCCCCCTTGTCAATGAATAAGTGAACATCATATACACGTACATTTTTAATTAAGTTTATTTTCCCCGCCCCTTCCCGGTTTTCAGCCTTTTCAGACTTTTCGACATGAATTTGCCTATCTGCTCCTCATGCTTGCCTGCCAGCAGAGCACCTTGCCCTCTGTTAGAGTCAGTAAAGGAAGATAGCAGGTACTTTTGTCTCAACACTTCAGTGCTGCTGCAGTTCGCTAGGATGTGCGATCATAATTCTTCCTCTCCACATAAAGAGTAAATTCTCAGTCCATTTTCACCTGAGATTCTGATCTGCCGCCAAGCTCCAAGCTTAAACCATGCGAGTCCATTTAATGAGTCAGAACCCTGTTTTGATGTACTGCTCCATCCCCCATCCAGATTTTAATTCCGTTTGTACTTGCAACGAGATCTTCTCCCCACATTGTCGATTGTATCATCATCCTTGATGATCCATACAGTTCTTCTGTTACATTGGCCTGCTATCCAAACATTGCTCCACCGATGTTTTCTAACCCCTTTCTCATTTTGAGGGCCCATGCTTTACTCCATTTCAATCTAAGCTGCTTCTTGAAGCAGATTGATCTCCCAGAATAATTCGCAAATATTACACCGCTCTAGTTTTACATTCTATTGTCTCACTATGAGCTCCAAAATTCCCTTTTGATTTAGCAGTTCGGCTTCCCCAAAATGCCTTTAAAAATACGCGTTCTCACCTGATCCAGATTTTTTTTTTTTTTTTTTTTTTTTTTTTTTTTTTTTTTTTTTGCTCCCACCTCCATATTTTCGCGCCATATGTCATGTCATCGTATGAATGAATGTATGGTGTTTAACGCCCGTTTTTACTACAGAGGTACCACACAGGCGATGGACATTGATGATGAATGAAATGATATATTGAGAAAGGATTTTTTCTTAGGTCAGGAAAATTTCAGGCCTAAGTTTAGGGTACCTCCCAGACATTTGCCATTTACGAGGACTGAGGAAAACCAAGAAAAAAACCTTAGTTAGGAAGAACGGTCCTGGCGGGATTCGAACCCCAGACCTCCCGCTCACGAATCCGCGCCTTAACGACCTTGGCCCCCGTGGCGGTATGTCATCGTGTATCTGACCAGAGCCTCGTAAACGGTTTCCAGTAAATCTACCGACAGATCTGGAATTCTGCTGCATATCCGGAGAGTTTCCGTGGCCTTCATTCCCGCCTTGTGTTTCAGCTTGTCAATACTTCGTCCACTGCCCGTTCACTGTAAAAGTTAAGTCCTAGGTACACAAAGTTCTTTCCCTGCTATAGACTGCTTCGTTCTTCATTGAAAGTAATTTTTCTTCGTTTTATGAAATAGTACTGAATAGCCAGTACCTCCTCACATTTGACGCACAGTGATTTTTTCTTTAACATAAAGAACAACCAACCAACCAATCAAAACATTTAGAGCCCTTGAAATATGAATCAATTACCAAATGTATCAATAAATACTTATTTAGACAGCTCATACTGAAAGTAGGTCTTTAGCACAAGATACTGCATTTTATAACTGATTGTTTCTTTCTTAGTTATTTCTAAATCAGGGCATGGTGCATTTATTTGTTTCTAATATTCTTTACATTACCTAAAGTTTCTTCCATATTCATGGTGAGAAACAGACACTATTTCGTTGAAACAAGGAACGCCTCGGAATAATTGTAATAATTTTTACTTATAGTTATTAATTGGCTTATAAATATTAAAGTTTGTATAAAAAGTGTGTATTATGAACGTGTTAAAAGTTATTTTATTTTACAAACTAAAACACAACATTAACGCACATCATAAATAACTACAGGTATATTATAGAACATGGAAACTTTGAGCAACTGCATTAGCTGTTTCGTAAGCATTAAGTTGTAATTCGTTGAATAACCATTAGATAATGATATGCAATTAATTCTGATGGACAGGGGTTCTAAACCCTTTCCAATGAGGTACCATTACATTAAATGCAGAGTATTTGATGTACCAGTCAGTAAGCAACCTTTACGAGGTAAGTGCGTGTGGTACAGGATCAAAATAAACATTCTCTATATTTATAACAATACTAGTTAATTCTGGTATGTAGTATTTAGATTTAGGTAGTTTATTGGAGAAGTTGTTTTGCCTTGTGCCCCAGCATTATTTTAACCAGCTGCTGGTAATATTAATGACTCTCCGAAAGTGTGGGATTTTCCCGCCTTAGTAACTTTTAAACTGACTTCATAAGATGCGTCCAGAGCCTTCAAGCTAGATCCTGCAGATTAGGTTATTGGTTTTTTTCTTTGATGACAAATCTGGTAGATTTATCTGAAAATATTCCAACGGTTTGTGTTTCAAATCACCATGCTTGGTTTCAAAAGGGAAGATTTCATTGAATAATTTGAAAGTGTTTCATGATAAATCACTCACTGCGATATTGGGTTGTTTTGCTCCCCATCTCCAGTATATGTGTTACCTTATGATAAATAAGGTATCAAATCTATAGATAGATAGAGCAACTTGTGTAGAAATAAAATATCTTAGCCCAAAGTATTGTGTGTTGTCTTTTCTTTCTTTCTTTCTTTCTTTCTTTCTTTCTTTCTTTCTTTCTTTCTTTCTTTCTTTCTTTCTTTCTTTCTCTCTCTCTCTCTCTCACTCACTCACTCTCTCTTTCTTTCAGTACCCATATGTTTTAAGTGTTGAGCATTGTACGCTCATAAAATTTTGTTATCACCGTTAAGTAAATATACAAACAATAAAAGTTCGGAAGCAATCATTTAATAAATGAGAAAATAAACAATTTTTTTTTGTTAGAATGAATGTATTTATTCAAATTAACATACATACTAATAACTTTGCAACCTTTGCACGTGCCTTTCATAATACACAAAATATACATAATTTAAATAAATAACTAATACATCATAATTCCATTGTTTAAAACAGTTAAAATAATAATGATAGTAATAAACTTAATAATAATAATAATAATAATAATCTCAATATTAGCTTTATATACATACAGAATATAGAACCCCTTCCCCCTTGTCAGTGGAATAAGTAAACACCATACATAAGTTTTTCATTTTTTTTAATTCAGTTTAGTTCCTCCAGCTTCCCTCCACCCCCGGTTATCAGCTTTTTCAGACCTAAACTGTCTCACCTTGGATATAAATTTGCCTACCTGATCCTCATCCTTGCCTGCCAGCAGAGCCCAGCAGAAGTAATTGCCTCCTCCCCCTTAGTTCTGACTTTAGTTAATGAAACCAAAAATGGTTAAAAACGGTTTCTATGTGCTGGACCTGGGGCACGTACCCTTGTTTCATCGTACTAGGGTACAACGAAGCCAATTAAGAAGTAGGGAAGGTAGATAATATTTGTGAAATTATGAAAAGAGTTTAATTAAGTTAAGGTTTAAAGATTTCCCTTGTGCTAAAGCAACTGTAAGTTCAATTTAATATTCTGAGGGAGGGTGGACTTGCTATAAACGTTTGCTATTAACATTAAGTGTTATTTTCGGACAAGCGCATATATTGGCTAATGTTTCAAAAAGAAATATATACAGAATTCCAAGGCCACGGCCCCGACTTGCTGTGGCAGTGCTCTAATCAATGCGCTACCCTGCCCATTCCAGCATAACTGCAAATATGTCCTATCTGAGTTTATGTTCTTATCCTGGAGACCTGAAGGCTATCTGTTTCAGATATTTTATACATAAACGCAACTGGTATATTCGAGTACTTTTGGGTCGGTCCTAATGATGTGGGGGTAACCATACTTTCCTCCTAAACCCAAGATTGCGGGTACAATCCCGGGTTTTTTGGGGAGTAAAAATCTTAAGTATGGCTTCCTTCGAAAGGGAAGTAAAGCTGTGGGTCCTGTGTCGTGGATTTGCGGCATCTAAAAGAACCTCAAGCCTGAAAGAAGAGACCTCTGAGCAAAATGTATCGGCCGTTTCAATTGAATGCGACGCTGATGACCTGAGATGTTAAAGAGCGTCCATAAATAAACAAATGAACAAAGAGTGCTTCTGGCCCAGGATTTTAGTTAACTGGTAATGCTTATATTTGGATTGTGCATAATTAGTATTAGTATCTTTTAATTTATATGTCCTTACCTCATTCTTCTATCCCTTTCTTAGAGTGCATTCCATGTTATGTTAGCACACCTGTCCTTTGTTTGGTTAAATTAAAAGCATTTATTGACCATTAAGGGAACAGTTACGTCATTATTGTATTCTTAATCGAGCTATATCACTATTTCATTTCATTGGAGCATGTGTTTAATTATTTAAATATTGAACATTTCAATTATTAAAACATGCGTGGTGAATGTGTTTATAAAGCATTTACTTGTACAGGAGCAAACTTAATTTTCATTGTCCGAAACTTGAGATTTTCACATTCCAGCATATTTTATATATCCCACTTTAAAAATTCTGCTCGAATACTGTGATTATATTTCAATTAATTTGTACTTTATTAAAAATAGAGTAGTAAAGATATCATAAGATATGAAACTAGCCATGGCACATGCAATGACTAGGATTTTAAATAGGAGTTGGATGGAAAAATCCGAGGTCAGGGTTAGGACTCGAACCACAAATTCACGGGTTAAAGTGTCAGTGCTTATACTATTGAGCTATGTGCTCTGTCAAAGTAAAACATATCTGTCACATTTGTGTTCAAGACTTAATTTTCGGAATAAGTATCATCTTGAAATAAGCTAGTGTATTCATTTAGGTATTACTGTCTTTTCCTAGTCATTTTATAACGATATATATTATTAATACAATTAGTTTACAGTTCTTTAGTTCCCATGTGCTTAGAGCATTACTATTCTAAAATCTGAGGTAAAACGATTAGAGTTTTATCAAAAAATCAGGTATTTCACGCTTCTTAATGGTATACGCTTGAGGTGTGTGAAATTCTCCATAAAGCAAATTGGTACATCGCTTTAGTGCCTTAGAGAATGAAATATTTTAATTAAATAAGCGATAATGAAATGCCTTACAAAATGTACCACATTATCTACTAATGTTAATATTTGATAGTTTTTAAACGGAAAGGCAAGGAAGACGGTTTGCCAGCCGGACGCTACTGTGCCAACTGACGGTACTTTGTCTCGCAACCTATTATTAAGTCCCACAGTTGTACTCCCCTCACGTCCCGATCTTTTTCTTTGTCGCCTGGCTATCTTTATCCCACTTTGGCTCATAACATGTCCGCTACAGCCTGCCACAGAGAGTTGTCTTGTTTTCCGTTCTTAATGTAAAGACAGGCTAAAGTAAATATAACCTGATATAGTTTACACTGGATCTCAGATGCCAAATAAAATCTTTTTCTACATCAGAGGGTGTTTAAAATCATACTTAGTATCCATTGCAATCCCATAGAAAATCCAAAAATGTAAGGAATAAAGAGAAAAATATTGGATAGCGGAATTCAGTATACTTATGTCCTTAAGGGAGGTATTCAAGTTACATTTACCAACTTCAGTTCCCATTTTCTCAAGAACTATTAAAACTAATGAAATCAAACGCTTACAGTATACAAATGCACAAATTGAAATTCGCTGATCTATTTTTACTACTACAGCATACGTCTGAAGCAGACTATAAATTATTTTCAATTGCTTGCCTTTTTATTTCTATTTTTCCTCCAACATTATATTCTTTTACGTTGTGACATTTTGTCCTAGCTGTACCATAATAGATCCACATCATCACAATAATATCATGAATATGTGGTAAACGTTTCTAAGTGATAGCTTATGCAGATGCTGAAAAAATTGGAAACTTACGCTAAAGAATATAGTTTTTCAATAATTGCAGCCAAAATGTTTTTACAGGAAAACAAACTTTTTACGCAAACGCCAACTAAACCATTCAACATTACAAAACATGTCATGAAATCAAACGCTGCCAATTTATGAAATATAACTTTTTGTATCATTCAAAACAAGCCACACTCTTTTAGTCCAAATAGTTCCTGAGATATAGCATTTAGCTGAGCTAGTGCTCGCAAAATAATAATAATAATAATAATAATAATAATAATGGCTTTTGCGGTGGATAAATTAGAAATTTATTAAAAATACTTATAACCGAGGAACATTAATGAAAATTGTATCAAAATAAATATAAAATTCCTAATTTTAAAATGGTACATGAAACAAAATATTATTTTGACTCCCTTTTTCTTCCCTTAAAGAACTAATATATACTGTTATTGACTTCCTTTTTCCCTTCTCCTTGTAGCAACCATATTCACGGCTGATAGCTACTAAATAGCTTAAATCTTGTATTATTTATAAAATATCCCTCATGTGAGACTTTCACGAGACCTATTTGAATTTAAAACTTTCCCTGGCCTGAGGTAAATTTATCAAACACAAATGTACTGCATTTTACGTGGTTTTGTCGTCCGTTTCACTGCAACTAGAACGATAACTCCCAGGGAGGCGGATGTAATATCTGCTCAATAGGTTGATATTACAACTACACTTACGGTAAAAATGAACACAGAAATTTTTAGAGGCCTAATTCCGGTATATTTATAGAAAATGGTCTTTCATAGCTCTAGTTGGTGCATTTCTTGCCTAACGCATTTTTCTCAGTTCTAATGCAAGGATGGGGGTGGTTTTTGTTATACCCTTAACTTTTCAATTTCTCCCAAAAATTCAAAGCACATGGTGTCAATATGATATTCTCAATAGATAAACTGTATTATTCTGTATGCATTTAAAGCACATCATCTAACGCAAAGATGTTTCACGTATAAAGTGATTTTTTTAAACTGCAATATCTATTTTGCCCGGAAACATAACCTTGGAAATGGCACAATGCTTCATCAGTAAAGAAGCGTGATGCTTTGTAATTTCCCATTTGTTATTTAACGCGGCCTGAATAGCACAAACCACCTATGGTGCCTCAGTAGTAAAAATGGGCGTTAAGCACTACTCAAAAAAAAAATGAATAGCACAATTCATAGACTCGGTTGACCATTCTTACAATAATTTCGCATTATCTGCAATATTAATAAACCATCTTTAGGCCAAAAAGGGCAATAAAATTGATAGTGCTAAACAACTCCCCCACACCTCCGTCTCGCCTCAAGGGCAACTTTTAGATGTTGAATCACCGGTTGAATGGTACTAATTAAAATAATTGGTTAAGGGCACTAAAATAATCTTAAGAACCATACTATTTAAAATATACGATTAATTATTTAATGTAAATTACGCATAGACGCTCAACTGGAGCGAGAAATTGGTAGTAATTGGCAACATAAAGGTAAAAATACGGCTTAGCACATGAACTGCAACTTGACAACACTAACGACAAAGCAAACAGCGCAGAACTTTCCATAGCATTTACAGCAAGCCTTCTGAAGTAGATCCAAATATCTCCGATAGGTTTCAGCAAAATACAGGGAAAAAAAGAGGGATTCCCCTTTCGCCCCGCTAAACGTACCGCCCCGTGGTCCTATACTTCTACTACTACTCTACTTTTATTGCTGCTGCTACTACTACTACTAATACTACTACTACTACTACTACTACTACTACTACTACTACTACTACTACTACTACTACTATTTCTATTACCACTACCACTACTACTACTACTACTACTACTACTACTACTATTTCTATTACTACTACTACTACTACTACTACTACTACTACTACTATTTCTATTACTACTACTACTACTACTACTACTACTATTTCTATTACTACTACCACCACTACTACTACTACTATTTCTATTACTACATCTACTACTATTACTACTACTACTACTCTTTCTATTGCTACTACCACTACTACTACTACTACTATTTCTATTACTACTACTACTACTACTACTACTACTACTACTACTACTATTACTACTACTACTACTACTATACTACTACTATTACTATTACTACTACTATTACTACTACTATTACTACTACTACTACTACTACTACTACTATTATTAATAATAAGTTATTATACTATTACTATACTACTGTTATTGCTTCAATTGCTGCTACTGCTGCTCCTATTACTATTACTATCATTACTACTACTGCTAGTAATACTATTATTACTACTATTACTATCTGTTCAATTACTACTCTGTTGATTTTTTGTCATGCATATATCATCATTTCCTTGACAGGATGTTCCGGTAACTGCCTTCACTGGGAGTAAAAAAGTTGCAGAACGGCGATCTATGGAGTAATTGCCGAACGTTGATCAAGAACAACTCTAAAGAGAGATGAAATCTTTCCGCTCCTTAGCCTCATATTGAACTCTTGAAACACGCGGGATAAAGGGTGGAAGGAACGAGCTGCGATATAAAGCACAGCTGAGTGGTTCTGTACGATAAACGACAAACTCCAGCAGTTGATATATTGCAATTTAACATCCATCTCAGCTGCGATCCAATTTGTCAAGATTTTTTTTCCTCTCCAATCGTTGATTGTGCACACTCATCCGTTCTGGTTGCAAGGAACATTTCAGCTTATTCCGCAAGTAGTTGTGCTAGCTTTATTAATGACTGCCTCAACAAATATTTGATTTCACCATTGATAGAAGTTTTAAGAATTTTGTAATTTAAGAAACACTTTTTCCCAGATATATGCTCTAAACGTGTTATTTGGACTATTTTTAGAGTTAATTCGAATAGTTTTCCTGAAACCAACGAGAAACTGCAACTTGAGGAATTGTTTGAAACTTTAAAATTAGCGCTGATAGCATATCGATACTTCTTCCCTTTCCATACATATGGAAATTTGTGAAGTGTATAAAGACTTCTAAAATATCTGAATTTGCTAACACGTTCCGTCAAAATTCTACATCCAGAGCTATGTACGTTCTGTTCTGCGGCATGATATTAGTGGGTTCAAACTGTAAAATAAATCTTATTTGCTTGAGCTAACGTAAAATTAAGGGAAATAGGCCAATAGCGCTGTCTTACAGGCTTATTTCCAGTCTTTGTCGACCTCTAGCCACATAAGAGCTGTATAGTCGGTCTACTTGCCTTCAGCGGATCTCGGAGACCAGATGTGTAATTTGCGGGTAACAACCGCGCCTTAGACGTTTTTTCTCCAATTACTTCATTTTTCCTCGCTACTCTGCCGACAGCTACTGCTCAATCACATAGCGTAATGTACCCGACAACAGCGAAACTGGAAAATAAACCAAGCAATGCCATGTGTTCATTCAACGTCGAACTAACACGTTAGCTCACGAAAAAATATACCAGTTAAAGTATTTAACTCGTAGCTAAATATATTTGTTGAGTGATTTAAGATGAGAATGAAAGAAATACCCTCACTAATTTCATAGAATATTTTTGCATCTCCTTGTATCTTCTAACAGTTCAGTTTAGTTTTTTTATGCACGGTTAACCATATTCACGGTTTTCTACGGATTATTGAGAATAATACGTCTATGCTATTCTGTTTTAGATTACTCCCATCAAGAGAGTAACTTTTATTCCAATCCATGATGCTAGTTTTTTTATTTCCTTCCACGTTTACCTTTCCTTTGTAGAGTGAACGTTCTTACCGACTTCCCGTTGTTAATATCGAGGCACTGGGTCAAAGCAAATTTTCTTAGAGATAAATCAAGAGTTAAAACTTTCCCTTTTTAAACAAAAATATGTTTCTTATTGTGTGTGATGTTAATTATTACGCACAATATCTAAGCCTCAAAACACAAATGAAACAATTATTAATAACTATGTCCTTAAACTGCAAATGAAAGCAATTTCACCAATTTAAAATATCACTAACTTCAATTTATTTATAAATACCTAAATGTGTTTAGTTATACAATTTAAAACAATCAGTTGATTAGCAAATAAGCTACGAAGTAAATCTAATAATTTCACACTCTGCAATATACCGAAAATGTAGGTAATACGGAAAAAAATATAGATTAATCGGTGCCTTATCAGGATACAAGCTTTACAACAGTTTAATATATATGCATTTTCAAAATATTTGAAAGAAAACGATAAGTATGAACTAGTGTAGTAGATTTTACGTAGAGCAATAAAAACTGGTGGTAGGTGCCAAATGCCGGAATAGACCGGTGGCACGTTGTTTCAGTTGAACAATGCTGTTATAAGCTGCTTTTTCTTAATAGGCTAGCTGCCAAATTCCTGGTAGATTTGGCTACAATCAGGTGATATTACATGTGAAATGTGCCCCTGAGTCGACCCCAGCATTCTTTTGGAATGAAAATAAAGCTCCTATGAACATATTCGCTTTAGTTAAACTATCTTATATTTATTGTTGTAAAAGGTTATTAATGCCAGAACCTCAGCGATGGTAGAATAAATACGATGACTAAACTTGCGTAAAATCAGAGTACTGTTTATGACTTCTACAACAACTCAAATATGCATATTACCTAACTATAAACGTTTATATGAATATTGTTTTGGTCTTGTGCTCAAAATAACAATCAAAGATTACGACAATGTTCAGAATCATTTCTGGATAGAGAATTCTAGTTCATCACTAAATACCATATGTTCTCTTATAGACAAAATCCATTTTTATTACTTTATTTATTTACTTTAAAATACTGAATGGTATTTTAATTATATATTACATTTAAGTGTAACACATTTCCTTTACTTTCATGTGCTTATAATTCCGTTAATTAATGATGTAATATTTTCCTTTTCTCCTATCGCCTACTCCCAATTTTACATCAATTATATAATGTAAAGTTAGATGTATAATTATTTACCGGTACAATGCAAAGTAAGAAACCAGAAGAGATTAATTTTCCTAGTTTTTACAGCATATCAAGCTCATATTCAAATATATTTCCGCATATATTTTTTCATTTATCTCTGATCTTTAACAAAACATCATCATTGTGCCATCTTACGTGAATAAACATTTTCGGGAAATTTCCTTCCCCTCGGAAAGAAAGACGTCGATAAATTGCCAGTATATTTGCACCATCTTTAAATGATCATTCTTTGGATTGCATGTTGAAAGCAACAACTAGTATTGCAAATGAGTCCATAGACGCCTAGCAAAGTTGCCAAATTTGTGTTTTTTGGCACTAGATCTGGTGTTTTTTGAAAGGCATCTGGTACCAAATATTCATAAATAGTGCTATAGCTTAACTCTGGTGATTTTGTAGTAAATGCAGCACGTAATCTGGAGCTTTCAGGGCGAGGAGAAAAGAAAAATGCAAACGTATGCCTACATCAGAGGTTAAAACAAGATACTTATTTGTAACGGAAAAGCCCTTGAAGTCGCCTCTGTAAAAATACCATAGTAGGTGATACTGTTCGCCTCCATACGCTCTCGTCTTTCATTTCCTGCGCTGGACAGAAAAAAGTAATGCTGAGTGGAGGTTGCAGACCCGAGTGACAGCGGAGAGAGCCGAGAGAGTCGAAGGTAGCAAGTATTACAAGTACAACAGCAAGATAGCTCAGACGGTTAGAGCATCATGCTATAGATAGTGATCTCGAATCTTCACATCCACATGTTTTTTTTATTATTCCCTGCCAGAGTTAAAGGAGTTTTGCTACCTTTACAATAATTTACCCTATAAATCTTGCTGTTAGAACAACTCCGGTGAGCTCAGTACAGTGTGTATGGGCAGGTGTTAAAACCCTAGTTCTAGTCTATGATTGATTGTATGAAATGTGCAACAAAATTCTCCGGGAAGCTGACAGTCGTTGACATCTCACGTTCTTATCGTTATATGAAGTTACGGAAAACACAAACTGAGGAATGTGTATACTAACATTTATGATAGCTATTCGCCGGATCAATCTTTTTATTTATTATTTATTGGTGCAGACCGTGTGTATTAAAAGGATATAAAACTTAATACCCTCAATACGATGGATCTTTTTACTCAGCAAGAATCAGTGAAATTGTTCATTTATTTATTTTTTTATTTATTTTAAAGTGAATAAATACCGTACAGTGGATATTTCTGAAGTGTTGTACATTGAACATTTATGCGAATTGAACATTTCTGGTGTTTTTGGACAATTTAAGTTTGGTGCTTTTCTGGTGTTTTGGGTGCAAGAATTTTGCGCTTTCTCATTTTTATAGTTGACAACTCTGACGCCTAGAAATAGCGAGCTTTTATCTTTACAGTTCTAAACCTTACCCAAGCAGCGGAAATCAATGCAAAACTCAGCGCCTGAGGAACACTGGACACAATGGCGAACTCTCTGTGCATTGTCATCAATTATAAGAAAACACACAGAAACACAGAGCAGATTTTCAGCTCCTCCCCATAACCAAGGCGATGTTCAGGTATCCTTTTATATTGTTACGAAATAATCACTTTCATGAAAGGTATTTACAGTTATTGCCATGTCTTCTCTAATGAGCAGTGGGTAGATTGTAAAAGTATTTATATATTTGTGTTTGAATTTTCGGCATCGTAATTATATTAATTACAGTGGCAACATGCATCCCCCTTGATTACCAAATGCATTCTTCAAAGATTGTGCGAGCTGGTACGTAGGCAAGCAGATATTTCAGTAAATAAATAATTAAATTTAGAAATTCTTTAACCGTAAATTACAGTTCATATTTCGAAATGCACGACTTGAAAACTCCCTTTCTACTTTGCATAATGCAAGTTCCAACTCGCTAAACAAAATTAATCAATAAATTCCAACTTTTAAAAGTGTGCAGATATAAACGTTGTAATTGTAATTATGGAATGCTGAATTAAAAAATGTAACCAATTTTCAACATTCTCAGATTTTCAGTAATTACGGTTTAAAAAGATTTACAAGATCAAAAAATTACACAATTTTGTAGAATTAATAACTAATGAAAAATTATTAAACGCACATTATATACGATTTATATTGTAGGGTGCAATCGATTACTTCCATTTACTTACAGGAAGACAAGAATTGTTTTGGAACGTGTACCATTGTGTTCTCTCTTTGTAGTCATTCGATCACATCTCGATATATAAAGTTGCAGCGTTCTCCTTGCTCATCAATCACTTCACCAGGATGCAGGAAGCGAATTTTGATAGACATTCTGGATCCCAGTTTCTTGGAATTTGGAAGAATGGTTATGTGCTAGTTCATCTGTATTTTCTTCTTTGTTGTTGCGAGGAAATAATTTACAACACATGTAAATGATCTCCATAATGCTCATTTGTAATAAATGTTGGTCATATATCATGTTTTTAGTTTGAGGACAATGGATAACCATTCTTTTGCATCACTCAAACCAGGGACATTGTTAAACTGTTTTTAGAATTATCAAGTTTAATCAACAAAACTATATATAATAATTTATAAGATAATAATAGGCATAATGATAATTTAAATAAGATAAATCCAGTTTTGTCCTTATAAATACTGCCACGGGTGGCCAAGGTCGTTAAGGCGTGGACTTGTGAGCGGGAGGTC